>CM039319.1:93323949-93923949 GCA_022316695.1 Camellia oleifera | reverse complement strand
ATCAGGGTTGGCCCTGGGTTATTAGGAGCCTAAGGTGAATTTTTTAAATTGGGTCCTTCATATATCATTACCCAAAAAAAAAAAAAAAATTTGTTTGGACAAAACAAAATAGATAAAAATTTATTTCTATCGCATTACAATTTAACAAAATTTAGATAACACACAGACATATATATATATATATATATATATATATAAGATAGTTGAACTTCAATTAGTTGAATCTAATCTTTATTTTTTAGCTTACCATTGCTATAATAACTAAAATTAATTGGGGATAAAGATGAGAATTTTCGACACAACTCAAGAAATATATAAGATTAGCAAGTTAGGATTAACTATTTTTCAACATGAATCCAAATATAACACGACTCAATAACATGAATTATTAGTTATATATTTTAATGTTCACTAAGGGATGCATGATATTTTTTTTAATCTTTTATTTAACTCCATCTAACTGAATAAAAGAGTATGTAAAATAATAATTAAGGTTAATATCTTTTTTTCATTTAAGATATGTATTTTTTTTGTTGGGTGATGATTCATCCCACTAATTTTTTGACCACTAATAGCACTAATGGACTAAAAAAAAAAAAAAAAACAAACTCAAGCCAAAACATCACATCACTTTGGTGGGACCCCCTGTGTCACATCATTAGTGATGCTTTAGTGTTCCCAATTTAGAGCTCTAAAACATTATTGTTTTTTGTTACCTATCTTAGAGTCAATCTAGTAAAAAATATATAGTAATAAGGTACAATTTTTTTTAATTAGAAAAATGCAATTGAATTAAAATCAAACATTTTATGAATAATTTCATTTAGTAGAAATAAATTTTATAAAATTCAACTTATGGAAAAAATTTTAATCTCTCCAAACACTTGCTAAGTTATTTTTAATTAAAAGTGAAAGTTTTCACATTAAACATCAATCGGACACGAATCAAAATAACATCATACAACAACATGAAAATAAATGAATTGAGTTAATATTGAAGTAATTATGAAATAATATGACATGATACACTCTCCTAATAGGGGGGTCTTAAATTTTGTTCAAAATTAGAGGCCTGAGGCGATCGCTGTTGCCTCACCCAGGGCCGGCCTGTGTCCAATATACTTTTAATTATTAGATCATGCCTTATTCTCAAATCCAGTGGCTTGGTAGATTGGCACTCCTATAGGCTCATCTAGCAATACAAATTCTGGGGGTTCCAAGTCCTAGATCCACCAAAAACATTTCTTCCATTAAGCATGAAACTTCAAATTTTACAGCTTTCCACTGCATAAGAAAAAACTTGAATTAGATCATGGAAATGATCTACTCAAATAGATGCTCATCATAAGATTCCTTTTTTAGAGCATCCTAGGCCACATCTTGGGGGTCTTGAGGGTAAGTTGCATAATTTCCATAGGTACATCATTTGAATTGTAAGATATTATGCACTTACTAGGGGACTTGATTGGATGAGAAAACCTAATTTCACAGCAAATATTTTTAATTTCATAACTAGACAGGATATCCATACAAGCTTGGCTCACTTCTTTTCAAGATCTTCTTCAAAAAAAAAAACAAGACTGAGGGCCCAACCTCAATAGCAAAACAAAAAAAAAAAAAAAAAAAGGGAAAGAAAGAAAGAAAAAGAAACCAAAAGAAAAAGAAAAAAGAAACAAAAAACAACAGGAATAATGAGGAACAACTGAATCTTAGGAATCCTAGAAACTCACCTTATGCTAATTTGGAGACTGATACCCAAACAAAGAAGATGAAGAGGACTGGACTTTCCTTTTGCCATACCCAGCCTAGTTTGAGGTACAAAATCAACCAAAGTGAATGTAATAGACTTGTAAGTAAAATGGTGAATTTTTTATTTTTATTTATTTTCTAAGAAAGATACTCCTCAAATTTTGTGATCCAAGTGAAATATATATATACATATATATATTTTTACTAATTTTTGTATTAAATATATGTCAAATCAATTTACACATTAATCATCTCCCCTTAGAAAATTTTATTTGTGCACCATACAAATTTTCAATACACATTATAAATGGTGTTTAAATATAAACTTCTGAATAAAAGTCAAATGTTTGGATTTAGAGTTATAAATAAAAACAAATTGTTTAAATATATATTCTATTCTATTGTTTATATCTGAACAACTTTTTTTTTCTGCATAAATTTATATTTGAATATTTAATTTATATTTATAAATTTATATTCGGATACCATTTATGGTGTCTATGAAAGTTTGAATGGAGTGGAAATAGAATTATTCTCTCTAATTGCTTCACTTTTTTTGCTCTTTTACTTGCACAAAAATATAGTCCTTTTGGTGCTGATTTTGCATTAAATATATGTCAAATCAATTTATAGGTTAATCATCTCCATTTATAGGGTTTGATTCTATGTAATTGTTATTTTTCATTTTTACCCTTTTACTTTCAAATAAATTTTACACCTGAAGATTATGCTTCTGTCATATCCTATTTATATATAATCACTCACATAAATAAAACTAAAAATAAAAAAATCACTATTTTACATCTGTCATCATCACTACCATACTCGTATTTAAGAAGCAAAACCTATGACAACTTGTTTATAGTTGCTCTAATACGTTCTGCTGCAAATGAAGTTTGTCCTTGGTTCTTACAAAGCAATACGAAAGGAGCTCTTCTATTGCAGTGTTTAGCATTGAATCCTAAGTTTCCAGTTATTACTCTTTAAATTTTTACTGTTTAAAGCATTTCCAATCCTCCACTAAATCCTTCATCAAATTTAAATTTAATAATTTTTTTTTTGGTGAAAATGAGGTCCAATCTTTTCATCAAATTTTTTCTATTAAATTTAAATTTGATGAAGGATTTAGTGGAGGATTGAAAATGCTTTAAATAGTAAAAATTTAAAGAGTAATAACTGGAAACTTACAATTCAATGCTAAACACTGCAAAAGAAGAGCTCCTTTCGTATTCATTTGCAGCAAAACGTATTAGAGCAACTATAAACAAGTTGTCATAGGTTTTGCTTCTTAAATATGATTTCAAACTTATATGAAATCAATAGAGAAACAAATTTTTCATCAAATCAAAGACATTTTTCACTGTCAAAGACATTTTTTCCTTCTTAACCAATACAATTTGCGTTTTGCTCATTATTGTTATCCTTCTGTTACAACTTTCACATGATTGTAAACTATACCAACAAATACTTCTTTTTCATTGATTTATTCATTTGCACTATACTAATGATCTAAGAAATGTCTGGTACAATTCTCTTGTATAATTCTAGCATTTAGTGCTAATTTTAAAAGTAAGACTATTTTTCTAAAATTAATTGATATAAAATTTTTAAAAATACACATAAAACTTCTCTAAATGTCTCTTTCAAATCCTTCAAATAAAATGTTACATTTTTCTCCATAGCTACTGTTCGCTAAAATATGGTTTATGCTTCTCATTAAAATTGAAATTTTCATTTTTATAGCATTATTAATAATTATAAGGGACAAAAAAAAAAAAAAAAAAATTTCTAATATTTGAGCCTTACAACAAAATAAACTCTAAGTTTTTAATTTATTCAATTTAAACTCCAATCTTTTAATTTGTTTTCAATCTAAACTATTTACCTATTTTTGTTAAGTAGAACCTATAAAAAAGAATATTTTAGTGATTAAACTTAATGAAAAAGTGTATTTTAGACATTTTCATTAAATTTAATGACTAAAATATCTTCTTCTTTTTTTTTGTCAATTTTACTTTATGAAAATTAGCAAATGGTTTAGATTGAAAACAAATCAAAAGTTCAGAATTTAACTTGACAAAATTAAAAACTCATTATTTAATTTGTTATAAAGGTCAAACCATAAGGGTTTTTTTTTTTTTTTAATAATTCCCCTAATTATAATTATTAATTTAGAAATAAATAGCTCTTCAATTTAACTAGCTTAACACCCTCTCTCTCTCTCTCTCTCTCTCTCTCTCTCTCTCTCTCTATTTTTAGTGCAGTAGTGACAGTTGCACTCTCTCGTACCAAGTTAACAAAGCTTTGCCAGGTTATGTCTTCACTTAAACTCTTTAGCTACAATTAGAAATTTGTTTCTCTCATAATTTTTTGCATGTTATATTTCAAATAATTATCATTCTTTAATTTATTTACCTTTAGAATATTATGGTATATATATATCAATTATTACCATTTTATTTTCTTCACATAAATAATATTGTTAAAGATAAAATGTAGCTCAATACAATCCCTTCATTCTACTAATACAAAAATAAACTTCTTTTATGTAATTTTAGTATGTAGTTGTGCAACGCAAAAATGCCAAAACGAAGATGATGTGATGATCAGGAAGTTGTAGATCAATCTTTGGTTAAAAGTACAAAAAAAACTTTAAAACTTTTAATTTCTATTCAAACATTTCGTTGTACACATATTTACCCATAACTTATATAAAAGAAAAGAACATTAAAATGCTAACCTTTCACATTTATACTTTCTTTATCTACTTACAGAAAAACAACAAAGATTTGAAAAAATAGAAGATAGCGAGAGGCATATGCTAAAAAGAAACAATATCTACTTTCTCAAGCTGAAAACTCTGTTGTATTAGTTTTTCCCTTAAATCAAGATTAATTATCATAGGACTAATCTTAACTTAACAATATCATCTCTTGTAAATCTAACATATTTTCCCAAATTATTTACTAGTAGATTCCATGGACACCCGTAAAGATAAAAAAAAGGAAACACACATCATCAATAGAAAATATAGATTTATTTATTCAAGGGAGCAACTCAAATCACCAACAATTGTGTATAAGTAGCTAATAACAAAAATATTGAATGTGATTACATAATAACATAATAATTTTAAAATCATATGATAAACATTTGATTTAGTTTCTTTCTTTTTCTTCTTATTTATATTAGAAAATCCTGTTTCAATTGTTCAAACTGGCTTTGTTACATGTCATGACAACAGAGGGAAATATCATATAAGTTATTTCAGTATTTATGAAAAAGGTTCGACTCTTATTCCTTTCATATAAATCATCTAATAGAATTATACCCAAAAGTTTAACATTAATGCAAAGTAATTTTAATAGGTTCCACTTCTAGAACAAATCATCACTCAAAACCTAATGTAGGTTAGGTCTAAATTTAAATTCTTTTAGAAATTAATTTCTTTGCTAAACTTTCTAAATAACAAAATTATATCTTCTCCTTCATAGAAAATCGTGTTTGTGAGTATGAAAAGCTTTTAACAAAAAACAAAGGGCATTCCAAACTCAACCTGCTATCTTACCACTACAAGGACCTTGCAACTTTTGTGGTGTGAAAAAGTTATACCTTGAACCTAATAGCTTTTGTTATATGGCTGGACAAGTCTCTTTGGTTTCTAGTAACTGTCCTCTAGAACTTCACTGGTCATATACATCTAACTCTGAGGAAGCAAAAGAATTTCATACCTATGTTCGAACATATAACAATTCCTTTGTTTTCACATCTTTTGGAGTCAAATATGACAAGGAATTGTGTTGGAGAAATAAAGGAATCCGTACTGTAGCACTCTGTACTTCTTGGTATAATAGAATTATATTTGATTCTTTGATTATTATAGTTGAGAACCTTCTTAGTCGATATTTGAGCCTTGGTTGAGGTGTTACCATAGTCGTTGGGCGAGATTGGATAAAAAACTACAAATCTGAATAGTTATTATTGAGTAGTCTTCACTTTTTTTTTTATCATTTTCTCTCTCCACACTTTGAATCTTGATGTGAGGCTAGAACCATTAGAAAGCTCCGGAGTTTCAATTTGGACACAAGAACAACCTAAAAGGAGTCCGGACGAGAGACTTGTGCCTGTTTAAAGTTTGCAAACCCGTGTTATCTGCATAGTTCACTTGAGCACAAGTTTCACCAGTTGAGTGGTCCATAGACCCTTCCAGCTCTGTTTTTCAAAATTGTCTGAGATATTGCAATCCTCGATTCATCGCTCGAGTGGTCTGTCTAGAATCAGATCTTTAAAAGTCACTTTTTAGGTCAAATCTTTTTAGTTTTCACTCTCTATTCTTCCTCTTTCCGCCATTTTTGAGTTTTCAAGCTCTTTAACCTTGATTTCTCTATTTCTAAACATCTTTGATTCTTATACCAAAATGTAGAGCATGGAGAGAGCTTCCTTTTAATCTGAGCAGGCCATGTTTTCGTTGAAGTTGAATTTTCAGGCTTCCTTTTCTTCTTGCTTGAGGTTGGAATTCTTTTGCTCCTCTTCAATATCTCTTTATAGATAAACACGTAGTAGTTTTTATTTCATTTAAAAATATGTTTGTTAAGGGATTTTCCAAAAGCATGAAAGGGGATTTGGGGTTTGAGTTTTGAGAGTTGGAATTGTATGATTGTTGGTTGATTTGGTATGTTGGGAGGTAGTTAATCATGTCTATATTGATTGTGGCGAAAAGCCCTAATTTATTATCAAGAATTAATAAACAAAAAAGGGTAAAGTTGGGTAATAATTGGGTTACGTGTTATGAGATTGATTAATACTTATGAGATTTAACAAATACTTTAGGTGAATGAATTAGTGCCTTGGTTGCTAAAGATGAATTAATTGTGTTTGTTTGGTTATTGTTGCATTGTGTTTGGTAAGTTGTTGAGTAGAACAATTTGGATGTTAAAGAAAAAGGGAATTTGGAACAACGGGTTTGATTTTAAAAAACAAAATGAGATGTGTGTCACTTTTGTGAAACGAAAGGGGAAAATGATTGGTCGTGAAATGATTTCATTGAAAATGTTAATATCTTGGGATCGTAATTGTTAGAGGTTTTGTCCTTGGTCATTGGTAGATTATGGCATTGTTGTTGTTGAATAGATTATGTGTATGTTTTATACTAGCATGACATTTACGTGTCTAGCTTGTTGTGATATTGTTTGGAGGTCCATTTCTCTCCGGTTAAGCAGGTAAAGAGTGGCGCCTTGACATAGGTTCCTTTTCCTTCCAGTTTATGCCAGGTAAAGTGTGAAATTAAGGTCCATTTCTCTCCGGGAGGCCAATAAAATGTAGCGCCTTGAGATAGGTTCCTCTCCTTTCCGGTTTGCGCTCGGTAAAGTGTGACCTTGGGGTTGTTTCCCTACGGGTGAGGCCATTAAAGTGTTATATGGGTTGTATCATTTGCCATCCGTGCTGTAGACCGATGGAAATAGAAGTATGTATTACGTTCAGTTATTTATATTTAGAAACATATGTTTCTCGGTATCCTGTTATGGGTGTTCCTTACCCTTGGGGCTTGTAATGCCTCGAAATAAATGATAATAAACTATTTTCTCAATAATAAATAAACGACAAGCATTATGATTATAATGTCCTTCCATTTCATATGATTCAGATATACAAAAGATAAGAAATACAATTATACATTCATAAGTCCTAACCCTGAATCTATAACATGTGTCATAACGAGAAATATGAAATAAAAGTTAAACAGATAATAAATGCCTTAAAGGCTTACAACTTCCCAAGAAAATACTTGGTTACAACAAAGATGGATCTAAAATCCAATACAATTAAAAGCCCTTAACTTGGACAAAACAAATACATCAAATAATCAAAAAGAAGCTTTCAGCTCCAAGTTTCTCCCAAGCTATGATCTTGGCGGAGGTATATCATCAGCACCTGAAAATGGTTTCCCATATAAGGTGAGCCAAAGCCTAGTAAAAATAATCCAACACAGTATATGAACCTTAACAAAGATATGAGGTGGTATGCATATGTGTGAGACCATGAAATATCCTCTCACATGGATGTTGTGGAGATCCAACGAAGAGAAGAGCTGCACCCCTGTAGATCTGCAATGAGGAACATAGTCGGTGCCACGCAACCGGGGTTGCCGGCCGGGAGTACTCTGATGATGAAGTCAGTCCCTGAATCATGAAATAGTATATATCTATATTAGAAGGGGTGTGTGTGTGTGATAGAGGGAGAACAGACATACCTTTCACTTGGGATGCCCCTCTCTTTATATAGATGGGGGGTGTGATATTTATTTGGGCTGGACCTTTGTAGGCTTTGTTTGGGTTGGGCCTTATAAACTAATACCTATAATTTTCTGGCTCCCACAATTGCCCCAAAACTTTCATTGTCTGCGGTAGAAGGAATGTGAGTTTTTTCTTGCCAAGTTACGCTGTTCAAATAGCTGTTAGGTTTTTTTGATAAAGAACACTTTGGATAAATGAATAAAATGTATGAATGAATGTCTGCATGTATGCGTGAATGTATGCTTGAATGTATGCATAAATGTACGTATGTCTTGAATGTATGTATAAATATACGATGTACGTATAAATGTACGTATGTCGTGAATGTATGTATAAATGTATATATGTTGATCATAAGATGTGGGGGGTTGAGTTAAAACCCAAAAAGGAATACAAATAAATCATAACGATAGGCCGCAGTATTCTAACCCCCGGGCATTGGTTTAGGCCACGGTATTCTAACCCCTGGGCATGGGCGTAGGCCACGGTATTCTAACCCCCGGGCATGGGCGTAGGCCGCAGTATTCTAACCCCCGGGCATGGGCGTAGGCCGCAGTATTCTAACCCTCGGGCATGGGTGCAGTATTTTGTCAAGTGCAAAGATTGCTTCCAAATATGGACTTTTATGTCGAGCTAGAAATATTTCTATAGGCCAAACACGGAAATGATTACCTGAACCAAATAAGATAGATATATCAGTGAAAAAAATTGGACCACGGTATTATTACCCCCGGGTAAGGGTGTAGACCAGCGGTATTATAACCCCGGGCAAGGACGTAGGCCTTTGCTAACGGCGCTCTGTGCCGGGTGCGAATATTGCGCTGTACTCGGAGACTTTTGCTGATTTTAAGTGGCAACTAAGTGCCAATGTGGCAAGGACTTTGAATAATGTATCCTGTACCGAATAAAGTGGACGTGTTAATCACCAATAATATTGCTCCGCTTATATGGACTTGCCAAGTAGATATTGGGCCAACTATTTAATTGTCGAGTTGCTCGGTTTGCGTTTATTCCGAGGTAGACTTGCCCCATTGCTTTCGAATGACAGGTGTTAGTCGGAAGGAATGTAGATTCCCATTGCCCTATGTTGCAGGGAAGATTCGGCTTTGGTAAAATGACGGTGCGCAAAAATATGTAGACTGCCGACTGCCGACTACCAAGCGTGTAATGTATTGCCCCAAAATAGGCGCTTGCTTGAAGTTGTGTGAAAAGGAGCAGAAGTTTGTAACTCAAGTAAACGTCATTGTAATGTTTGTACCAAGTTAGCCGAGTATGCATGCATATCAAAGGTGCCGAGATGATGATCGGTTGATGTGCCCCAATTGGAGAGCGAAAAATTGACTGATGTCCCAGTGGGCAAATGTTTTGCCAAATAATGTTGTTAGACGAATAAAGTTGCCAAATACTGTGACCAATGTTGCTGCATAAAGTTTGACAATGCATAATGTTGAATTAAGTTGATGTCCGTTTCATAGATAATGTGATTTTGCCAAAAAGTTGGTCGGCTATTTTTCTTAGCTTCACGGTGTGTCGGCATCCCTTCAGAGTTGGATTTGCTAAGAACTTGGTTGGCAATGGCTGCCTATATTTGCCCTATTGCTTTTGAATAAGTTTTGTTATTCGAAAGGAATAAAATTGACTTGGGTAAAAATTGCCGAGTAGGCCGATAACAATTTGAAACGGATTGTGCCCCTGTGGTGCCGAGATGATATTGAAAAAAAGCCGAGATAAAGTAGGGTGCTTGGTGATATGCGAAGTGAGCCATGGCGCTCAATTTTCGAATAAAATCTGCAATTTTTATCGATATATATATATATATTTGAGCTGAATTTGCAAATTCTAACCTTATGGATGGACCTGGAATGCGTCAAATACCTGGAAAGGACTGTTGGATCGCTGTGATCAGACTCCTGATGGCGTATTTGTAGCCAAGAGGGATCTAACGGTTCAGATTGATTGAGACTTTTGCTGCGCGAATCATTGGATAACTTCCCTCAATGTGATGCCATAGGCCAAAAAGTATAAGTGAAATCGTTTCTTGTGAGATTTGAACACATACCCTGACAAGGAATAATCAATGCTTAAACCACTGTGCCACAACAAAGCTTCGTGTTTAATGGGCGCAAATTATATATTTGAAGTGATTTTTGTTCAGCTACTGTCTATATGTCAAAACAACGGGATGTAGCTTAGCCATAATGCGCCGAATAATTTCTTTTATTTTCCATGCAGACTCTGGTCGTCTTCTCCGGCATAATATGTGATTTTCTGGGCAAAGTTCAATTGGCTCGTACGGCTTCGATTTAGCTCCGATTTCGACGCGGTTTGTTGCGTTGGACTCGTCTCAATGAGTACTTCACATTGGTATGATCAAAACTTGAGTTTGACAGATTTTGAAATTTCAGTTCGCGACATGTGTGATCCGTTTCACAATTTTCGGCAGACTTGGGTTGCTTCTTGTCTCCTCGGGTTGTTGGGTTTGGACTCTTTGAGCCGATATGAATCCTGTGGTATGTTCAAATGTGGATTTCGGCAAGCCGAGTTGTTAATTCTATGCCGAGGTATTAGAGCCGAGTAAGTTACAACGCTGAATAAGAAATGTTGAGTAATTTTTGCCGAATAAATTGCCGAAGCCAAATGATATTTTCAAAGCCAAGTTGACAATATGGCCCGCCGAATTACAGAGGACAAATATGATGATATTTAATGTATAATTCAAAGTTGATAAGCAATGCAGAAGCCGAATAATATTCCGAAGCCGAGTTGATAACATGTGGAATGATATGCCGAATCGCAATGGTAATGATTTGCCGTTGCTGATTAGCCGAGCAAGTTGCTGAACAAGCCGAATAAGTTGGATAAGCCGAGTTGATAACATGTAGAATTCATGTAGATAATAGGCAAATAAAAATTGCCAAATAGACCAATAATTTGCCGAACTCCTTGTCGGTAATATGCCAAATAAAAGTTGCCGAATAAGGTGTAATAATATGCCCAATATGCGCCAATACTGTGCCGGATAATTCCAACAGTGGGGATGGTTGCCGAAACAACATAGATACAAAAATTTATTAAGGAAAGACGTGAGCCGTTTGTTTCTTAATTGGGGAGCCACAAAACATAATTCCTTAATTCAATAACATGTATATTAGCAACAATCAATTTGAAACAAACACCTCTGAAGAAATAAATAAACGATTCTAGAAGTGCGTTCGGCCGAGCAACCATTTATATAATGCCGAAAAGAAACTTCCATAAACGAAAATGGGAAACCCACCTTTAGAGAGAAAAAGTTAGAATGCTCAAGTAAATTCAGGAGCGTTGCATCTAAATGTATAAAAAAGCTGTAACAATTGATCAAGAATACTTTGTTACAAGTGAAGTTTCTAATCAGCTTCATATATAGCCGGTCAAAAGATGACAATAAAGTGCTATAATAACTCATGAAATTTTTCTAGAGAGAGAAAAAAGACCCAGCCAAGATTTAATGACAATATCTTTCACATACGTATATCAATGCAAGTCAATATTAATATTTATGCAAATAGTTATTATTTTACAACAAATATTATTTTCATGCACATGGTCAACAGGTTCTGAACAACATTTGTGCGAGTTCAAGAAGTTGGTATCTATTCGGCATGAACTGGCAAGTTGATGAGCCAAAGGCGACGCCGAATACATAATATTGCCGAATAATATGAGGCGCATAGATGGCCTCAGTCTGACCAAATTTTATTCTTATATTATTATTATATTTGTATATATATATATATATAAGTATGTATATATATTAATATATTGGCGTTAACCTGAGCCATATAGGTTGGCTCGTATTCTCGCAGTCTATGGAATCAAAAATGTTAAATTACCTGTGAGTGCAAAGATTACGCTAACAGCCGGGACGATTACCAAAGCAACATAGGAATATATAAAGCTAATAAATAAACAATTCCTAAATAAAGAAACAATTACAGGCGTGGATTTGGCAGAGCCACCTTTTGTTACCATGCCGAAATGAAACTCCTATAAACAAAAGTCTGAAACCCAGTTTTGGAGAGAGAAAGTGAAAATGCTCTGTTTTGATTTTGTTCTCGTTGGTTTTAGCAGGCAAAAATTGATATTCAAAAAATAACCCACCAACATGCGCTTACTTACATCACAGATAGATATAATATTATA
Organism: Camellia oleifera; assembly: GCA_022316695.1. Classification (NCBI taxonomy): domain Eukaryota; kingdom Viridiplantae; phylum Streptophyta; class Magnoliopsida; order Ericales; family Theaceae; genus Camellia; species Camellia oleifera. The sequence goes on along the minus strand of CM039319.1, from coordinate 93,911,725 downwards.
TGTACGGAGAGATGCATATTGCGAATCAAGTTGAATCAAAATAAAAATGAGACCCAGCCGTGGGCCGTATTACTTGGGATTGATTTTGCTTTTGTGGAAAGTGTACTAACCTCAAAGCAACCCATATATGTTTACTTACAGCAGTATATTTGTTGTGTTCTTCGTTGATCTCATTCAGTCGTTCCCACAGACGGCGCCAATTGTGAGACCATGAAATATCCTCTCACATGGATGTTGTGGAGATCCAACGAAGAGAAGAGCTGCACCCCTGTAGATCTGCAATGAGGAACATAGTCGGTGCCACCCAACCGGGGTTGTCGGCCGGGAGTACTCCGATGATGAAGTCAGTCCCTGAATCATGAAATAGTATATATCTATATTAGAAGGGGTGTGTGTGTGTGGTAGAGAGAGAACAGACATACCTTTCACTTGGGATGCCCCTCTCTTTATATAGATGGGGGGTGTGATATTTATTTGGGCTGGACCTTTGTAGGCTTTGTTTGGGTTGGGCCTTATAAGCTAATACCTATAATTTTCTGGCTCCCACAATATGCAATACTTGTGCCAAAACATTTTATATCACTTTTCCAAAACCATGCAATTAATGCCAAGTTTGTCACAATTATGAAACCATTTCCTTTACAATAGAAAATAGGATAGTGAATCACAACCTCCAGGAATGTCAAAAAATACAACCTTTCACGGAAATTTCGTCCGTAGGAAACCGTAAACCGACATCTATGTAAACGTAGGCTAGACAAGCATTACTATTTCCATTTCACGAAAAATTTCGTTCACAGGATCGGCACCCATGTAAACACGCGATTTTTAGGACTTTCACCATGGACACACAGGCCAACTTATTTCAACGAGATAACACTTGCTTCCCAGATTCACCCATTTTTCTCAACACACTGCACATTTTCAATGTAGTAAATATGCAACAATGCTCAATACAAAAGGATGAGAAATTAGTTTTAATTCACCTAATCCTCATGCAATTTCTACAACAATCATAATTATCCTCCACCGATAGCTCAAAACAGATATCTCTAAATACATAAATAAATTTTCAATAAAGATATACATTCCAAAATCTCAAGATGGGAGTGATGATACATATCCAACTCCGTTATCCTCATCAACATCAATCCAACTCAATTTCACAATTCCAAAATCAATTCCATTATCTTTTCAAAATCTTTAGAGAAAAACCCTTTTTTCTTTATAAATCAACCCCAAGGGTAAAAACACATTACTTTATCACAACTCATCGTCATTTATAACCCCACAACCATTTCCAAGAATCCATTTGAAAATCTCTCTTTTGAGTTTTATACCAAAACCCTAGATTTATCCAAAAATCTCCAAATCTCAACATTGTTTTAGAAATAGCAAATAACTAAGTTAAAAATTATAAGAAAGTGCGGAGAATTCCTACCTGAAAGCTAGAAGACGAGAGAGAAGGTGGAAAAACTTCAAAAACGCCGAAACCCAACTTTGTTCCGATTAGAACAAAGCTCTAAATGAGCTCTACCTTTTTAACAAAAGGACTAGGATTGAGAAATCAATGGATGAAAGTGTATTTGTAGAGAGAATGCGAGTTTTAGAGAGGCTCTAGATTTAGGATTTTTAAAAAGTTTAGAGAGAGAGAGAGAGCAATATGAAAAAGTGAACCAAAAAGGTGACTTTACGGACTGATATACGCGCAAACCGCTCAAGCGTAAGAAGTGTTGCTCAAGCGACCAAACACAATAAGTGAGACCGCTCGAGCGAAAAATACAAACTTCCAAAAGTTTTACAGATAGGGGACTATCGCTCAAGCTCAAGAAGGGTCACTCAAGCCAACACCGCTCGAGTGCAAGAATGACGGTTTGAGCGTAGAATACCAACTCCTAGTATCTTTGCAGGCCTGTCAAAAGTACTGAGAGTTTTCAAAGACCACTCGAGCACAAGAAGTGTCGCTCGAGTGAAGAAGACAAAATCTAGGCAGGAACCATTTTGAAAAACTAACTCCCGACCTGATCCAAACGCAATCAAAGCACTCCAATAACCAAACGCAATGAGGAATAAGGAGAAATAAGACATGAACAATCGTATAAGGCAATAAAATCCAGATCCATAATATCAAATGGGTCAGGTCTAAACCAGAATCGCTATAACCTCCCACTTTAAGGAATTTCGTTCCCGAAATTTTAAATCAATAACAAAACCATGATTAAACCAATTACAACAATTATAGTAAATCAAATTCATCACCATGACCCATCAACCGGGCATTCATTCTCATCATCATGACAAACACGTACTCATTATTGAATATACAGTTCACATTTCCAAAACATATACAATGTTTATATTAAATATACAAGACAAGATTTTCAATATAAATTCAAACATCAACAAATAGGTCCGGATACTTCTCACGGACTTCCGACTCACGTTTCCCAGTCACTTCCTTAACTACGTGGTGTCTCCATAACACCTTTACTAATGGAATTATCTTGCCTTCCAGGACTTGCTCTCGAGTGTCTAAAACTCTGATCTGTCTCTTCTTATACGAGACATCCTCATCTACCTCTAGCTCGGTCCAATCCAACACATATGATGGATCAGGCTAGTATTTTCAGAGCATACAGATATAAAACTCGTCATGAATCCTGAAAGCTTATGCTGGCAAGGCCAAACAATAAGCTACCTCTCCAATCTGCTCTAGGATTTCAAAAGGTCCAATAAATCTAAGAGACAACTTCCTGCTCTTCCCAAACCTCATCAAATCCCATCTAGGTGATATCTTGAAAAAGACGTGGTCTCCTACCTAAAATAATAACGGTCTCCTCCTACAGACGACTTTGAGCCGTAACCAACCTCTTACTATTAAGTGCAACCTTTTTTGTCGTTTCCCGAACCAACTTTGGACCTATCATAGGTGCATCACCCACCTCGGCCTAACACATAGGAGATCTACACGATCAGTCATATAAGGGCTCAAATGGTGCCATGTCAATACTCGATTGGAAGCTATTGTTATAGGCAAACTCCACTAAAGGTAAGTGCCTCTTCCAAGACCCCTTAAAGTCAAGAACACAACCCCGAAGCATATCCTCAAGGATCTGAATAGTACGCTCTGACTGCCCGTCAGTCTGAGGATGATAAGCAATACTAAAAGTTAGTCTAGTGCCCAAAGCATTCTGTAGGCTCTGCCATAACCGAGCCATAAAACGTAGATCTTTATCCGAAACAATAGTCACAGGGACCCCATGCAGTCGAACAATGTCCCTAACATAAAGGTCGACAAGAAGATCTACCGAGTCATTTGTGCGCTTAGGTACAAAGTGCGCCGACTTAGTCAATCGATCAACTATCACCCAAATGGCATCATTACCTCATTGAGTCCTCGGAAGGCCCACAACAAAATCCATTGTGACATGCTTCCACTTCCACTCGACTATAGGCAAGGGTTGCAACAAACCCGTTGGCCTCTGATGCTCAGCCTTCACTTGTTTACAAGTAAGGCACCTCGATACAAACACAACTACATCATTCTTCATCTACTTCCACCAAAACTGGCGATTAAGGTCGTAATACATCTTTGTGCCTTCCGGATGTGCCGTAAGGCATGAATTGTGAAACTCTCAAAGTACCTCCTCTCGACAAGACTTCGGCATGAAAAGACGGTCAATGTATCTAACACTCGAGTCAGAATACACGTTCGAGCCATTCTCTACCTTCCTGCTAGATATTTTCTCACTGAGGGTTTCTACCTTATGATCACTCCGTTGTGCTTCTATAACTCGACTCACAAGTGTAGGTTGTGAAACTATAGTAAACAAGGGAGCCGACTCAACGGACTCGCCAAGATGCAAGTCGAACTTGCCAATAGCACCCAACATCTTCCATTCCTGGATGGCAATACTCGCTACACTATTAATGGGCTTTCTACTCAAGGCATCAGCCACTACGTTGGCTTTCCCCGGATGATAATGCAATTCAAAATCATAATCCTCCATAAAATCCATTCACCTCCTTTGCCTCAAATTCAGATCTTTTTGTGAAAACAGATATTTCAAACTCTTGTGATCAGACAATACCTCAAACCTCTCACTATACAAGTAATGCCTCAAAATCTTCAAAGCGAAGATCATTGCTGCTAGCTCTAAGTTATGAGTAGGATAGTTTCTCTGGTGTGTTTTCAACTGACGCGAGCCATAAGCTGTTACCTTCACCTCCTGCATCAAGACACAACCCAAATCTTCCCGAGATGCATCACAATACACTGAATAGCCTAAACCCCTCTCTAGAATGATCAACACTGGAGTGGTGGTAAGTCTAACCTTAAGTTCTTGGAACGACTTCTCACAAGTCTCACTCCACACAAACTTAATTCCCTTCTTCGTTAGTCTAGTCAACGGTGAGGCTAATCTAGAGAAATCCTTCACAAACTGACGGTAATACCCGGCCAACCCCCAGAAACTACGAATCTTAAAGGCATTCTTAGGTGGTTCCCAATCTTGCATGGCTTCTATCTTAGAAGAGTCTACAGTCACCCCTTCCTCAGATACCACATGGCCTAAGAACTTCACTTATTTTAACTAGAATTCACACTTCCCAAACTTAGTATACAATTTGTTGGCTCTAAGCAACTCAAAAATAACTTACAAGTGTTCCTTGTGTTCCTCCTTAGAGGGTGAGTAAATTAAAATGTCGTCAACCAAGACAGCCACAAAATGGTCTAGGAACTCACGGAAGATCCGATTCATCAAATCCATAAACAAGGCCGGTGCATTGGTTAACCCAAAAAGGCAACACTAGGAACTCATAATGGCCATACAGCGTATGGAATGTCATTTTCTGGATATCTTCCTCCTTCACTCTCAATTGGTGATAACCCGATCTCAAGTCTATCTCAGAAAAGCAATAAGACCCCTTCAATTGGTCAAACAAATCATCTATACAAGGCAATGGGTACTTGTTCTTAACAGTTACCCAATTCAACTTCCGGTAATCAATACAAAGTGGCAACACGCCATCATTCTTCTTAGCAAAGAGAGCTGGTACTCCCCAAGGCAATGTACTAGCATGGATAAAACCCTTATCTAACAATTCTTGGAGTTGAATCGTCAACTCACTCAACTCGGAGGATGCAAATCTATACAGTGCTATAGAAATTGGTGCCGTGTCAGGCACTAAATCAATAGAGAACTCAATCTCATGGTAAGGTGGCAAACTAGTGAGATCCTCAAGAAAGACATTCGAGAATTCACAAACTACCCTTGGTAACTCAACTACGACCGTATCACTCTCAACACCCAATAATGTAGCAAGAAGGAGACTAAGCTCACCCCAACCACGTGGATCACACACTAGCAATGAGGCTCTATCAACTCTGTTCCCCAAGAAATAAAACCAATTACCACTCAAGGTACACATCGTAACTCTTTGACGGTAACAGTCTATAACAACCCGGTAGGATGACAACCAATCCATACCCAATATAACATCAAAGCTCAACATATCAATCAACACAAAGGGAAAAGGAAGTCGGCGACCGGCAACCTCTATCTCACAACCCCAACACCCCTAGTCCAACACAATGTAGCTCAACTTTTTCGCGCCCCCTTTCGGAAGGTTTGAAAGAAAGCCCTAAAATTCGGACTCCCGCGGTTCTGAATCTAATCTCACAAGTGCAATGTGAAATTGATAAATACCAAAGAGTCCAAATCTGGTAAATCTTTTAGAAAATCGATTTTAGAATCAAAAATGCCAAAATTGGACTGTTTTGTCAGATACATAGTCGCCACCTAAATATTTTATTTTGGAAAAATTTAGAAAACCCATGACTCGTGCCAAAGGCCACGTGTCTGTCATCACCAAAGTTACCTCAGCTCGGGAACTTAGGTATGAGAGGGGAAGGTCATGAATTGAGCACTCCCGCTTGCCTGATCAAAGACTGGCCTCTACTAATCATGATATGATTTTTATGTACATTATATGCTATTGTTCTAGTTATTTAGACTAGCATTACTATGTGATGCGCACAAGCAAGTATAAACTAGTTTGCCCAAATTGGAACAATTCAATTTCATGATTTGTTTTTCGAAAAGGGTTTGAATTTGCCACCTCAAGTGGGCTTAAAGTTTGCGAATTTGCCACTCAACGAAGTGGGCTTCAAAACTGTGTATTTAGACATAGTGGGCTTAAACATACATTCGTTGAACCGTTCCAATTCAAGCAGCAAGCTTTCATCCATAGGCATTCAGGCAGTTTAACAATTAAGCATTTAGTCTCATGACAAGCATGCTAGACAAGGCAATCACTCACACTCATACAAGTATGCTAAAGCATTAAAAACTCACCTAGTACTCCAAGCTAAGAAGATATGAATTAGAAAAAATATGCATGATTCCTAACTAAGCAAAATGACTAATGCAACACATGCGAAAATGCAACTAATATGCTCGGCTACTAGTATGGCATATGGATCGATTTTGATAACATGCGGTTAAACACGTATTCAACTAAGTATTGAAACAACAATGCATTTTGAATAATGCACCGAGCCTCAATGCATGTGATACAAAATGAATGGATGCAAGCATAAGGTATGTTAATTGAAACATGTCCATAATCTAACCATCAAAAGCAGGTAAATAAAAGGAAGAAAGACGTGGGGTTGGAAGACATATACATACACATTATTACATTTTTCTCTCACGAAAGAGAGTCCGAATGAATAAAGCAAAACTAACTAGCAACTAATTAGAGCTAGGCTAATGAAGCTAATTAAGCTAAGCTAATGAAGCTAATTATTACAAACCAAATGAATAACTAGGTAAACTAATTATTACAAACACTTGGATGAATGAACTAGTAAACTAACTAATTAAGTTACAACACAAATGTAAGCAAACTAAATAATTAAAGTCTCTAACTACTCTGCCACTACTCCATCTCGAGAAATGGAAGATGCACATGCTCAGATATCACCCGAAAAGACCTCTGTTTTTCTCTCGAAAGCCTCTGTTTGCAGAGTTGAACACTTCCAAAACCATTTTGCTGCACCTTACCAACATTCTGTTGAGGTTTGCATCAGTGACCAACCAGCTACTAGTAAAGCTTGCCAGCCACTTGCTAGCCATGGATAGTGGTCTGCTAGCCACTGATGCACTGGTTCATCTTACTGCAATAGAGGACAAACAGAGCAAAAAGAAGGTATTCCCACAAATTGTTTACATAACTCACCCCTCCTTTTCATGAACAAATTCAAAGAGTTGTGAACTCAAGCCATAAACCACCAACTCAAGCAATTTCATTGCAAGATGGCTTGTGACTCAAGAGTTGCAAGTTCAATAAATGCAAAATGAGACACAAACCTCCTCCCTTTCATGAAGGATCAAAGGAAGAAGTTGACCTTGGAGACTTGGATCATTTCATCACTAACAAGTATGAAATGGTCCAAGTTCCATATGTTCAATTAACGTCCGATTGAACACATCAAAAACACAATCAAATTCTCATCTTGGCTCACTTTTAGTCCCAAATTTTAGTTACTCAATTTTAGATTACTAACCATCTTTTAATTCATTAAGCCCAATAATAAATTTAAGTCCTCTAATGGAGTGAAGTACCAAAACAAAGAGTTAACTTAAGACATGAAAGAGATGTTATGCCATTGATAATGAACCCCTAAATGGGATTGAACTATTAAGCAAAACAACCTCAATCTCATGCTTAAAAGAACAAGAGGCTTGAAACAACTTTCAAAGAAAAACAAAAGCTAAGAAATGAGAGAGGTTGCAGAGATTATTAGTGCTGAAAATAAGTGAGAAAAGCATAAATAAATACTATCACTCAAAGGAGATGGTGTCTAAGGCCTAAAACACCAAGCTCATGAGGACTATTACACTATAAGTATGCAAAACAAAACTCAAACACAACAAACACTTAAAAAAAAGTCTTAAAACAGGTCTAGAACAGCCCTAAAACATGCTGAAATTAGACTAACAAAAGTTAGAAAAATAAGCTAAAAAATAAAGCATGCTAGGCTAGTAAACAAAACACAAGGAGGGAAGGCTACCTCCTCAATTTTTGGACTTCAAAACATGTTTTTAGCCACTGAAATAACTCTGAAAAACAGTGGTAAAAAGCTCAAAAAATGTTGATAAAAGAATGGGAAACACAAGTGGAAAGACTTTGAGAACGAGGTTCAAAGAAGGGTGATTAACCCCTCTACCTTTAATAGCCTTAAACCACAAGCTTCAGCCCATAAAAACAAGTTTTAAAGAGCTTAAAAATAGCAAGAAAAGATAGAAAAGAAGGGGTGTAAAGATGGTACAAAGGCAAGAGAAGGTATACCTCTTGGAGAGGAATGAACCCTTAAGTTATAAACCACCAATTCAACACTCTCAAGTGCTTCAAGAGCTCAAGCTTAAGCTCAAATCATCTCAGCAAGAAGTTTTCTAGGTTTGGTTTAGAGTGTTTGGACAAAGGCTATGCAAGTTACAAGATAGAGAGAGAATTGTAGAGAAAGAGGATATTTTCTAAAATATTTCTTCACTCCTAATGTTTTCTAACCTTGAAAGATGAGAGGGAGGTCCTCTATATATAGAAATATATGAGCTTTGGTCGAAAATATCTAAAAATGGACAGCTGGAATAGTGTGGAACAGATGGATGGAAATATTTGGTTTTTACACTGATAGCCGACAAGTTTGTAGTGGTGGCCGGCCGGCCATCATTGATGGCCAGCAGGTAAAAAATGATGGTTTGTCGGCCATGCTTCTAGGCCCGACTTTAAATGGGCATATCTCCCTCATCCGGACTTAGTTTTAAGTCAATCTTGAGTCTAAATTGAAGCCCCAGAAGTCTAGTTTCCAATGGTGGAACCCCACATCTACATTCTAAGTGTGCAAAGAGATATGACTATTTTAGTGAAGGTTGCTCAGTTTGGCTTAACCGGATTGATGCCTAACTTCAAACAGTCATATCTCCCTCATCCGGACTCAGCTTTAGGAGATTCTTGAGAGTAAAATGAAGCCCCAGAAGTCCACTTTCCAATGGTGGTGGCATCACAACTAAAGTCCAAGTGTACAAAAGGATAGGCCTAATTTAGTGAGGCTACCTAGTTCTCTCTTAACGGTCTCAAGCTCAACCACTTCCCAACTAGTTTTCTTCTCTCTCCTCCTATTTTCTTCAACTCCAAACCTCTAAATAAGATGTTTAAATGGATTTTTTCAAAGAGTTCACCTCTCTTCCATTTATTTTCACTTTGTCCTTTCTCGGTTTACCAAAAAGTGCAATTTTTAACGAAATGCGAGCCTCGGAACATCGTTGAAACATTTTCAAAAATATTTTGAAAGAGAGGGTTTTAAGGTCTAAAATAATTTTGGTCAAAATATTTTTGGTCCAAAATAGGGTGTAAGGTTGGGATTTAGAAGCTTTTCTTGCTGAAGAAATCGAACATTTGCACAGCACAACTTTCATCATCGAGTGATCAATTAGTGGCGTCCAACTCTTAAGGACGGTAAAAAATGAGGTGTCTACACATAACCTCTCTACCAATCGGTGACTCTATCCTGAGTGGAGATGCTAACTGAGCCACTTCTAATCCCAATGTCGATGCAAATACAGACGAGATAAAAGAATGGGATGCACCTATATCAATCAACACATTGGCAATAGAATTACACAACAAGAAGTTACCTCTCACTACCGAATGCATTGGCACTAAATATGGCATGGTAATAGCATACACACACCCTGTACGTCTCTGCTCTACTTGCTCACCTTTTAAAGCATAAGTCTGATAAACATATTAAGCTGAAGAGGCCCCCTGATTAGCCCTCGTGGCATGTACTAACTGGGTAGGCAGATGGCTCTATGTCTGCCTCGAACCAGATGCACCAGGTGTGCCACCCAATTGAGAGCAAAACCTCCTCACATGCCCTGATTGCCCACACTGATAATAGGTAGGCGGCTGCGCTCTCCCCTGACTCTAGCTCTGAGAATGAGTCGAAGATAGTGCAAACTGTTGCCCTCCTTCTCTCTGCGGGCAAGCTAGAGACTTGTGACCTAACTGGCCACACTTACAACAAGTGAAAGCTTCTTAATTACCTCTCCCTGAACCCAAACTCGACACAGGAAATATGGATCTAGACTGTGTTGCCTAGGACTACTGTGGGGTAGAACCCATGTGTCTCTTATTGTCCCGGGTCTCCTCTGAACCTCTTGACTCTTCTTGGAGCCCCTTATCCGCTCCTCCTTTATTTGAACCATGGTCTCAAGATGAGCCGCCGCCGCCGCCTCCACAAGGTGTTCATAGTCTCTAATCATGGACCCAGCCATTTTGAAAAGAAGCTCGGTCCTTAATCTCTTCTCGAACTCTATACAACACCACGAGTTTCGGTGCAAACCTTGACAAACTGGTAAAGGCAGCCTCAAACTCGGTCATCAGTGTGTTCAACTATTTGAGCTTCAAGAACTGCTTTCTCAACTTCTCCCTAGCAATGGGAGGTAAAAACTTATCCTGGAAGGCAGTAACGAAAGCCTCATAAGTTATTCCAATGCGCCCACACACATACTTCCACCACTGACCCGCATCTCCCTTCAGTTGGAAAGATTTCAAGGTCAACCTCAACCCATCGTCCTCGATGCCAAGCATCTCGAATGTCTTCACCATCTGCTCTAGTCACTCATCCGCCTTTAGTGGCTCCTTCAGATCCCCCAAATACTCATCCAAATTAGACCGGAAGAACTCCCTCTTCAAGAAAGACGACCCTATCTCAACAACATGAGCCTGGACTTGATTCTCAGCTCTAAGAATGTCCATAGATTCCCGCAAGGCTCTGGCCATTTCACGAGCCAAAGCGCCCATGGTTTGTTTTACCAACTGGTTCGGCCACATTGGCTTAACTAACTCCTTCCTCCTGTGTCGGAATTTCATCCGGTAATGACACCTCATGCCGTTCAGGCCTTTCATGCCTACCACCACCACATCTACATCCATGTCCTCCTAATAAAGGTAACACAAGAGATTAGCACATTTACAAATTTGTCGAAGCTAATTCACTCACATCCTAATGCGATGAACAATAATTAATTCACTCCATATAAGCACATAGTCACATAAACACATACGAATTTCCTTCTTAGATGATGATTGTCCCATGGCGCTACTAGAGTTCTAGTTAGAAATAGCAGTGATCAAGTGCTCTTCTAACAGGACTTCTAGAAACCTGTAGACCCAATCAGTATCTTAGAAATTAAATTCCATACCCACTTAGTCACATAAGCATGTTATCACATAACACATCAAATATACAAACATTTCTATGAAGCGAGACAAACATCTCTATCAAAAGTAGTGCTCCAATAGTTGAATATGACAACTGCTAAATTTGGCAAATGCCAATGCTTATGCCAAATTTGACACAACTTTTGGCAGCTGCCATATGTGTCAACTCAGCCAAAGCCAACTGTTTCTCTCCCTCTCTTCCAGCAAAACAGATAAATTTTTGTAAAATCAAATTCACCAATTTAACCATTTTGTTTTTAACAGAATTCCACAATTTTTTAACAACAATTTTTTTTTATAAAAAATTTACCCAAATTTAGCAAAGTGTTATTTATTTATTTATTTATTTATAGAATCATTCAACAACAATCAATAAATCTCAACAAATTTGAAACAATTTCAACAAATCTTAAATTCAGCAAAGTCAAAAACAATCAATCATGTAACTTCAAACAAATTTGAAACATTTTCAACAAATCTCAAGCAATCTGAAGCAAATCTCACAGGATATGAACAAAACTTTAAGCAATAAATACCTGGATTTGCCCTTTTTTGTTCATATTTCAAACGGTTTCAGCAATCTTTTCTTCGTCTTTATCTTCTTTGTGCCCATCTTCATATTCTCCATGAGAAAGCTAATTTGGAGGAGTGATTCCAAGGGTTTGGGGTTAGGGTTTCAAAATCGAGGGTTTGCAATCTTGGTAGAGAAGAGGGTTAGGGATTTCAGGGCTTTATGATCTGTAAGAGAGAGAAAGGTTTAGGGTAATTAGAAAGGGGGAGACAACCAGTGATTGGTGAACGGTAATAGGAGTAAGAGGGAGTGAGAGAAAGGTTTAAGGAGAGAAGAGAGTGATCGGTGAAGAGGGATGAAGAGACAAAGAGAGAAACACACAGAGAGAGAGGGAGAGGCGATTGAACTCTGAAAATGGAGATGAGAAAGACAGAGTTGGGATGATGATGATTATAGAGTAATGATCTCAACCATTGGATTATGCAAAGATCCAATGGTGAGATGGCGTCTTGGAATGCTAAAAATGAGCATAATGGCTCTATTTCAGTCTGAAAAAAAAATGACTCCTTTTCCAAACAGAGAAGACATCAACGGCTATAAATGAAACGGCTACAAAAAAAGGTCATCTTTTTTGTAGTGGTATAAATACAAACACCAGGATTCAATTTGAGTTCACAGCAAAACATCCCAAATTACATTTTTATTTTTTATTTTTCACACAATCGCTATGGAAAGTTCATAAAAAACAAAGAAAGGAAAATCATTCAGCATTGATGAAGATGTGACAATTTGTAGAGCTTATTGTCACATTACTGAATACCCAATTATTGGCAATTCGCAATCTCATACTCATTTTTGGAGAAGAATTTTTCAAAATTATTGTCGCTTCAGAATGATCAGTCAATAACACAATTGTCTATCTCATTTTGATGGGGTGTAAACATGAAATGTTGCAACAAATTTCGTGGGTGGTTAGCGCAAATCGAAAATGTACACCCAAGTGAGATGTCTCAAGTTGATATAGTAAGATTTCATCTTTATTTATTATATTAATTTTTTATTTTGTCTCATATAAGAATTAACTAATTAATTAATTTAATATTTTATTGATACAGATGCTTCAAGCAAAACTTTTATAGGTGACAATATTAGGTGACAATATGTAGCTCCTACGAACATAGTGAAGTCAAGGATACATACACCATTTTCTTTTTATTTAGCCCCTGAATCCCGTATGGATAACTACATTTCTCTTGAAGAAGATAATAGTCCTAGTGTTGGTAATAATCTAATTGGTGAGGATAGCGTCTCTGCAAGAGGTAAAAGGCCTATAGGTAGGAAATCTGTAAAAGAATTACTTCGGAAAAGTCAAGTCATTAAAGAAGAAGTCTACAAATTTAACAATTTATTGGAGATATTTAACCAACACCTTACTGAGAATGAAATGAAAAAAGCTAAAAGAGAAGATAAACAGGTTCAAGCATTGCAAGAGATGAAAGAACTTGAGACCAAAATGGCATGTGACCATTAAAGCACCATTGCTATAATTTAGCAATTTGCTACTATTCATTGCCAAATTATAGCAATGGCAATGCTATAATAGCATTTGTTATTGGAGATGCTCTAAGAGCATCTCCAATGGTTTACCATTGGAGCTGTCATTGCTATAATATAGCAGCTGTGTTGAATTTTGATGCTCCAATGGCAAAACATAGCAGCTGCCAAATTTGAGAAATGCCAAAGCTTGTGTCAAATTTGACACAAGCTTTGGCAGCTGCCATTCATGCCAACTTAGCCAAAACCAACGGTTTCCCTCCCTCCTTCCTTCCCTCCCTCTCTCCCTCCCTTCATGCCAACTCAGCCAATTCATCAAACAGATTCATAGATTCACAGAAAAAAAAATTACAGATTCAGAATTTAGATTCAAAGATTCACAGATTCAAATTCATCAAAAAATTACAGATGCAAATTATAGATTCAAAGATTCACAGATTCAAATACAGATTCACAGATTCAAATTCATCAAAAAACTATCGATTCATCAAATAAATTCACAGAAAAAAAAAATAGATGACAGAGAGATGAGGGATTTGTTTAAGCATATACCTGGTCTCATCGCCCTGTTTGAGAGATTCATTGACTGACATAGAGCATATACCTGGTCTCATCTCTCTCTCTGTTTCAAACAGTCGCCGATCTATTCAGAATTCACCGATCGAAGACAGAGAGATGAAAGATAGAGTGAAACAGAGAGAGAGGTAGATCTGGATAGCCAGAATGAGAAGACAGTGAGAGAGAGGTAGATCGAAAACAGTGTGAGAGAGACAGAGTGTGAGAAGAGAGTGAGAAGATTCACCGATCGAAGAGAGAGAGAAGAGAGTGAGAGTGAGAGTGAGAGACGAATTTGAGAGTGAGAGGGACATGGAGGAGGAATGAAAGAGACAGTGAGATGGAGAGGAAGAAAATGTTGATGAACAAATCATCTCAACCGTTCAAGATCAACACGTGGACGATGGGGGATGGCATTTGATAGAGCCGTTGGGCTCTATTTGGCTTTAAAAAAAAATAAACTCAATTTGCTGGGTGGGTAGGTGGCTTAAAAAAATAAACTTAATTTTTTATAAATAGAGCCGTTGGGCTCTATTTGGGCATTTGATAGAGCCGTTGGTTCTGTTTGAATTTTTATAAATAGAAACTCTTTATTTGAATTTTTTTTCACAGCAACCATTGCGCATTTCATTCTTCGTTTCTTCTCTCTTCATCTCAATTTGATTTCATACTAAATTTCCGAAATTATATTATTTTTAGTTTTTTCACACAATCACTATTGAAGGTTCATCAAAAACAAAGAGAGGAAAATCATTTACTACTGAAGAAGATGTGGCAATTTGTAGAGCTTGGTATCACATTACTGAAGACCCAATTGTTGGAAATTCACAATCGCATATTCATTTTTAGGAAAGAAATTTTGAAAATTTTTGCTCACTATAGAATGATCACTCAAGAACACAAGTGTCTATCTCATCTCGATGGGGTGTAATAATGAAATGTTGCAACAAATTTTGTGGGTGTCTAGCACAAGTTGAAAATCTACATCCAAGTGGGGCGTCACAAGTTGATACAGTAAGATTTTATTTTTATTCATTATGTTAGTTTTTTTTTTATTGTCTTACATAAAAATTAACTAATTAATTAATTTAATATTTTTTTGATATAGATGCTTCAAGAAAAATTGTTATACCATCAAAATGAAAACAAACATTTTATTTTTGAACATTGCTGGCCAATTTTGCAAAACAATATCAGGTGGAAAGATGTAAATCCTACGAATACGGTGCAGTCAAGGATACATACACCATTTTCCCCTAATTCAGCCCCCGATTCTCCTATGGATAACTGCATTTCTCTTGAAGATGATACTAGTCCAAGTGTTGGTAACAATCCAACTGTTGGTAAGGGCAGTGTCTCTGCAAGGGATAAAAGGCCGATGGGTAGGAAATCTGCAAAAGAATTATTTTGAAAAAATCAAGTCGTTCAAGCTGAAGTTCAAAAAATGAGCACACAATTGGACACATTTAACCAATACCTTGTTGAGAAGGAAAAGAAAAAAGATAAAAGAAAAGAAAAAAGGATTCAAGCACTGCAGGAGATGAAAGAACTTGAGATGAAAAAACAAGACTTTGAAATCAAAAGACAAGAACATGAAATGAAAAAGGAAGAACATATGATAATGACTACGGACATTTCTCATTTGGATTCTCAGATGAAAGCATATTACACAATGCGAAAAAATGAGATTTTCGTCAAGTAGTCCTCAAATGTGAGCAGCCCAAATTTTTATTTCCCCCTGCCTCTTGATGAATAATTACGGGATAAATGTTAGTCTTTATTTTTTGCAATATCATTAAATTTGCAATATCATTTATTTTTTGATGTAATTGTTAGTGTTTATTTGCAATGTAATTTTTATTTTGTAATGAAATTTCATGTTGTTTTTTTTATTTTTGAGTATTTTGTACTTCACAATGTAATACTATTTTTTCAATGTATAATGTTCACTAATTTGTATTATAATTTAATATTTTCAATAAAGTATAATGCAAAAAAATAAATATATTTTTTCAAATGAAGGCAATAAAAAGATAAAATACATTAGCTGATATTAAATGAAGATAATTTTATTATAATAAAAAGATATTATAATATAAATATATAATTTTTTTCAATTTTTCTAATTTTTCATTTTTTTTTATTTTTTTATATTTGTCTAGTTGGGAATAATATAAATATATAATTTTTTTAACAAACAGGTAAAAAAATGTCACAAAAGACAAAAAATAAACAAAAATAAAATCACAAAAAACCTATATCCAAACAACACCTACAAACTTGGAGGGAAAGTTGGTTGAGATTTGCCAAAAATAGCAAATGACCATTAGAGTACCATTGCTATAATTTGGCAAAATAACACTATTCATTGCCAAATTATAGCAATAGCAATATAGCAACCACCATTGGAGGTACTCTAAATATGTTAAATATATCAATAGTAAACATTTCTAATTACTTGTTACTAGAAAATGTATTGGATCAAAGCAACTATGTTCATCACCTCACTTGATCAATCTTTTTGGTACATGAGTTACAACAATTGCTAGAAATCAATAAATGCAAAATATCAAACTATTTTTGACTGTTTCCACTGCAACAAGAAAAAAGTTATTGCAAAACTAAGGTAACAACAAACTAATGCTACACCTTTAATATAACTAATGTTTTATATTCAATGAAACTAACATATAATTTACTACAAACAAACAGAGTCAAATTTCAAGTTGAACTAAAAGATAATTCAGGTTTAATAATGGCAACAATATTCCAGGATCATCCAGAAAAGTTCTTTTCGATTTCATAATGAATCATACAATATAGGTAAAATAAATTAACATGCTTCATCTTCAAATTCTCTATTTTTCTATTCCAATTTTTAAAATATTATACATATATTTTGCAGGATGGAAAAGTTTCAAAAGAAGCCCTTCCAAAATTGATTATGCTAGAATATCACATTATTCAGCTGGAAGTTTCAAATGAAATCCTTCCAAAATTGATTGTGCTAGAATATCACATTATTCAACTAAAGCCTCAACAGTACCAATTCTGTGGACAAGCAATGCTTCAGCATATTATTACATCAATGAACAATGATGATGCAGAACCCTCCATGATAACTTTTGCTTCAAAACCACATCATCAACCTGTCCAAATAGAACCCAACGCAAAGAAAGAATTGTTCCCATCAAGTGTTGGTAGTACTAGTGTTGTAATTTCTGAAACAAGTGCTGAAACAAATGCTACTTCTGATATTTCAACTATTGTTGTTGGTACAACTGCTGCTTTTAATATTTCTGTTGAAACAAGTGTACCCTCTACAAAATCTCTCCAGAAAAGAACACTCTACAGTATTGTATTTTTGTAGTTCTATGTTTATAGTATGCTACTGCTTATATTACTACAATGTGTTAGACACAACTCAATATTACTTTCGTAACATGTCTTAGGGTGTGTTTGTTTGGACGGACTGGATAAGGGGGATTAGAATCCATCTAATTGTAATCTTGGGATTCATAGTCCTAGGACTATGTGTTGGATAGGATATGCATCCCATGTTTGTTTAGTCATGGGATTAGATGTCAGGAAATGATTATTTGGTTGGATAGGATATGGATCTTATGTTTGTTTGGGATATTATGGAGAAAAATAAACGTTTAACTGACTATTTTACCATTTTCAATTATTTACTAAGTAATAACAATATTAAACATATCTTTAACATTTTAATTATTTATCTTTAATATTTTAATTATTTTTAGCTAGATTAAATAAATTTTTTTTGTGTACACAATTAAATAAAATTATTTTTTAAAAATTAAATAAATTAAATATCAATAAAAATATATGTTATTTTTTAGTTAAAATTTTAAATAAATTTATTTTTAAAAGTAATAATAATTAAATAATAAAATTAAATAAAACATCTATTAAAATTTAAATAATGAAATTAAATAAAATATAAACAAAATTTTAAAATAAAATATCTATAAAAAATTAAATACATAAAACATCAATAAAAATTAAATAAAATTATTTTATTTTTAAATTGAGACATTTAAGTTTTATTGAATTTTACTAAATATAATATATAATTAAATAGTAGAGGGCTAAAATTATCATTTTAGCACCTAATCCCCATATCTTTCTTTATGCCCCATTTGTGTTCCCCCCTAATGGGACACAATAGTCTAACACATTTGGAATTAGTAGTCCGGAGCAAAATTGGAAAACCAAATAACCAATATAAACCTTATCTCACGCTCCAATCCCTCCAAACAAACAACGCCTTACTGTTTATGTAAGTAAATAATCCAATATTACTTATAATGTGTAACTAAACCACTTATCGCTACAACCCCCTTTCTCTTTGTACATGAATAGTTTGGAGTTAATTTTTATAATACTAATCTCAAAATAAATAAAAAATAAAAAAAGAGCATGCGTGGTTGTTTTTACAGATCACAAAGTCGAAGTTATTGTTGTTGTGTCCAACAAGCTATGGAACCTTCCGGATGTTCATTTTGTGCAAACCTTGCCAACATCCAAGCCAATGATAAGCCTTACATGGTGGGTCAGCCGAACAACATTTGAAATACTTCCAAACAAAACATGGTAGGTCATCGTCTTGATCTCATGTCTATAGATTTATACAAATAAATAATATAGATGCAAGACACCCCTATTTTGTCGTCACATTTTATAGTCCATAATATTTTTCATTTCATTTTTTCCCATCTATGGTTGGTTCATTCATTCAAAGAATCAAATTTATTAACAGAATTGCATTATTATCTCCTATCATTAACGAGCATTGGCTAGCATGCTTTGCACGGAGCCTCCCCACTAATCTTTAACTTATTTGGCTAACTCATTTTGTGTACCCAAAAAAATAAAAAATAAAAATAAAAAAATAAAACCCAACTTTAATTACTATAAAGTCATTAGAAAAGCAGCCAAAAAGATCACTTTGGTCAATTTAAAAAAACTAAAAATTGTGCCAAACAAATGAATTTTTCTTAACATTTTTTATTTATTTTATTTTAATTAATAAACCAACGGAAGGAAACATTAGTTCAAGGGGGAAAAAAAAAAGTAACTTGTTAAAAAGTCCAAGTTAAGGAGAGTATAAGGCATTAAGTCTAGTAAATATTTTTTTGTTAGTGAGAGATGTACCTTTTGTGAAATAGTTTGGTGAGAAATTCTTTTATTGATTTTAAAAACCATTTTGTAGTCAATTCTACCCCTTAATTTATCTATTGACTTTTATTTTATCTGTTGACTTTTCGTTGACTATCTGTTCAAAATTTTTTTTTTTCTATATGTTTAAATTTTTTTTATCTGTTCAAATTTTTTGACTATCTACTCAAATTTTTGACTATCTTCTCAAATTTTTCCTCTTATCTGTTCAAATATTGTAGCTCGACTTTTAGTGCCCTTTTTTGGAAAACGAATAAGCCCTACAGTATCAGACTCCTGCAGTTCTGAATCTGATCTCACAAGTGTAATGTGAAATAGATAAACACCAAAGAGTCCAAATCCGGTAAATCTTTTGAAAAATTGATTTTGAATCAAATTGCCAAAAATAGGCTACTTTGCTAGATACAGAGTCGCCACTTAAATATTTTTGAAAAATTTAAGAAATCCATGACTCATGCCAAAGGCCACGTGTCCATTATCACCAAAATTTCTTCGGCTTGAGAACTTAGATACGAGAAGGGAAGGTAATGCATTGAGCACCCCTACTCGGCCGATTAAAGATCGGCCTCTACTAATCATGATGTGAATCTTATTTACATTATATGCTCTTGTTCTGTTTATTAGGCTAGCATTACTATATAATGCGCACACACACAAGTATAAACTAATTTGCAAGAATTGGAACACTTAATTTCATGTTTGTTTTTGAAAATTATTTCGAATATGTACCACTTGAAAAAGTGATCACATATGAACATTACTCAAATTATTCCAATTTAAGCAATTAGTCTTCATCTACAGGCATTCAAGCAATTTATCAATTAAGCACTTAGCCTCGTGGCAAGCATGCTAGATATGGCAACAATCACACTTATGCAATTATGCTAAAACAAAATGCTCACCTAGTACTCCAAGCCAAAAAAGATGATAGAGTTAGAATAATACATGATCCTAACTATGCCCTATGACTAATGCAACGCATGCGATATGCAATTACTAGACTCGGCTACTAATATGGCATATGAATCAATTTGATAGCATGCAGTTTAAGTACTTTTTTCAAAGAAGTATTTAAACGACAATGCAAGTAAGAATGATGTACCGAGTCTCGGTGCATGCAAAACAAGTGGATGCAAATCATGAAAGATGCTAAAAGAAACATGATGTCCAAAACTAACGATCATAAGCAGTTAAATAAAAAGGAGAAAGACGTGGGGTTGGAAGACAAACACATTATTACAAGTTTTGCGCCCTCACGTAGAAAGGTCTAAATAAACTAACTAGCTATTACAAAACGAAATGAATAAATTTGCCAAGCTACTTAACTAACTATTACAACAACAAATTAATCAACTATTCTAGCTATTTAACTAATTATTACAAGACAAAATTGAATAACTAGTTTGGCTAACTATTTATTTACAACACTATACAAAATTAACTAGTTACAACTAATTAATTACAACAAATATCTGAGTTAAGTACTTAGACTAAACAGCCCCGGGGAGCAAGGAATGCTCATGCATGCACGGATTTCCACCCGAAAAACACACTGTTCTGCTACCAGGAAACCTCGGTTGCACAGTTAGAACACTTGCACTGTTTTTCACCTCAAAACCAACTCTATTTCATTTCAAAAAGTTACTATTGGATTTTGCAAAGGTGGCCGGCAGGCTAGAAGTGGTGGCCTATTGTCCCCAAATGGTGGCCTGTCGGCCACTGATGCCTGGTTTTTCCTGCTGAAACAGAGAGCAAGTACATGTATTCTCAAGGGTTGTTTGCACAACTTACCCCTCCTTATCATCAAACAGTTCAAAGGAGTGGCAAAATTTAATTCACAAACCATCAATTGATGCAATTTCATTGCATGATGGCCAATGAACCAAAGGGTGCAAGTTCAATAAATGTAACAAATAAAGACTCTTAAACCTTCTCTCTATCATGGATTAATCAAGGAAAGTGGTTGATAATGACTCTTGAACCATTTACATCACTAGCAAGTATGAAACAATTCAAGACTCAAGGGTTCAATTACCGTCCAATTAAACCTGACCAAGTTATTATCTTGCATCATTTTTAGTCCTCAATTTTATTATTTCATTTTAATTACCAACCATTCCTTAGTAATTTAAGTCCAAAGATGAATTTTAAGTCCTCTAATAGAAAGAAGCATCAAACCAAAAGTTGTTTTAGACATGAGAGAAGTTTCATGCCGTTGGTAATGAAGCCCCAAAGGGATTAAACGATTAACCACAAGACATCAATCTCATACTTTAAATAAGCAACTAGTTTAAACCAACTTTCAAAGCAAAGCAAAAGCCAAGAAAGGAGGAAGGTTGCAGAAGTGATTAAAGGTGATCACAAATATGGAAAGCCATAAATAAGTGCTATCAACTCAAATAGGTTGGTGGCTAAGGCCTAGATTACCAAACCTATGAGGACAATTACACTATAAGCATGCAATACAAGGCTCAAATGCAATGAACACTAAAAAAATAATCCTAAAACAGTGCTAAATAAGTCTTAAATCATCCTGGAATTGAGATAAAAATAGCTAGAACAATAATCTAAAACATGAAGTATGTTAGACTAGTAAGCAAGACAAAAGGAGGGGAGGCTAACCCCTCCAATTTTGAACTTCAAAACAACATTATAGCCACTGAAAAAGCTCTGAAAATCAGTGTTTAAAAGCTCAAAAAAAGATAGTGTAAAGGTGGGAAACACAAGGGTAAAGGCTAGAGAAGCAATGTGGAAAAAGAGGTGAACCACCCCTCCACCCTTTAAGGACTTAAACCACAAGTTTCAACCCAAAATTACAGAGTTTAAACAGCCCAAAAACAATAGAAAAACAGTAGGAAAACAATAGGAAAATAGAAAACAAAACCAAGGAAATAAGCTAAGCCTTATACCTCTTGAAGAGGAGAGCACTTCCAAGCAACAATGCAACACAAACACACCCTCAAGAGCTCAAAGAGGGCTCAAAAGTAACTCAGCTCAAAGATGGTAAGGTTTGTTTTAGAGTGTATACGCAAAAGGTCAAGAAATTTGCAAGAGAGAGAGAGAGAATTGTAAAGACAGTGAAAATAATTTGCTCCAAAATTTTCTAATCTTGAAAGCAAGAGGGGAGGTCCTTTATATATAGAAAAACATCACCCCCTCAGAAATATCAATACATACACGTGTAAGAAGGTGCATGCATTTGTGCCAATAGCTGGCACAGCTGGCAAAAAAATATCTGCAAAACACACTTGTGGCCGGCAAGCCACACCAGTGGCTGGCAGCCAAAAGCAGTGGCCGATAGCCAAAGGTGGTGGCCGGCAGGTCAAAAGGGTCTGCAGACTTGAAGAACTCTGGTTTTGGTCCAAAACAAGGCAAGAGGTGTGTAGGGGTTAAAAAGGCTCAAAGTTGTGGCGTTCCGCTGAGGACTTCCGAGCACTTAACAAGCATACACACATTCATCATTGGGTGTGCAAGTGGTGACGTCCAAGTCGTAAGGGTGGTCAAAAATAGAGTGTCTACAGTTTCCTCTATTTGACAGAATTCGTAATCATGAAATGACGTAAGTGAATCTCAAAGCCCGAAGACAACCCATTTTGACAAGGCCGTAAGACTTGGACAAACAATCAAGACAAAAATAAATTGGTTGCGCTCGCAAACTGCCTACGTATCCCTTTACAAGAAATCAAACTAGCGTAGTTCTAGGGCAAGATGCAAATGATATGCACAAAGAAACTTTGAAGCTGGACTCATATGCTTCGCGAAGCCGGTTATTTTGAAATCTTATGAGCATGCAGGATAATGCAATAAACAATAACAGATGCAATAAGCAATAACAAGTTAACAACATATGAATGAGTAGCTTCAAGCTTAAAACCAACACAGATTCCACGCAAAAAAATCTATAACACAATCTAACCACGCCAAAATGCAAGATGAGGAAAGAAAACACAGCTCACGGTTGCGTTTCACGCATCTTGAGAAATTAAGAAATAAAAACTGCTCGGGGTCGCGCTTCACGAGCCCTGAGATAAGAGGAAAACCACTCGGGCTAGCGTTTCATGCGTCCCGAGATAGAGGAAAAACTGTTCGGGCTCGTATTTCACACGTTTCGAGATAAAACATGCCTAGGGCCATGCTTCACGCGTCCTTAGATACAAGAGAAACCGCTTGGGCTCACGCTTCACATGTCCCAAGATAAAACACCCCTAAGGCCGCGCTTTACGCATCCTAAGACACAATAGAAACCGCTTGGGCTCATGCTTTATGCATCCCGAGATAAAATACGCCCGAGGTCGCGCTTTACGCGTCTTGAGACACAAGAGAAACTGCTCTGGCTCGCATTTCATGCATCCCGAGATAAAACACATCACGCGTCCTGATATATAAGAGAAACTGCTCGGGTTCATGTTTCACATGTCCTGAGATAAAACCCATCCAAGGTCGCGCTCCACGCGTTCTAAGATACAAGAGAAATTGCTCAAGCTCACGTTTCACGCGTCCTGAGATAAAACCCGCCCAAGGCCGCACTCCACGGGTCCTAAGATACAAGAGAAACCACTTGGGCTCGCGTTTCACGCTTCTTGAGATAAAACCCACCCAGGGCCGTGCTCCACCCGTCTTGAGATACAAGAGAAATCACTCAGGCTCCCGTTTCACACATCCCAAGATAAAACTTGCTTGGGGCTGCGCTCCACGTGTCCTAAAATAGGAAAAAAATCATTAGGGCTTGCATTTTACGCGTCCCAAGATAAAACCCGCCCAAGGCCGCGCTCTACGCGTCTTGAGATAGAAGAAAAATCACTCAGCCTCGCGTTTCACGCGTCCTGAGATAAAACCCACCCAGTGCAGTGCTCCACACGTCTTGAGATACAAGAGAAATCACTCAAGCTCCCGTTTTACGCATCCCGAGATAAAACCCGCCTAGGGCCGCGCTCCATGTGTCCTAAAATAGAAGAAAAATCAGTAGGGCTCGTATTTCACGCGTCCCAAGATAAAACTGCCCAAGGCTGCACTCCACGCGTCCTGAGATAGAAGAAAAATCACTCAGCCTCGCATTTCACGCGTCCCGAGATAAAACCCATCCAGGGCCGCGCTCCATGCATCCTGAGATATAAGAGAAACCGTTCGGGCTCACGTTTCACGTGTCCCAAGATAAAACCCGTCCAGGGCCACGCTCCACGCATCCTAAGATACACAACAAAAGATGCAAAGAGGAATAAGTGTGTGCGATAGATGCACAAAGTGCATAAGTGCAATAGATGCACAAAGTGGACAAGTGCGATAGATGCACAAAGCGGACAAGTGCGACAGATGCACAAAGTGAACAAGTGCGATATATGCACAGAGTGAACAAGTGTGATAGATGCACAACGCATATTCCATGCAAGATAGACAATCGACGTATGATGTTAATTGAAGGCATGTTCTATGCAAGAAACAAAAGCATATTCTATGCATGAAACAAGAGCATATTCTATGCAAAATGGACAACATGTTCTATATACGAATAATAAATGATGCAAGAGACGCATGCAACATACATATATGTGAAATGCACATTCTATGCAACAGAAGAGAACAAAGACATAATTTGACAGAACGATAAAACGATATTCGGTGACAACCTCCGATTTACCTCTCTAAGACTTTGCAACATGCTCAAAAAGGATACACCTCGCTCACATTGGCAAGTGGGGCACATTCACGCACCAGAACGCAATTTCAAGATCCATTAGAATCAATCTGGATCCAACAGTGAACCTCCCATATACTTCTCGGGAAATAGAAGCACAAAACAGCATCAAGACAGAAGTGAGGACCATCGGCCACCTGCCGACCGCGAGGGTAAGCCGCCGACCACCTGCTGGCCACCGTCTAAGCTTGCCGTCCACAAATGTAGCCTGCTAGCCATCCATGGCAGTTTCGGGGTAGAATGGTCTTTTTACGCATGGGTCTTTAAGTAGACAACCCCATACTTCATTTCCACCTCTCTAAACCTCCAAAAATATTCTCTCTTTCTCTCTAGGTGTATCTTCTCTCTAGATTTGCGCTTTACAAGAGTTTTCCAATGCCCCACGCAAACTTTTATCATAAAACCCTCTTGATTCTCTACACTTTGAACCGATCAGATTTTGATTTCGTCGCTTTTTCTGTATTTTCACCACTTTAGGCTTGTTCCTTTCGAGTTTCTCTCGAGTTTCGTGAACTTTCCCAGGTTTTGACTTTTTCTCCCATTTTCTCTTTCCTAGGGTTGACTTTTTCCAAGTTTACCCTCTTTTCTCCATTTTCCTTCACTGTTCACCCATTTTTCACCCATTTTCAAATGGCGTGTGATATGCCTTACGACAGAGCTCTTCCTGAGGTTCCACCTGTGCTTCCACCTATGGCCGAGGTAGAGGAGCCAACAGTGGCTGAGGTCAGCAGGACGGTAAAGGATATTGAGGTTGATCTTGAGGCAGAGTTCTCTCCAGAGCCATTACCATTGAGGGTGCGCCTCTTTGATCCGATGACGTACCATCATCGCACGCATATACTGTCATTTGGAGGCATCGGGCGCTTTAGTGACTTTGCTCATTGCGAGCCAAAGGACCTCCTATTGAGGGAGCCGGACTCCTATCTTTCTTCCATCGTTCCTGAGGTATGAACTCTATTTTCATGCATTTCTTGCACTGCCTTTTATCTGAATGCTCTTTTATCACTGCCTTTCATCTAATTCATCTTTTCTCTACCACAGGGGACTCCTGCTCCTACAGGGGATACGAAGCAATGACGGCGAGGGACTGGTATAATCAGCTCCAAGCCGGGGTCCACTATATTATTAACGAGGCTGGCTTCAGCCTTTTCTATTCCGGACTGTCACGCCTCATAACGAGCCGGGTTCTTCTTGGAGCGTTGGTGGAGAGGTGGTAGAACACCACCAATTCTTTCCACCTCTATTCCGCTAGGGAGATAACGATAATGCCCTATGACTTTGCCATGCTCACAGGCTAAGGAGTAGGGGGTGATCCAATCCCCTTCGACACAGGCATGGACAAGTGAGAGGCCGCTTAGATCCACCTATTGGAAGCGTACCCACCTCTGTATCGGCCATCCATGGTAAGGTACAGTTAGTTTGTCGAGAAGTTTCGTAAGAACGAAACCGAGACACCAGAGGAGATGGAGCAGTACGCCAGAGGTTTTCTGATGTTTCTCCTCGGTACCACCTTATTTTCGAACAGGTGGAACACCGTAGGCTTGTATCTGCTGAGTGCCCTGGTAACACTGCCCCGGGTGTGATTTTATGATTAGGGTGGAATTGGCCTCGCCACCCTCTATGGCTATATGAGCTCTACCTCCCGAATGAGGGGGGATCGAATTAGATGCTACTGAAGAGGCTGTGAGGTATACACCACACCTTTCTGACTTTGTACTTTCTGTTCAATATCTGTTCAAAACTTGTGCTTTCTGCTTTGCATTTTCTACTTTAAATATATGTTCATGCATCGTGCTTTCTACTTTGCACTTTCCATATCTGTTACACTTTCTATATCTGTTGCACTTTCTATATCTATTGACACTGTTGATAACACTGCTCCTATTTCCTTATAGTTATGGGTTTATGCATATTTTTCGGCCCTTGCTCCAGAGCCTATGAAGGAGATCCCTCATGTTGTCCCTTATTTGCAACAATACGACGGCCGGCACCGGCGCCAGAGCCGGAGCCGGAGCCGGAGCCATGATGATACTACCTTCGCTTTCCGCTACTTCGATATAGTGGTCACCGACGAGGTAACCCGAAACTCACAGTCATTTTTGCTTTAATACTGCTCTGATTCATACTTTGGCAACTGATGGCAACTAACAATCTGTACATTCTCTGTTTGCAAATCACGTGACAACCCTGGGCGACGATGCAGGTAGGAGTGAGGGACCAGTATGCGGGGGCTTGGGGCACATCTTGCTTCTGGATTCTACTGGAGGGCCCAGTCTGCCGAGCTTGGTTTCTGAGTGAGCGGTTCGTATGCCAAACGGCAGGCTTGCCTGATCCAGTCATTCACATGCCACCCCCAGCGTCTATGAGGACAGCGGATAGTCTACCGGTTGATGCGATCATACGGTTCATGGTAGGCCTAGACGCTAACTTCTTCAGAGGAGAGGGCGACTTCATGACATTCATCCAGACTCATCTTATGCCTCCTCTGATAGGCGTTCACATAAGCGAGGGAGCAGGAACTCCTGTTGCAGGGACTCGACTTGGGCGACCAGGGCCCATACTAAAGGGGCCCCTCTTGTTGGATAGACTACCCATTGGCCGGAGCTTCCTACTGTGCTCACGTGTTGGCGGCCGACTGGGATTGCCTACTAGATTTCGAATCGAGCAGGCAGAGGTAGGGCACGAGTATGTCGGAGTTTAAGGCACGTCTCAGGTATGAACCACACTTTACAATTTGCACCCTACATTTCCATTTCAGATATGTTTATTCCGGCTATTGATCATCCAAATGCACTTGCAGGCATCTACAGAGTATACAGAGAGCCTCCTCGTGTTGGTCGCTTCTCCGATGGGCATAGTACAGAGGAGAAAGATGATGCTCGGTCTCCATAGTATTCAGGTAATTTCCTTCATTTCAGTATGCATTTCATTACTAACTCTGTTATGGACCACACTATCATTTTTCCATTGATACATTGGCACTTCAACTGTAGTCTTCCCCAAACTACACTAATATACTGCATTGGCACACTATACTCACACACTATACTCATACTGTATCCAGTTGCTTCATGACGCTCATTCTGCATACTATGCCTGTATCTGATACACACACTGTAGCTGACATGTTCACAACTATTTTTTTCCAGGTTCCGAGGGCACCAGTGGCAGCAGCAGCAGCAGCAGCACCGGCACCGGCAACACCTCCTCTAACAGCAGGGAAGAGAGAGAGACAGGCCCCAGCTCGTGGCCAAGATGTGCGTCGCAGTCGAGGCAGAGATAGGGGTGCTCGGGGTCGGAGCAGTCCTTTAAAGCCTGTTTTGAGCTACGATGATGCTGAGACTAGCGACTCTGAGGAGGCAGCGAGTCGACATTCTGAGGCATCTAAGAGCGGAGATGATGACGCTAGCTCTGGGTCCGGCAATAGAGATGGCACTGAGGCAGACTCTGAGGCAGTGAGCAGAGATGATACGGGCTCTGGTTCAAAGTCTGATTTTGACAACGGTACTGATGAAGACAGTGCCTCCGAATCCCCTCTGAAAAAGAGAACGAAGAGGGCCTCTCGAGCTTGAGATGACTGGCACCGATTTTTTTGTACTTTTTGCTTAGTTTCTTTTATTGCTTGGTAGCATTAGCACATATATAGCTTCAAATATGTTTTATTTTTGCTTTTGAAACTTGTACTCCTCTTTTGTAAAAACCATGATTGGAATAAAACTTTGCAGTTTTTATGAAAAAGTGTTATCATTTTTGCATCATGAGCACCATATTTGCATGAAAAATGAAAATGGAATGAATTTGCATCGAGAACGCTTGATTGAAACAATGTTCTTCATCGGGTAATGGAATGACCAACAATACAAAATACAACTCGATAAGCAAAACAAAAACAACTCAAACACAAATATTTACATTTGCTAAAACCAAAAGACTCAAAACAAGACCTCAAAATACAAAGATCAAGAAAAAAATTAGGCTGCCCACATTGCCTAGCACACAAGTGGACAACAGGCCAGAAAGAGAGGCTGCCGGTCACAAAAGGGGGTTGCCGGCCAAAGGAGGTGGCTTGCCGGCCACAATAGGTAGCCCGTCGGCCACCATTAGTGGCCTGCCAGCCACAAATGTGTAGAACCACCAAAATGCTGATAGCTGGCCTCCACTACAGCCTTACCTTCTACAAAAGGTCCTCATTCGTGATTTCTTCTTCAGGATCTCATTTTAGCTGCTATTTCTTCCACAAATGGAGATATTCCTTGCCGAAAAGATCACGGAATGGATAGCCACTTTAGACAGCACGGAAAAGGTAAATTTCCTTGGTTTCGGCATAAATGCACTTTTTTCTTTGAGCCATACTCCATTTTGCTTTCCATTCCTCCATGCCACGGCCTGATACTGGGACCCGATTATGCATGTGTTTCGCTTCGGAACATAAGAAATGTGCCCGACTCTTGAAGAATTTTGGCATTGATGGAAACCTTGGCGCGATGAGGAAATCATGCCTCAGGCCTATTTTGGACACGCCCAAGCTTTGAAACAGATGTATGGGCTCACTTTGCACGAGGCTTGATCTTTGGCCCACAACGAAAAGCTAGATATACCCAGCTTGATTCATTGATTTTTTGGCATCGATGACAGAGAAGACCTCCTCTGGCAGTTTTCGATAGCATGTCCTCTATTTATGCATGCTTGCACATTTCCTTCTTGCCCGTAGTTTCGGCGGAACCAGCATTCGGTTGATTGAAGTGGCCCAAGGTCTAAAAGAAGGTAAGACTTGCATCGGTTTGGCTCTGGCCGAGACCCTGATGGGCTTGGATGCTTTTCATCAGTGAGAGGCCACCAGGGAGTCCACTACTTCTTTAGGTATTGTTTCCCACCCTTTCTTATATGTGTTTCTTACAGCACTCGGCACTCATGCTCTATTTTTCTCTCAAAGCCCTTTTCTTACTTTTCTCTCTATGCACATCTCTCTATTCTTTAATCTCTCTTATTTTTCATCCCTTCCTAGGTATGGCTCATGGATAAGCTGAAGGTAGTGGACTCTTGCTCCGAGTACTCAGCTCGAGCTTATTTTTTCCACCACTAGCTAGTGGATTTTCCCAATAAGGGATGGTGGTGCAACTGGATGTGCAGCAGGTCTGCGGGTGACATAGCTTGGCACTGCCCCTAACTTCATCTAACTGAAATGAGTTACAACATGGCTTAGCAGCCTGGCATACAGTTGATTGGCCTCACGCACTGCGTGTTCTACTTTCCTTTCCTGTTTAGATGCTAGTTTGGGCATGATCAAACCTGCCCAGAGGAGGGGGTAGAATACCCGGCTTCATTCCCAATTCGTGTTTCACACTTGGCTTGGTACCTCGCTGCTTAGAGGACGAGAGAGCTTCTGGCCCCTGCCCCTAGTTTCAGTTATGCCCTTTCTGGTGAGTGCTTGGCTTGGCTCGAGGATGAGGCACAAACCGGGCCTACTTTGGCTTCAAAAGCTTCCATAAGCACGAGCAAAGGATGTAGGAGCACCTGATTCACCTATGCCCCTAATTTATTGCTTTGACCATTCTTTTCAAATTTTATGATGTAAAAACAACTTTGATTAGTATCAGAGAGTTGGAAAAATTTATATTGAAATCAATGGAATTAAAGTTGTGAGCACTAAAAAATATTCCTTTTAGTCCAAAAATGGTCTACGTTATAAAAGGTAAAATTTTGAAGAAAATCAACTGTTATTAAAACTTTCCAAAACCATTTTCGAAAGTGATCACCACCTGACACACACAGAATTAATCCTCAAGATGTACAACCCCAAATCAAAAGATCATAACTGCCCCTGATTGAATACATTACTGCTCCACATTGTAACCAGCTCTTCTTCCCAGAATAAAGATCACCACCGAACTCTCAGATAAAGAACACACAAAAGATGACTTGATCAGACACGTGGACAAGATAGTTAAGTTGAAAGTGATTACGGTCGAACTTTAGGAAGAAGTTGCCTACGTATCCCAAAGATGGGAATTAGGCCTTACGTAGTTCGGTTTAGGTTCACTCAAGTATTAACTCTCCTTTTGTGCTCTAACTTTTGCCAAAGTCGCCCTTTAGGGTTTTCAACCTTGCGAGCTCAGTTTTTCTTTATTTCTAATTTTTCATGCTCTAACTTTTGCCTAGGTTGCCCTTTCGGGCTTTCGGCCTAGCGAGCCTCTTAGGGTTAGTATTTCTTCAACTTGTCCATGTTGATCGGTTGTGAAAATTCCAGGCCATCTAAGTCCATGAGAATAACCGCTCCACCCGACCAAATAGCTTTGATGATATAAGAACCAGTCCAATTGGGTCTGAACTTGCCCCTAGGGTCATGAATGGGAGCTCGGTTATCTTTCAACACCATGTCTCCTTTTTTGAGATTCCGGGACTTAACTTTCTTGTTAAAAGCCCTGGCAATTCTGCGCTTCTAACCCTGAACATAATACAATGCTTTCAGCCCTCTCTCATCAAATAACATTAACTCCTCAAATCTGCTCTATTGCCAATCCACCTCTGCTATCTGACACTTAGCTATAACTCGCAACGACGGGACTTCTATTTCAATTGGCAAAACGGCTTCCATCCCGTAGACGAGAGAATAAGGAGTTACCCCTATAAACGTCAAGATCGAAGTTCTGTAACCCCAGATTGCGAATGGCAATTTATCTGGCTAGTCCATGTAGGTCTCAACCATCTTCTGCAAAATGTTCTTGATGTTTTTGTTGGCAGCTTCAACAACTCTATTGGTTTGTGGCTTATAGGTAGATGACTTATGAAAAGCTACATTGTATTTCTCCAACAAGTCTATCACCTCTTTCATGAAGTGGGACCATTATCTAATATGATCTCGTTCGGGACTCCGTATCGACAAATAATGTTGTTTTTGATGAACTTAGCCACATGCAATGACTTCAACACTGCATAGGACTGGGCTTCCACCCACTTTGTAAAGTAATCAATTGCCACCAAGATATATTCATGCCCATTCGACCCTTTTGGCATGACTGCACCGATAACGTCGATTTCCCAAATTGAGAAAGGTCGTTGTATAGCTTTGACGGCAAAGTATTCATGCGATTGGCATGAATTTGGTATTTGTGACATTGCTGAACAAAACCAATACAATCTTCCTCCATGGTGGACCAGTAGTAACCTTGCCTAAGAATATTCTGGGCCAACATCACACCATTCATATGCGCTCCACATTCCCTGCTGTGGATAGCCTCCATAAGGCACTTCGATTCCTTTTCTTCCATACACAACTTATGCATTCCCAAATGACCTCTTTTATACAATTTACCTCCGCAAAAGAAAAATTGGACGACTATTTGCCGTATTCCTCGTTTGTCCTTCGCATTTGCCCCTAGTAGATAGATCTACTTTTCCAAGAAGTTCCAAATATCGTAGTACTAGGGGTTTTTGTCTTGCACTTTATCTATCGCAACAATAGTTTCATAAGTCGTCGTATATTTCTGTTCGATAATAATCGGACGCATCTAGACTCTAAGCGGGATGTCTACCATAGAAGATAGAGTTGCTAAAGTATTAGCGAACCTGTTATTCTCTCTCAATAGATGTGTGAAAGTCAGCTTTTCAAACCTAGGAATCAGAACATCCAGGGTTTGATGGTAAACTTTCATCTTTTCTTCTTTGACTTCCCAGTCTCCATTTGCTTGAGAAATAACTAAGTTCGAGTCCCCGATAACATCCAATCTTATTTCCCTTAGTTCCAGGACGACTTCTAAAACCAACAATACACGCTTTATATTCTGCTTCGTTGTTGGATACCTTGAACTGGAGTTTGAAGGCTAAGGGTATATAGGAGTCGTCGGGTGCTATCAGCAACACACCTATCCCATAACCGTACTGATTGGACGCTCTGTCAAATTACATCGTCCAAGTGTCCTTCTCAACTTGCAAAATGGCTTCATCTGGGAACAAGTATTTCATTGCCTCATCTATTTCTACCAAGTGGTCTGCTAGGAATTCCGCTATAGCTCTTCCCTTAATCGACTTGCGGGTGACATATTTGAGATCAAATTTGGAGAGAAGAAGCAACCAACGGGCTGGCCTACCCGTAAGCGCTGGTTTTTCAAAGAGATATTTGATAGGATCTAATCTCGAAACCAGGATTACAAAGTGAGCTAACAAGTAGTGTCTCAACTTCCTGGCAGCCCATACCAAGGCTAGGCAAGCTTTCTCCAACGGAGTATAGCGAGTCTCGTAATCTAGCATTTTCTTGCTCAAGTAGTAAATGGCTTTCACCACCCTATCTTCAGATTCCTGAGCGAACATGCATCCCATGGTCGTGTCTGTCCCTGAAAGGTATAGAATCAAAGGCTTCTCCAGCTCTGGTGGTGACAACACAAGTAGGTTCTGGAGGTACTGCTTAACCTGCTCAACCTGCTCAAAGGCAAATTGAGAGTGATCATCCCATCGAAATTTCTTCCCTTTCTTTAGGAGACCAAATAGTGGTTCACAAGTCAAGGTTAATTTGAAAATAAACCGTCTTATGAATTGCACTTTACCCAGAAAGCCTCGCACCTCCTTTTCAGTCCTCAATAGTGACATTTCTAGGATAGCTTTGATTTTGGAAAGATCTACTTCAATGCCCCTCTGTGTAATCAAAAAGCCCAGCATTTTCCCTACCGTTACGCTGAAGATTCATTTCTGCGGGTTTAACTTCAATTTGTATCCCTAATCCGTTGAAAGAATTTCTTCAAGGTGGTGTAGTGGCCCTCTCGTTCTTTGGACTTGACAATCATGTCATCCACGTACACCTTGACCCCTTTGTGGATCATGTCATGCAGAATGGTGGTCGCAGCCCTCTGATAGGTAACTCCAGCATTTTTCAAACCAAACGGAATAACCCGGTAGCAGTAGGTACCCCATGGTGTAGTGAATGCGGTCTTTTCGTTGTCCTCGGGCGCCATTAGAATCTGGTTGTACCTCGAAAACCCATCATTAAGGATAGGAATGCATGCCCCGCAGTGACGTCCACTAACTCATCAATGTGCAACAGAGGAAAGTCATCCTTCGGACTGGCTTTGTTCAAGTCCCGGAAGTCTACACATACCCAGATTCTACCATCCTTTTTTAGTACTGGAACGATGTTGGCCAACCAAGTCGAATACTCAAATACTAACAAGAATCCTGCATCAATCTGCTTGGTGACCTCTTCCTTGATCTTTAATGCCCAATCCGGACGGATTCTACGCAGCTTCTACTTGATCGGTCAGGCCTCGAGGTCAAGAGGGGTTCGATGCTTTACAATCTCAGGATCAATTCCAGGCATGTCTTCGTAGGACCATGCAAAAAGATCTTTGAAATCTTGTAACAAAGTGATTAAACGCTCGCGCTCCTCTGAAAACAACGTGGACCCGATCTGGACCAAACACAGATCCTTCTTAGTACCCACATTAATGGTAATGATTTCATCAGCACAGGGTCTGGCAAACCTCTCATTCTCTCGATTAATCAAGTTTTTCAAATCCAGAGGAATTCCTTTCTCTTTGTTTTCATTAAAATTCTGAAAATTCTAGTCAATACAATAAACCAACGGCATAGAAAATTACACAGAATCCACAGAGTTCTCATTCAAAAGGTCCAGATCTTCGGTTACAGACTCAAAAGAAAAGCTGAATGAAGACCTAGATAGGACTTTGGTATCTGAGGTTACCACCCCTAGAAATACCAGACTCAGACTCAGAAAAACTGGAATCTGATCCCAACCCCACAGACTCAATGGAATTAGATTCTAGCTCATCACCCGACTCAAAACTGGACAGAAAGCCTTCCTCCAGCTGTCAGATAAGAGATGGTGCCTCTGGTGCATCCAAAATGCTGCTGGTTAGGTTTACACCCGGTTCCTCCCTGGTCACGAAGACGGTAAGGTTATCTCCTAAGTTTTCTAAGTTAGTCGCAGGGTCTGTCAGGAGACCAACCAGTGCTGCCCCTACTCCAAGTTCGCTATTGTCTAAGTTAGTTTCCATGCTCTGTTTAGCTTTGATGATTGGTTTAGCCCTTTCCTCATCATCACCATTCTGCAGCTACAAGTCAAAAAAGATCTCGAACCCGGGGACACATTGATTCGAGGAATTCATCCAAGGCTCGGGAAAGCCGCAAAAGGGGAAATCTTCTCTCTCCCAAACAAAGTGGCCATTCAGTGTCCCCCGGATTAGCCTATGGATAAGCTCATAGTGTTTCCCGGCTTGCTTAGCCTTGGCTCTACTTCTCATCTCTTCCCTCTTCTTGATCTAGTCCTCTTTGGTGGGCACATAGCCCAGTCCAAAGGCATGTGGGTTGTGTGGCACATCTGTCAATGCTATAACGCCTTTATGGCCACTCATTTCGAGTCTCATTCCTGGAACATGCTACAGTTTACTCATGAAATAGATAGACTGGGCACTGACATACATGCTTTCGTCTACAACCAATATGGTCTGCACTACCCGAGCTTCAGCTAGAGTGAACCCTGAGAGGAATACATCCTCCTTGCCATGAGTGATGTCCAACACTGGTGTAGTTACCTCTGGTGGCGGATGGATGGATGAATTCCCAAAAACAATCGCCACTCCTCCTCCATGAGGGTACTTCAACATTTGGTAGAGAATAGAGGAAACAGCCTTTACATGATGCAACCATGGCTCCCTAACAGCAAATTGAAGGTAACCGGCACATCTAAGACATGAAACTCAACCTCCTACTCAGCGGGGCCCACTTGAACTCTGACTTGCACCATGCCCATGGCTTCTCTGCTCGTATTATCATATGCCCGAATTACTTGGGCTGTGGGAACAAAGTCCGCTAGTTTGAGGCCAACTACATAGGCGGTATGAGAAGGACATGCGTTGATGGCCGAACCGGTATCTACCAACACCACTGTCACCCATTTCTCCCTGCACTCCACAAATATGTACAAGGGTTTGTTGTAGGTCGAGCCTTTCGGCAGCAATTCTTTGTCAAAGAAGGTCAGAGTTGGTCTGGTACCACTTGGGAAGACCAATCCCACAAGCTGTTTGAGGGTAGTATTAATGGGCAATTTAGCCTTGTCCATCGCCGATAACACTGCCTGTCGGTGTACCCGGGAGGCCATGAGAAGACCCCAAATGGAGATGTCAGCTTGGATTTTCTTAAGCTATTTCAACACTGCCTATTTTTCCTACTGTTTCTCCTTCTGTTTCTCGATCTCTCTATGTTTTTTAGATGTTTCATCTTGATCTAAGTGTGGTGGCTTAAAATACCGCCCACTTCTTGTCAGATGGTCTATTTCTTCAGCATACCGCTTGTTATCCAGAAGGCACTTGCCCCAATCTTCGTCGGTGTGGACCAAATGCAGATCATCATCGTCCCACCATACACCTTCAACAGCCGACAAATAGTTGTCTGGTTCTGCCTGTATCACCTTCACATCATAGATATCCCCCACCGGGTATTAGGTCATTATAGCTTCCCAGTTGTCTTCAATCATCTCTCGTTCAAACAGCTTCAGTGCAACTTCCTGTTCAGAGTCCGCAGTGCTCACAGCGTCCAGTTCCTGAGCTGAATTTTCCATGCCAACGTTCTCCGGTAGCTTTTCTTTTTCATCAGCCGGAAGCAATCCATGCTTCCTTTCCCTCCAGTTTCATTTCAATTCCTTCCTCCTTCTCCAGCTCATCACTCAGCCATCCAAAGTTATTAGTTGATCTGTTCAAGTCGAACCACCCTATCTACACATCCCCCTGATCTTGTTCATCAAAGAACTGCAGGTTAGCCAAATCCTCCTCGAGTTCTGGTAGGTCATCTAACCCCTGGCTTAGGCCATTTTCTCTGACCACATTAACATCTAACAAGGTTGGCAGCACTAATTCAGGCTTGGTTTGATCAATTGACACAATGTAGCAGCTTGGATCATACGTCCCATCAGGCAAGTCCTCCGAACACTCCGGCAATAGACTCATACCTTCCTCCAAGGTAAACTCCCCTTCAACTATAAGCGTCGCCATAGGCTTGGGTTAGGGGTCAGACGTGTCCATCATGCACAGATTTGCACCTTCTAGAATGAACAACGTCGGTTTTGGTAGGTGGGATGGGGTAATAAATATGCTGGAGTCATAAGGTGTGGCCAGTGTATGAATCAAGTTGAGATTTCGAAGTGAAGGGACTTGATTGTGGGCTAGTAGTGAATTTGTGGTCACATTAGATTTTTTAGGCAAAGCGATCAACTTGTTGTCAATGAGATCCTGAATCTCATGACACAATCAAAAGCACTGGTCGGTATCATAACCATACTGTTAGTGAAACGCGTAGTATTTTGCGGGTTGTGATTGGGTGGAAGAGGATTAGGTAATGGGCGGGGTTCTAATGGTTTGAGATGCCCTTTCTTAACTAGCACTTTCATGGCTTGAGACAGGGTCATGTACAATTGATTGAAGGTCCTCTGGGATCGGTTAGGATTAGAGGGTGTTTGTGAGCTTGTGTTGGCAAAGGGGTCGGTAGTCTTGGTTGTGGTGACAATGCTTACATCTAACGGCCTCGCAGCTGTGAATGTGAACAGAGGTAGGACGATCATCTTTTGCAGTAACTTGCCGTGCAAATTTCGGACAACCATCCTAATCTGATCCTTCTCAGAAGGCCTTGTGGTCATCATCGAGGCCATAGCTCTCCATCTTGTCACAAATTTAGAAAAGCCCTCATTCGGCTCTTGGGCTGTTGCTTCGAGATCACAAGTTGTGACATCGATTTGAGTATTATATGAATATTATGCAATAAAGGCCTCGGCTATCTCCTTTCAATTCTGCTTGACAGAATCTTCTAACTTTGCATACCAAATGGTCGCTATACTAGACATGGTACGGCCAAAGAGAGACAGCTTCTATAGTCTAGTCAGGCCCATCGGCCGCAAGATGTTCGAAAACAGTTGAAGGTGAACCATTGGATCTTCGGAGCCGTCGAATCAATCGATGCGCAGCATTTTGAACCAATCTGGAAATGTCACTGCAGAATCAGTATACCCGTCTTCTATGTCCGGGATGGAGTTAACTCCTTGTGCTTTCTTGAATAGCTTCTTCAGTTTATTAACCTTGAGTACAGTTGGGTCAACCTCAAACTCAAACGGAGCTTCAGTTTGATACACAGGTGCTTTGGAGGCTTGTGCTGGGATCGGCTCTACTGGATTGCCCTCATTCTCTTGGACATTAGCAGTATGAGTAGTGGCTCCGGGTGCTGGGATACCCGTAGGAGGTGCATGGGATGCAGAGGTCCCTGCCGGCTGTGGTTGCTGTTGTTGTAGCCTATTTATAACCTCGACCTGACGGGCTGTGACCTCGACTTGGCAGGCAGTATCTTGCTGTAGAGTTTCAACTGTTTACTGTAGATGATGTATCAATTCTTCCATATTGACTGGGGGATACTGTGTCATCGGAATAGGCGAGTGATCTCGCGTTGGTCTAGAAGTAGATGATTATCCCCGAACCTGACTAGATATAGGTGAATAGAGGGGTGACTGCTGTAAAAACTGAACCGGAGAACTTTGCTTGATTCTCCGCCGTCTTGTAACCGGTGAAAGTGAAGTAAACACGAACTGTCCCCAAACAAGATCCCCAGCTTTACA
The DNA here is from genome assembly GCA_022316695.1 of Camellia oleifera. Classification (NCBI taxonomy): domain Eukaryota; kingdom Viridiplantae; phylum Streptophyta; class Magnoliopsida; order Ericales; family Theaceae; genus Camellia; species Camellia oleifera. The sequence goes on along the minus strand of CM039319.1, from coordinate 93,873,316 downwards.
AAGCCTTCTAACTCGGGTCTAGAGTACTTGGGGGATATCCGAACTTTCTGAAGCTATGATGATAAACTAACTAGAAAAAATAAAATAAAGCAAAAAGAAAGCAGTAATCAGAAACCGCACATCACCTTAGCTAATGATGTTATCAATACAGACATGATCAAAGCTGCAGGACTGCACTCTACACTGAATTCCCCTCCCCCTCCCCCTCTCCAAAAAAAAAAAATAGATACCAAACTTGCAACTGCTATGCACATTCCTGTACAATTTCACTATAAAGCACATACCAGATAAGCGAGAGCCAAAACACTCCTATGATGAGGTAAGGTTACCTTGTCCTAGTTTCGTTAGGAACTAAGGTTCACTATTCAAACAAAGCAATTTTCACGCAACCCTGTATTTCAGGTGAATATCATGTCCTAGTTTGGAACGGTCTCTATGGCTTTTCGATATGCAACTAAGCCGAATGGTCAAAGAGGGTACCTCAGCAAGACTACCTAATATACCTCTCACACCTAAACACCGAGAAATGAAAGGAGGATCAATCGGTACAGTGGTAGTCCAGATCCAAGGGTTGTGTTCCCATCATGGCAGAGCCCATGACTGGTCAGCCTTTTGGCAAGCTTTTAGGCAAGTCTCCAGCAAACCGTCCAGAAATAGCAAATGGCAAACACAATAACTTAAGTGCATCAATGCAAATGCAATGTAAAGAAACATATAAGTGTAGACAAAATTTCACATCATGAAGTTTAAGTCAAGTTCTCTAATTTCCCCAGCAGAGTCGCTAGAAGCTGTAGCTCGAATTTTCATGCCCTCTTTCGGAAGACAAATAAGCCCTACAGTATCGGACTCCTACGGTTCTGAATCTGATCTCACAAGTGCAATGTGAAATAGATAAACACCAAAGAGTCCAAATCCAGCAAATCTTTTGGAAAATCAATTTTGAATCAAATTGCCAAAAATGGACTGCTTTGCCAGATATAAAGTCGCCACCTAAATATTTTTGAAAAATTTAAGAAACCCATGACTCATGCCAAAGGCCACGTGTCCCTCATCACCAAGAATGTCTTGACTCGAGAATTTAGGTACGAGAGGGAAATGTCATGAATTGAGCACCCTCACTCGCCTGATCAAAGATCTGCCTCTTTTAATCATGATATGAATCTTATTTACATTATATGCTGTTGTTCTGTTTATTAGGCTAGCATTACTATGTGATGTGCACACACATAAGTATAGACTAATTTGCAAGAATTGGAACACTTGATTTCATATTTATTTTTGAAAATTGTTTCGAATATGTACCGCTTGAAAAAGTGATCACATATGAACATTACTCAAATTATTCCAATTCAAGCAATTAGCCTTCATCAACAGGCATTCAAGCAATTTATCAATTAAGCACTTAGCCTCATGGCAAGCATGCTAGACATGGCAACAATCACACTTATGCAATTATGCTAAAGCAAAATGCTCACCTAGTACTCCAAGCCAAAAAAGATGATAGAGTTAGAATAATGCATGATCCTAACTATGCGCTATGACTAATGCAACATATACGATATGCATTCACTAGGCCTGGCTACTAATATAGCATATGAATCAATTTGATAGCATGCAGTTTAAGCACCTTTTTCAAAGAAGTATTTAAACGACAATGCAAGTAAGAATGATGTACCGAGCCTCGGTGCATCCAAAACAAGTGGATGCAAATCATGAAAGATGCTAAAAGAAACATGATATCCTAAACTAACCATCATAAGCAGTTAAATAAAAGGGAGAAAGACGTGGGGTTGGAAGACATACACATTATTACAAGTTTTGCGCCCTCCCGCAAGAGGATCCGAATAAACTAACTAGCTAAACTTATAAACTAGCTATTACAAAACGAAATGAATAAATTAGCTAAGCTACTTAACTAGCTATTACAATGACAAATTAATCAACTATTCTAGCTATTTAACTAATTATTACAAGACAAAATTGAATAACTAGTTCGGCTAACTACTTATTTACAACACTCTACAAAATTAACTAGTTACAACTAATTAATTACAATAAATATCTAAGCTAAGTACTTAGACTAAACAACCCCGGGGAGCAAGGAGTGCTCATGCATACGCGGATTTCCACCCGAAAAGCACACTGTTTTGCTGCCAGGAAGCCTCGGTTGCACAATTAGAACACTTGCACTATTTTTCACCTCAAAACCAACTCTATTTCATTTCAAAAAGCTACTGTTGGATTTTGCAAAGGTAGCCAGCAGGCTAGAAGTGGTGGTCTCCCGTCCCCAAATGGTGGCCTGCTGGCCATTGATGCCTGGTTCTTCATGCTGCAACAGAGAGCAAGCACATGTATTCTCAAGGATTGTTTGCATAACTTACCCCTCCTTATCATCAAACAGCTCAAAGGAGTGGCAAAATTTAATTCACAAACCATCAATTGATGCAATTTCATTGCATGATGGCCTATGAAACAAAGGGTGCAAGTTCAATAAATGCAACAAATAAAGACTCTTAAACCTCCTCCCTATCATGGATTAATCAAGGAAAGTTGTTGACAATGACTCTTGAACCGTTTACATCACTAGCAAGTATGAAACGATTCAAGACTCAAGGGTTCAATTAACGTTCGATTGAACCCAACCAAGTTATTATCTTATATCATTTTTAGTCCTCAATTTTATTACTTCATTTTAATTACCAACCATTCCTTAGTAATTTAAGTCCAAAGATGAATTTTAAGTCCTCTAATGGAAAGAAGCATCAAACCAAAAGTTGTTTTAGACACGAGAGAAGTTCCATACCGTTGGTAATGAAGCCCCAAAGGGATTAAACGATTAACCACAAGACCTCAATCTCATACATTAAACAAGCAACTAGTTTAAACCAACTTTCAAAGCAAAGCAAAAGCCAAGAAAGGAGGGAGGTTGCAGAAGTGATTAAAGGTGATCACAAGTATGGAAAGTCATAAATAAGTGCTATCAACTCAAATAGGTTGGTGGCTAAGGCCTAAACCACCAAACCTATGAGGACAATTACACTACAAGCATGCAATATAAGGCTCAAATGCAATGAACACCGAAAAACAGTCTTAAAATAGTGCTAAATAAGTCTTAAATCATGCTGGAATTGAGATAAAAATAACTAGAACAATGCAAGACATAAGGAGGGGCGGCTAACCTCTCCAATTTTGGACTTCAAAACAACTTTATAGCCACTGAAAAAGCTCTGAAAATCAGTGTTTAAAAGCTCAAAAAAAGATAATGTAAATGTGGGAAACACAAGGGTAAAGGCTGGAGAAGCAAAGTAGAAAGAGAGGTGAACCACCCCTCCACCCTTTAAGGCCTTAAACCACAAGTTCCAACCCAAAATTACAGAGTTTAAACAGCCCAAAAACAATAGAAAAATAGTAGGAAAACAATAAGAAAATAGCAAACAAAACCAAGGAAACAAGCTAAGCCTTATACCTCTTGAAGAGAAGAGCACTTCCAAGCAATAATACAACACAAACACACCCTCAAGAGCTCAAAGAGGGCTCAAAAGTAACTCAGCTCAGAGATGGTAAGGTTTGGTTTAAAGTGTATAGGCAAAAGATCAAGAAATTTGCAAGAGAGAGAGAGAGAACATAATTTGCTCAAAAATTTTCTAATCTTGAAAGCAAGAGGGGAGGTCCTTTATATATAGAAAAACATCACCCCCTCAGAAATATCAATACATACACGTGTAAGAAGGTGCATACATCTGTGCCAACAGTTGGCACAACTGGCAAAAAAATATCTGCAAAACACACTTGTGGCCAACAGGCCACTAATGGTAGCCGGCAGCCAAAAGCAGTGGCTGGCAAGTCACAAGGGTCTGCAGGCTTGAAGAACTCTGGTTTTGGTCCAAAACAAGGCAAAAGGTGTGTAGGGTTTGAAAGGCTCAAAGCTGTGGCCTTCCGCTAAGGACTTCCGAGCACTTAACAAGCATACACACATTTATCATTGGGTGTGCAAGTGGTGACGTCCAAGTCTTAAGGGTAGTCAAAAATGGGGTTGTCTACAAATATCTATTCACATTTTATTATATCTTCATTTTTCTCACTTATTTGTTTAAATTTATCTGTCCAACTTTCTTATCTATGCAATTTTAACAAATTTTATCTGTTGAAATTCAAATCTGTTTATATGTTTATACTATCTGTTTATATGTTTTTTTTTAATCTGTTTCATCATCATCAACAACAATAATAACTACAAAAAAGAAGAAAAAAAAATACATAGATCACAGTAAGGATGTATTGAATAGAAAAAGGGCAATAGATCTGTTCAATTTGTTAAATGGATTTGAGCCTTTTTGTTCAATGTTTTTCTTAGAAATTTATCTGTTCAACTTCAAGAAAAAACAAAAAACAAAAAACAAATTGTAGATAGATCTGAGGAAATGGATCTACGCAGATCTGTTGATTTACATAGATCTGGCTTTGGTTTTGATTTACACAGATCTAGATCTTGATCACCGATCGATCTATAAAATCTGTTTAGAGTATGGGGGAGCAGCACAAGAGGAGATCTGAAAATAAGAGAAGCTGAGAGAGAGAAGAGGAGATAGCATAATCAATAGGGCAACCGACTTCTCCAGCATCTTCAATCTTGCCACCACTTCCACTATTTCTACAACAACAGCAGCAAAAATTCAAAACCCTAGAAAAATTATATATACATATACAGATTTATATATAGAAAGAGAGAATAGGAGACCTTGAGAGACGTCTTCGGTGTGGTAGAGTGATTTGTGGATGTCCATGGTGTAGTCGATGTTGTGATGGCCATGATTGGTAGCTATGGTGGTGTTTGCCAGTGGATGTGGCGATGGTGGTAGATGAGAGTTAAAGAAAGAGTAGCGGGGGAGCTCAGGGTTAGGTTTATGGCGAAGGTTCAGAATTAGAGTTCCGATGATGGTTTCTAACTCAGATTTGGAAAGACGGTAGTGGTGGTGGTATAGGGAAAGAACAGTGGTGTCAGAGACGAAGATGTCGGAGACGAAGGAAAGAGAGAGAGAGAGAGAGAGAGAGAGAGAGAGAGAGAGAGAGATCTTTCTTTTCTCTTCCATTTCTCGCCATTTTCTTAGACTTTCTAGGCCCCGAGAAAATTTCTATACAGCTTCCGAACACTATAATAGAAACCCCTAACACACACACACACACACTCACTCACTCTCTCTCTCTCACACACATACACACACACACACACACACACAAAGATCTACACAAGAGAGTCAAGAGTAGCCTGCTAAGTTAGAGGTTCATCAGTGGCAGTTTCGTCTTCTTTAACCTTGATCCTTTTCTAGATCTGTCTGACAAGCTATGAATTTGGATCTCATGGTGGAGAAGGGTTGTGGAACAATGCAACAGAGAAGAAGCGACGACAGAAAGAGAGAGAGAGACTGTTTAGAAATAAGAGATAGAGTCTGCCATGTATATAATATTAATAGGGATATTTTAATCATTTTGTCTAAGCTTGTCTTTTTAGACAAAATATTCTAACGCTTAGACTTTTGGCCAAACAACATTGAGAATTGAATTTATAGATCGAATGCCCAAACAAAAAAACTATAAAAAGAAAAAAATTCTACTTCCGGTATATATTGCGTGGTGCGTGACATTTAGATGGGGGCATTATATTCAAAACCACAAATGCCTCAATACAACAGCAACAACCTTCATAATCATACTAGCTTGTCTCTTTTTTAGATAATCAAAAAATTTCAATTTATAACTATTTTAGTTCACAAGTTGTAAACAAAACAAAAGCTACTCCAACCAGTTCTAACACAAATTCCCAAAATAAAATAAGTTATAAGCAGCTTCAAAAATGCACCAAAAGGTCCAATGTCTTTCTACTTTTATATCATTCCCTCCCAGAGGACACTTCAATTTCTCATTTGAGAGCAAACATCATTGCAGTCAAAATCACAAAAAAGACCTGAGACTTTGCACAAACATTTTATTACATTTATAAGCAAGTACCAATTCTTAAGAGGCTATTAAGAGCCATATCTCTTTACAAAGAGCAAAGTAAAATTCTACATTCCAAATGAGTAAATTGAGTTAGCAACATGAAGAAAGCTGCAAAACACCTCTGTGGCGTTCACCATTTTGCTGATTGACATTTAGCAGCTTTGCCACTTTGGGTGAAGTAAGGACTGAAGGTTCTTAAAACTTCCTCATATGTTGGCCTCTTGTAGTCTACTGCCTGTAATCGGTCACATCCAATGTCGAAGTAAGCCTTTTAAACAAACACAGTGAGCGACGAATCTATAATTATTTGCAGCGTACCTGCTCAATAACTTCTTCAGGGCTTGCCCATTTCCACTCGGAGAATTCTGGGTCCACTTCGCCACTTGCTAAGTTGACCTCTCTATCATCTTTTGTAAATCTCATAAGAAACCTGTCAATTGCCAAATTCTTTCTAATGCTAGAAGATAACAAGCAAGAAATTCTATACAAACTATTCCATTCAATGGCAGACAGTACAAGAATACATGCATAACAACCAACAAATAATGACACTAATCTACATATTCAATGATAGGAAAATGATTTACAATCAAAGAATTTAGCAAGACTGACAAAGTACATACCCTTAAAAGGAATTGATTGAAACCCAAATGTTAAGTACAGAGAACTATGCAGATAATAGATAAATTTTACTTGTTGACAGGTCAAAATAGGTTCTTTTCTAGAAAAATTTGCCAAGGTAGTGGTATTCTACACTAAATATTTAAATTTCAAAATTTCATAACATCAATTGTATCCTAAAAAGCACACTTCTAAAAAAGTGATGTGTCCGTGTTGGACACTGACACTTGTCGGACATTTCCCGACACATCCGACACTCGTCAAAACGAGTCATTTTTTAAAAAATTTTTTAGACCCAGACACTACACATGTCTATCGCTCAACACATGTCCATCGATTAGACAAACATAAAACTAATTAATAATTTGAACAAAATAACTTAGGATACAATAATAAAAGAAAAATAATGTAAATTTATAGAAATTAGTGTAATATTGCATTTCTTTAATGTGTTTGAATGATATAACAAATTAGTGTAACATGTATTAAATATATGATATATAGGAAATTGTCGTGTCGGCATGTCCATGTTGTATTTGTGTCGTGCCACATGCCCGTGTTTTTTAGTTTGTATCTCAATTATATCTTTGAATTTAGAACCTTGGCTGTCATGTGAAATAGTGAAAATTGTTGCTGGGTTAATATCAACTCAACACTTCCAGTGACCAACACTTTCATCCTAAAGAAAAAAAATATACAAAGCAACAACTTCACAACGGACAAGTTTCTTCTAAGTTTCCGACTCCATATAAGGAGAAACAAGCATCGTGCAGATCAATGTGATGTGCAGCCAAGTAACTAGTCTGCAATATACTTGACCGCCGAAAACTCGGGAAAAGGATAAAAATAAGATCATATCCACCTTTTTCCTTTCGTTTGTGATTCAGTTGCACTACAACTTCCAATACAAGCACACAAAATTTACTCTGGTTTCCACTCCATGACAGAATGATGTTATGTCATCAACCCTTTGAGGGAAGAGTATCAAGCATTGAATCAATGAAATCCAACAACCTTCTTAACTACATGCTCTGGCTTTGATGAACTGTAATCAAAATACATGCTCTTATAATATTTTTCATAACATATGTGAAAATGGCATTTCAATTTCCTCAACTCAAATAAAGTTTAATTTCTTCTAATAGATAATACATCAAAACTCACAACATCCTATGATCACATTGATCGATAAAGAAAAATTCAGTCAAGGAGACAAGAACGGAGAAGCTAGTATCTGAAAAAATAGGCCGAGAAGCAAAAAAGACAAGCAACGGAAGATAAAATGGAGTACATTATGCATTCTATATTAAGATTTGGATGATATTATTTCATTTGATACACCACCATAAGGAAAGGGAATAAAACTCACAGAACAAGTCCTAGATTCTTATAGTCATTTGCTAATTATAAATGATCAAGTAATATTTATCAATTAGGCACATTAGTGTTTCACAAACAGTACATCTACATTCTACACAGTAACAAAAGGGAAATATGTTCGTAGTACTCACCACTTCTGCGCCTGCCCATGCCACTCACCTCCCCAAAGACGATTGACTTTGGCCTTCACAGCTGGTGGAAAGTCATAAGTCAACCATTTTGGAACCTGTCAATTACAACCTCATTAGGTGTTTTAATTAAAAAATATTTTTTGTTTTTGTTAAAGGTGCTAAATAAATTTCGAAAACTAGGACTGCCAAACCACATTAATTGCTTTGGACAATATTCAAGGTTGACATATACTACGGTCTACATTTTCCCTCTCTTTTTAACAAAGTTATACTACAATCGGAATTCACTAGTATTTTAACTCAGAAAGCTTCTTTATTCTGTACAAAATCAACCTTGATTTCCTTCCTTTTCTTCTATATATTGTTTCTTTTCAAACATGACTAATAAAATCATATTAGATAATATGATGTTTAAACAAAAGTATGACATTGTTATAACTAAAGTTATACACAATCATTGACCGAACCGTTCAGAGAGACAGTTGATATTTTATAACATACAAAATGAATCATTGACACTTCAAAACAGGGGCCACTCTACAGCGGTGTCAAACTCAGGGACACGTCACGTAGTGTGTCCTTTTACTTAATTTATTTTTTTACAAGGGATATGCCGGGAAAGCACTGGGGACACACCAACTAGTTTTCCCCCCCATCCTTAGTGGTTTTGATGGATGTTGGATGTTGATTATTCTTAAATTTAAATAATTAATAGATCATCCATAAAAAAAGACAAACAATAAGAGTTAACGTAAGCCTGGTTTTTTTTTTTTCTTCTTTCTAATAGATATGTTGAATTAGTGTCAATTTTTGTTAATTTTGATTGCTTGTGGATGTAATATTAATCTATATAGCAAATAAAAATATTTTTTAATTGTTGTGTCCCATGTCTATGTCCGTGCATGTGTCCATTTTTTTTAGAGACAAACTAAGTGATTATTATTACTCCAATCTATACATGCACTCAGACAGAAGGAATGATGACATCAATGTCCTACATTGTATGTCCTACTCACTTAGTATGCACTTTGGAATTGAAATAACAATAAAAGAGCATGATTGAATTTTCAATTTTGACCAAACCTCAGAAATTATTTCGGCAGACACTATCCCAGTTTCTTCTTGCAATTCCCTAATTGCTGCAGACTTTGGCTCTTCCCCTTCTTCAATCCCCCCCTAACCTCGACAAAAAATGAACAACAAAGAAAGTCAAAACATGTAGACAGTCTGCAAAGATGAGCTGTGAAGGCCAGAAAGTTATTAAAATGTGCAACCAAATTTATTGAAATGGACCACTAAAAGTCAAAGTAACTCAAGCAAGGTGGTGAGGTACTCCATGTGAACAAAGAAAAACATCATCTAGGAAAGTGCAAGTCCAGTGAGCTCCCAAAATAAGGTTTATCACATTGCAAGTATATATTCACATGAAATGACTTGTATGACAAAAGAATAAGGAATAATATGCTCAATAACAGGAAGAAAATTATGTTACAGCCCGGCAGGCCTAGTTTTCAACTCAACAATTACCGCCACAGGGATGGCTGTTGTGGACAATCTGTAGGTAAACCAGGTGGTAGTGTTTTCCATCTACACGAGCCTAAGACTCAACTACTAATGGATTTTTCCATGCAAAATCAAACTGTTGAGATATTTTTTATCTTTTGAATAATATAGGGGTGCTTAAACCACATAGCAAAGGTCCATGGGTTGAAAATCAGTAATATAGAGGGGAAATGAATAGATGATCCCTTTGACCTCACCATTTTTGTCACCTGCAGGAAATATTATATCATGATAAGATTTATTTAAGAAAGTTCAGGTGTTAATAGGTTTATCCTTCAATTAACACAAGACCTATATCATCTACTCAAGAATGTCATGTAACAGGAGTCTAGGCAAAGCAGGATATAAACCTTTTCCTAAATCAAGTGAATTGTGACATGTTCAAACCGAAAAATCATTTCGTTATCGCAAAAAAAGGAAGAAAACAGAATAGTGGCATCACCTGAGGCATCTGCCATGCTCCTGGAACATTCAATCTAGAAGCCACAAAAATCTGCAAGTAAATCAAAGAGGATTATCGTTTATTCACATGCATCCACATCACGGAAACAATAAAATGGAGAGAACGGGAGCAGAAGGGGGAGGAGGTAAACACTTGTTTATGAACAAAGAAAGTAAAATTTACTTCACATCCCTATTTTCACTGATCCAGCATCCCAGATATAATAAAAAAAAGTACTCATAAAAATGTGTAACAAATGCATGAAATGAAACAAAAAAAAGTTAACACATCCAAGGAACAAATATGGATATTTTTTCAGTGTCCCATAATACAGTTTACATGACCAAATTTGAATTTTTTTCTGACTATATAAAACATAAGTACATTTTAGTATCCTAATAATTCAAATAAATTAACACCATCTAATTTACATCATCATCATAATGTTGAAGCTAATGTTTCCAATATTTGTTGCCAGTAATCAGCTATTGAGTATTGATATCTCTCTCTCTGGGCCAATCTAACCCATAGGCCATTCAGTCCATCACCCAAGGCCCCACTTTTTTAAAAGGCCTTGGATTTCTTAGTTATTTGATGTCCGGCCAGAAAAAAAAATGTCCTTGTCCCAAAGGCTAATAAACAAAAAAACCATTGTCAAAAGGTGTAGTAAATAGAAACCCCTCCCTGTCCAAAGGTTCCCAATAGTACATCCATATAAAATAAAATAATAATTCCTTATTATCCAAAAGTCATCAATAGTAAAGACTTAAAAAATAAATAAAAATAAAATAAAATTGATCCAAAGGACCAATAAAAAAACAAAATTTAATTTTAAAAAATTAATAATAATCTTCCTGTCCTAAGGTCCCCAATAATAAAGGTCGTGATTGCGAACAAGCTCGAATTTTAATTACAAGAATAGAAGAGAAAACTGAATTTTACATTAAAGATAAAAATATTTAAATATAAAAGACCTATTGAGATTTTGCCCAAGGCCTTCGTTGTATGGTTGAACTTGGGAAATAGTTCAGCAATACTGAAATTGAATGACAGGAACTTACATAAGCAAGCGAATATAGGTGCATCGTAGATATATTCATTTAAGCTACTATATAGGCATGTATATGAGTGAGTATATTGCGTGCGCGCGCACACATATATTGTTGAGCTTATCTGAAGTTCAAATATCAATTGAAGAGAACTTGAGGAACCCATGGAGCCACTATGGGTCCCGTTTTGATAATTTGAACCGTTCATTTTATAGGGTCCTCTGTGTATATTATCTATGAAAAAATTTAGGCCAATCCAATAATCGCAACATTCATGTTATCGTGTTTGACTCCAAAAAATAGATGTGTATTTTCAAAAACATACTTGTCCATTTTTTCAGGGACAAACATAATAAAATGAAGATGTTATAATTATCGGATCAACCTAATTTTTTCCATAGATGATATGCATTGAGAGTCATACAAAATGAACAATTCGGATCATCGAAATGGGACTCGTGGTGGGCCCCACAAACTCCTTGAGTTCTTTTAGGTTGACATTTAAACTTGAGAGAAGCCCAATCTTATATATATATATATGATTTATAGAAATGAACATCAATTTTCTTATGAATGCTATGGGTTTTTTAATACATATAAACATGTACAGCATAGATAGAGAATCACACATATATATGTACAGTTCATCTGCACCAAACCAAACTAAATTAGGCCTTTGTTTCACACACACATATGTATATGTTTGTACATACATAGAATGACATATAGAAGAAGAAGGGGATAAAAAAAACCTAATTTCAGTTTCTGTAAGGTTGTGCTTGGTTGGAGGATTTAACGAGGGAAATGGAAAGGGAAAGGAACATAGAAAGAAAAGAAGAAAGAATTTATAGGATTTGAATTCTAAGTTATGTTTGGTTGAGGTGGGATATAGAGAGAAAAGAGACTAAGGTTGTGTTTGGTTGGGGGGATTTTGAGAGGGATTTGAAAAGGAAAAAAGGAAAGGGTAAGTGAAATTTCTTCCTTTTCCTTTTCTTTTTCCTTTCCAAATTCCTCCCCAAATCCCCAACCAAACACAACCTAACTAAACCCAAAAGGCAAAAAGTGGAATTGCATTTTCATCTCACTTTCTTTTTCCATGTATTTTCCATTATAACCAAACCAAACAAAAAGTGAGCTTACATTTCTTTTTCTATTTCCATTTCTCTCATCAAATCCTTCAATCAAATGGAGCCTAAATGAATTTCATGTAAAACATTTTACAAATAACCAATCTCTCAACATGCTAAAAACACTTCAAACATATACCAAAACCAACATCTGTTTCCCATATTTTTGCCAGAAATTATCCACCCAGAACTTTTTCAAAAATTAAACTCTTGCTTTGATTGAAAGTCACCTTCTTAAATGTCTAAAGAGAATTCATACAACCACCAAGGCCTCCACATGTGAATTCTTAAAAATAATAATAATAATTACAGAAAATCTGAAAATTTTAAAAATTATCAAATTATAGGCTGCACAGCTTCTAGGATTTTTTTTTTAAAATTTTATTAGCACTGGGTGTCTAGATCAAAATCCGATTAATCTCCAGTTACACAAGCCTTCGGTAAGGAGTTTCCCGCAATTGTATTACGGTTAATTCAAGAATTTTTTCCAAGTTCGGTGACTCTAAAGAATTATTAACACTAAAAGGTTCCGATCTCGGCCTTAGAAGAGTATGCTTCTAAAATTTTACATGCAAATCATCATAAAGAGAACCCAAAAAGAAAAAAATAAATAAAGTTTGCATAAATTACACTTCTCCCTTTTACTACACATCAAATCCCACTTTAGTCACTTATCGTAACCAAAATTTAAAAAAATACCATAAAAATACGCTGAGTTTAAAAAAGAAAAAGACAAAAAATAAAAAAAAAAATTGTAATTTTACCCTAAAAAATGCTACAGGGCCACATGATAATTTCCACTAACAAATTAAACATCAAAATAATGCGGCACTCACATTGTAAAGTGATTTCTTATTCTTTTATTTTTAAAAACAACAGAAAAATGAAATTTGAAGTAAACATAGGGATGCAAAGTGCAATTAACCCAAACAGCTGACAAAAGCTGTAAAGACAGAACAGGTGAGAAACAGAGCGTCTAGTTAAAATCTGGAAACAAAATTGAAGGGTTTATCTGCGTGTTGGAACTCCAATACAAAACAGCTAGACTCAAATTCAGAAGCTCGAGAGAGACAGAGAGAGAGAGAGAGAGAAGAGAAGGTTGTAGAATTACCTGATCGTCGGCGTTGATGAGGCAGACTCCAACGTTGGGACGATAACCAGCTGGAAGGTCCTCCATTGTTCTCTCTCACTATCAGAGAGAGAAAAAAGTCAGAACTCAAGAGAGAGAGAAAGAGAGATTGTGATGCGATCACTATCAGAATGTGAACAAACAAAGTCATATATATACAGTGAGAGAGAGAGAGAGAGAGAGAGAGAGAATAAGTTGAGAGGCTTGGAGTAGCTTTACGTCGCTTATCCTGCGCACCCCTCCTTTTCTTGTGTTTTTTTTTTTTTTTGATACAATAATGTTAGGTGGGCCAAATTTTCTTTACTCGAATGGCTCAAATATCTTAAAATGATATTGTTTTGAGTATAAAATGATGTCGTTTTGATACATTTGAGCAATTTGAGTCATACAAATTCGGACCACCAAAAAACTTTTTTTTTGGGAATTAGCGCATCTCTCCTTTTCGGATAATTATTCAATAATTTAGACATCTAATATTTTATAATATTATGATTAATAGATAAGATAGATAAATAAATATTGTATTAAGTAATTAAAAAATATAATAGATATATTAAATAATAATTAATTAGAGAGTAGAAACATATAATAATCCAAAAATATTAAATAATTTTCCCTCCTTTTCAGTTACAACTTGCATGGATTCGAGTAGATTTAGCAAATTATTAAAATAATTACAACGAGCAAATATGCATAGTGCTCAACCTTACCCTCTTATCATGATACCTCACTTTAATGATTAATAAACTTTTGAAGTTACAAAAATTTGGCATAAAAGTCAACTTAGTACCCTTTATAATTTCATTAGTAATTCTTACCCTTTCACACCATGGTCCCTTTCATTTCCTAAAATTATTAGAAAAAATTTAGTGTAATTATCTTACAATTGTAAAAAAATTATATTTTTTAAAACATTAAGAGAGGTTTGTATAATTAATCTATAACATTATATTATGTTTTTATTTTTTTGAAATAAATTACGCTTACACTCCCTTAAATATCACTTATTTCTTGTAGTGGTTCTTGCTTTTCTTTTATTTTTGGCAAAATAAAAATTTCATTCAAAGAAAATAACAAAGAGTTCTCTTTTTTGGGTAAGTGATAATATTTCTCATATTCAAATTACATAGCCAACCAAAAACCATTGCAAGCATAAACTAAAGGGTAAATTATCAATAGGTTTTACTTTTGAGACTTATTACCCTTTAAGTCTATTGATAAATTTATCAGTCTTTTATTTTTATGAATAAATTTATAGTGATAAATTTATCAGTCTTTTATTTTTATGAATAAATTTATAGTGATAAATTTATCAGTCTCTTTGTTTTTATGAATAAATTTATAGTGATAAATTTATCCATTTCTTATTTTTATAGTGTTAAATTTATTAATTAGGACCTATAGGTAAATAAGTCTAGTTAATAGGACTGATTGGTAAGTACCCCTAAACTAAAACAAGGAAGCTAAGGCCTTGTTTGGAAAGTTGGCTATTTTAATAGGCTATTTTAGTTTTTGGTTATTTTAATAGACAAAAATTTTTGTATTTGAGAAGATAATTAAATTTTTTTTATAGTTGAATGTGATGTTTGTAAGAGAAAAAATAAAATGATTATGAATTTGATGTGATATTTTGTCTTATTGACTATTTTAGCCTATTTTGTCTTTTTATGTATTTTAGCCTAAAAAGTCAAATTACAACCAACTAAATTTGCAATCATCACAAGTTTGAAATAATTATATTTGGTTCCCTTAAAATTTTAATTCACATGACATTTAACTCTATTTTTATCAAAAATTTATTAGTCATATAAATGAAAAAATGATAATGCCATTTCTTTTACATTGAAATTTATATTTTGCTTTGTATATTTTTATATTTTCATACCATGTGAATTAGTTTTTGTTAATGTAATTATGTTAAAACTATAGGATTTACTATATTTTCTCCAAACTTTATAAGTGTAATTTACTCTAAACTCTTTGTCATTTCCCACTTTTGTTCAATTATCAACTCTCTTTATAGTTAGGGCAACTTTGGCATTTCAAAAGTTTCTTATTTTAGTCCTTACAAAATTATCTCACCTTAATTCCTAAAAAAAAATAACTTTTTTCACTTTAATCCATAAATTCAAACTCAACCTAATCTTAAAAACATTCACACCTCCCAAATCCATTCAATTTCAAAAACTAAACTTTATATTAACTAGTTAAGTATGCATCATTCGAGAAGTAAAAAGATCATGCGGTAAGTTAGAAGAAAAAAGAGAGAAGAATTTGAAACTTCAAGTAATTTTTGAATAGAAATCAAAGTGAGATAATTTTTTTTTTTTTTTTTCTCTTTAAGGACTAAAGCTGGTGGTCATACTTTAGAAGTGAAAGTATAATTTACCCTACTTTTTTTTAAAAAATTTTTTAAAATGCATCTAATGTAATGATGAATACCCTTTTTTTTTTTTTTTATAAATAAATTTTTATCCACAAAATTCAAAGATGGTAACATGATAGATGCTACTAAACATAAAAGAAACCCAATTCTTATAGAAAAATGACGTTTCAACTTTGAATTGTATATTTTACTTTATTTATCTTTGTATTGCCATATTATTTATATTAATTTTGATTTTTTAAACCTTATTAAAAGAGAAAAAATTATGTAATTATATCAAAGTTATAAAGTTTATTACATTTTTTTTTTCAAATATCAAGAAAAGTTGGTATAATTTTTCCAGTAAAATAATTTAATAAACAATAAAAAGGATTACATATGAATGGTGAGTCCATGATAAGCTTTGTGAGGTTGTCCTCTTTGTATCTATGTTCAAATAAATAGAGATAGGGTAGGGACGGCGCACGATAGCACGGAGGGCAGACTGTGGTCAATGTGCAATATAGAAATTAACAAAAGGGGGCGCGAGCGTTGACTTTTGATCGGTGAGTGGAAGCATCTCATTGATGGTTGTAATAATAACACTTGTAGTCTACTTTAATTACTACTATCATTTTCTTCAGATGTAAGAAAAAAAAAACGGTGGTACTATATGTATCAATCAGTATATTAATTAATGTATTAATTATATTGTAAATATTAAAAATTATTTAAATTATGATATATCATCAATTAATACACTAATTAGTGTATATAATATTATTCAAAAACAAATATAAAATAAAATAATTAATAAATAAGTAAGGGATTTAATTGTGAGGGACAGTTGCAGAAAAATGATACCATTACAAAATAATTATAAAGTAATAAAAGTATAAACATTTTATGCATTAAATTATATAAATAAGTCTTGTATTTTCATTACTTTGTAATTATTTTATGTTAACAATTTTTGCAATTGTCCCTTATTGTTATGAATTATGTTTTTTTAAAGATCAAATTTAAATTTGAGGGGTTTGTAAAATTTATCATGAGTTGTGTTTTGATAATTTAAATTATTTGTTTTATAGAATTTTTTGTGTATATTATTTGTGAAAAAAAATTAATTCGATTCAATAGTCATAATTTTCTTATTTTATCATTATGTAAAAAAAAATAAATGATAGTATGTTTTTAAAAATATATTTGTCCTCTATTTTTTTTTAAAAAATAAATGTAATAAAATAAAAATGTTACAATTATCAAATTGATCTAATTTTTTCCATAGATGATATTCATAGAGTAGCTTATAAATTAAATGATTTGCATTATTAAAATAGGATACATGGTACACTCCATGGACTCCCTCAAGTTCTGAACTTGAGAGAAGTCTAACAATTTTTTAATTATGATAATCAATATGTCAATCTACTATTAATAAAATTGATAGAAAATTAAAAGTATGCAGATCAAAGTAAATTTTTGGTAAAAAAATTTAATTTTAAATTTCATAACTTTCATTAACAATAGATGAATGAAAGAATAATATTACAACTTGACTTAACGTGTAAAATGATTGATTATATAATTGAAAGTAGGGCATACACAATAAAATTTAGGCAAATTACACTGAAGCCTTGAGGGTTGGAAAAATTGTAGTAAACCTCAGATTTTGGGCATAGTTACTCCAATATTCCTTTAGTAAGACTAGGGATGACAAAATGTCTCGATTTGCCCGGTCCTCGACTCCCCCAACCTTAATGGGATGGCTTTGGGGATGGTTGAATAGGGTAGGGTTGGATTTAGAAAAATTTTTGAAAATTTTGATTGGGTTCGAGTCAGAGGCGAGGGAGAGTCTTTTTTTATCCAAACCCTACCCGACCCACAAATATAGTAATAATATAAATAATAATGTTACATATATATATATATATATATGTAATATGTGTATAATATATTGTTAAATTTTTATAGAATATATATAATATCTATTGGGTTTTTATTATGTTATACATATAACATAATTTTAATATATGTACAATATATAATATATTTTTTAATTATAAATAGCATTTTCTAGTTTTAATTATTAAATTTTAATGTTATTGCTTATTGTGTTGCGAATCGAGTAGGGTCGGGGATGAGAGTTATATTTGTGGGTTTGAGTGGGAATGAGAGAGAGTTCCATGAGGGTCGGAGGTAGGGGCAAGCAGAAATGGGGTGGGAGTAGAGTGGGGGTCCATTGATTCATACTCTACCCTTGGGATATAATCGGTTTGGCACAGTCAGTATTTAAGTGAAAAATTTCACCAAACTGATAATGTAGATTTTATTATTTTGAACACTGATACAAACCGCTTCTCCCATCAAACTGCACCACATTGAACCGATTGAAACGGTTCAGTTCGGTGCAGTTTAATCGGTCTAGGGCTTTTCAAACTTGAGTCACTTTCAAATATAATCACTAATCTATATAAAAGCATTAAATTAATTATTTGTCCACCATTTCAAACATATCCAATCCATCTATTTAATAAATACTTTTCAATTCCTAGATTAACAAAAATAAAAACAAAAAAAAGTTTAAAAATACTAAGGTTTTAAGAATAACAAGTTAGAGCTAAGATTATATATAATTATAGTTTACAAACTTAGGTTATAGAGATGATAAGGTTAAATAATTAAGGTAAATAATTTATTATACTTATTAATATCATTATATTATTAGATTATATATATATATATATATTTATAAATACAATATATACAGAAATGGTCGGTTTCGATTTAGTTTAGTGCACAAGGTGCTTGAACCAATATCGAATCGAAAATATCCCCACATTTGCTGGCTATTGATATGGTAGGGAATGGGCATCCAAAATTATCTGTTTTTCTACTTTTACTGATTACAATACGACAGGACCAATGGACACCCTAAAACATTTCCTACATTTGTCTGGCGGGAAGCTCAAGATATGACAATTGGACACCTTTCCTCGTGCATGTACCATACACACTCGACACTTTTCCAAACCCGACTCCCTATCCGAACTTACACGCTATTTACCATCCACTTAAACAATCATTCCAAGATTTCCAAGAATTTATATATTCATGAAAATAAAGATAGATTTCACCATTCAAGTAATTAAAGCAATATGAAGTCACAATTCTCATAATTCAAAAGAAAACTTCAAAAGCCTCCAATTTCACAACCTTCAAACCAAGATACATCTCAAATCCCATAATTCATTCATAATTCATTCATCAATTTAAAGAATTGAAAATCAATTTCATTTAAGTTCATTCTTCCTTAATTACAAAAAAATTAGGGTTTTCATAAAATTTGGAGTTTTTGTCCCTCCATCATGTTAAATGCTATATCTCAACTAAAATTTCCATAATCATCTTAAGATAATATAGAGAAAATTTCATTTCTGAAAGCAAAACCCAATTTTGTAAACTCAAACATGTAATTATAGCATCAATGTTATAATAGCACCACATAAACGAATAATATTTGAGGGCTCGAAATTTCAAGGCTTGATTGCCCCGAAATTCAAAACGACGTCGTTTTGAATATATATATATATATATATTTCTCCTCTGTTTCTTCTCGCTGAAACAGGGAAGAGAGAAGAGGGAAGAGGGAAAAGAGAAGAAAGAGAGAAGAGAGAGGAAGAGAGGCGATGGGCTGGAGGGAGAAAGACGGAGACGATGGGCGATGACAGAGACGGTGGGCTGGAGGGATAATGGGCTGTATAGATCTGTATATACACAGATCTGTGTGTATATATACACAGATCTCTGTTTCTTCCCTCTGTTTCTTTCTCCTCTCCTTCTTGCTCTGTTTTCTTCTTCTTTCTTCCTTTGACCTTCTCCTTCTTCCTCTGTTTTTTATTTTGATTTTAGATTTTGATTTTGATTTTGATTTGTGTATATTTGGAATATCTGTATAGATTTGGGGTTTTTTTTTTTATTTATTTATTTATTTTGATTTTGATTTTGATTTAGATTTAGATTTTGTTTTTGATTTTGGGATTGATTTTGGATCTTGGTTTTGGATTGTGGAATTCTGTTTGAGAGAAAGAGAGAGGAAACTGCGTAGGAAGGCAAGGAAAAAGAACTAGGAAAAAAAAAATCGGGTCATTCGAGCCTAGATATTTCAGGCTACGTAGCACAACTGCTACATAAACATCTCTCAAGGAAAAGAGATCCAAGATTAAAAGTAATCATATCTCAAGAATCTAGGCAAGAAGCTAATTTCTTGAAAAGCTCTTTGAAAATTATAAATGGAATAATCATGTTTGGTTCAATTGAATGGAGTAAAATGGAATAATCATTTTATCAAAATATCTATTATCATGTTTAGTTAATTAAAAAAATAATAAAAAATACATTGTAAATGAAACTATCATTTACCATTGCATGGAATGAAATAATTTTGTAAGAGAGGTTAAAATATGACCATTCTATTTTATTTTATTTCTTTCAGTGAATCAAATAGAATATAAAGTAATTATATAATGATATATTTTTTTTTTGTTGATAACTATAATCATGTTCTTGAATGTATTAGAACGAAACAAAACAAGAAACATAAACACCGATGAAAAGTCAACTTTAGTGAATACTATTATGAGGTGGTATGTAAGTCCTGCAATCAAACACTTCCCAACTGTCTTAAAATAAAATTCTCTAGATTTTCCCTTTAAAAATAATATTTACAATGTTTAAAATATCTACAATGGTGAACAATTATTTTAGGATAAATTATCAATAGATCCTAATAATTAGATTTAATTCTTATCAAGTCCTAGTAAAATCATCGTTAAAAATCATTTTATAACAATTTTTTACATATATTGCTAAAAATTGACAATTAATGACTTTTTTTTTATCAAGATTTTTATAAATTGTTCTTAAAAGTTACAATTAGCAATATTTTTCTGTAATGAATTTTTCAAACCGTCGTTGAAAATTAAAAATTAGTAACTTTTGTGACGATTTTTTTAACTGTCGCTAAAACTTATAATTAGTGACATTTTTTATGACAATTTTCAAATTGTCACTGAAAATTAATAATTAGTGACTTTTTTACTAATGTTTGATGAAAAATAACATTAATTTGAATAATAAGTCTACTTATTATTAGAATTTACACGTAAATTTTCCATTATTTTATGAGAAAATTGCTGATCAGTTTTATTTCTCAGAAATAACTACTGATTCATAAAAAAAATTATAATTTTAGTTATTAAAATTTATCATCAGTTTAAATTTTTTTTACAAACCTACATTCAACTGTTATATCTCCTTATTTCATCTTAAGAGATAAACTAGTTGAATTGACACGGCGTACCTTCTACTCATTACTTATCAGCAATTGCTCCTCTATATCACCATTCCTGGAGCATCTCCAACCACACCCTCTTTTGAAGGGGATGGAAATAATATTTTTTATTCAAAAAATAAATATAAAAGTTACTATTCATTCAAACTCTAACTACAAACTTTCATTTTCTTTATTCAAACTCCAATCAAAAAGTAATTTTTATTCATTAATAAATATTTAATTTTAAAATTTTTGTAAAATATATTTAATATTATACTCATTTTAAAGGTATGATTTCATTTTTTTTTATTGATGTCAATTTTATAAAAATTAAATTTACACATTAAAAGTTATTTCGAATATAATAAAAAAAATAAAGTGAATAGTATTTTAGAGTCTCCTCCATTTTGTTCATCCTCCCTTCATATTTGAAGGATCAATCCATCTTCCTTCATTTGGGAGGAAGAAATGAAAGATGGATTGGATCTCAAAATTAGAAAGGATCTTTCATATTTGAAGTTTTGAAGGATGACTAGAGATGCTCTTATATTTTTTCATACTTTATTTTGTGAGTGCAGGCCTTATATTTTTTCATACTTTATTTTATGAGTCCCACTCTAGGCCCAATACCATAATGATAATATGAACCATTCATTTTGTAAATTTTATAAAAAAAATCATCTATGTAAAAAATTAATTTTATTAAATATCAATAAATAGATGTACAAATTGCACTATGTTTTATAAAATAAAGAGTTTAAGTCTAAAATTATAGTTATCATTCATTTTAAAAAATAAAATATAATTTATTCATATATCCAATGATATGATTATTTATTTATTTATTTTTGCACCACTCATTTTTATTACCAGGGTTGTAAAATGAATAATTTGAATAATCTTCCTAGGCTCGAGATGAGGCCCACCAAATAAAATATGAAAGTACATAGAAGATGGTGATATAAAGGGGAGTCATTCCTTTGTTTATCATGTAATCAAAAGTAAGGACTAAATTTAATAACAAAGAAAAAATGAAAAATATACACATCTATTCGACTACGTAATGTACGTAAAATATTTTTATCTCAGTCAATAGGTTATGCATATAAGTGACACCACCTGAAGCAGCCAAGCAATGGTTCAATGGAGAAACTTGCAACTTGCCTTGGACCAAATACACATGATGTCCAACTTTATAATTACAACTATTCAATAATTTTTTTGTTATCGTATTAAAAGACAATATAACATACAAAGTCAGCAATTTTTTAAGAAATTGTGTAATCAAGATCATAAGCAACCTTCAATTGAGAGACCTGAGGCTACAAAATACCAAAAATAAAAAATAAAAAAATTGCACAGTACAATGAATGTTTCACCACTAGCCACAATATTTATTATAAGTAGAATTGCTAGAAATTGGCAAATTAAAATTTAAAATTCACTTACAATGTAGAGTTGAACCATATACGATTGAGTTTGTAACAAATCAAAAGTTGACACGTACCATGTCATATCATTAAGTAAAATGATGATTTTAGGGATCTAAACATTTTTTACCTAACAAGGCAATCCTCAATGCTTTGCCTAAGAAACCAGGCTTCCAAGTCTGTCGATTCATATTAGAATAATAATAGTCATAGGTCCGACCTCTCCTTGGTAAAGTCAACTTGTTCACCATGGCAAAGGTAATTTTTCACATATATATAGGGTAAAACAGATGTATCTAAGGAAGAATACCTTCAGTCTTCATATAATATACAGATAACGCAAGCAAAATGATTAATATAATGACCCACAAGCTCAATCCTGCAAAACCAAAAACCAAAAACCAAAAACAAATTGATCTTTATCATTATATTTTCATGAGCTAAGTAGAAAACTTGGAATAGAACATTAGATTTTATCAAAAGATATTGCAACCAAAAAGAAAGAGCTGACAATTTATAAATCTTTAGCAAGGTATTGTTGAGGATAAAAACAATAAAATTGTCAGTTATATAACGAAAAATTATCAAATAAGTCCTGAAAACCATATGGCCGTGTTTATCTTGTAATTTCTCCACTATTTCCTTGTTTTTAGGGCCATGTCTAACACTTATTTTAAAACTGTAATTTTTTTTTAAAAAGGAGTCAAGGAGGTGTCAGTGTCACTGCTCAGAGCCCAGAGTCGTACAAAAAGAAAAATAAGGTTACAAAAACTTCACCAAAATATAACTCTGATAAAATCCACCAACAAAAAAGAAGTGCTACAAAACTTCTTCAACCAAACAAGAATAGCCGAAATAAGGTTACTTGAAAAGGCTATGTAAATGCTATCAGTACATCTTCATAGATGTGTTGGTTTTTATCTCACCAAACACGCAACATCAAGCACATGTTGTTGGAAGATACGGAAGATATCAAAATATATGGAGATCCCATGATTTGTGCATATTATGATTATTTTGTCTCTTTGATTTATTTTAATTCCTCAACTGAAGGATTTGATTATATCTCCCACTCTATATATATGGTATATCATGTAAACAAGAGTATTAAGTTGAGTGAATGAAAGATGTAATCCACCGGGCTTTGTGTGTGTGTGTGTGGATGTACGCCAATATTCCACTATTTAGGCCTTCAATTGCTCGATTTTGCCGTTTTAGGAAAGATTTGTTTCCTTAATTATTTAGTCTTAACAAATACATTTGAGGCTAGTTTTTTTCCAGCATTCTTAGTTTTCATTATATTTTCAAGATTTGAGCTTGACTCAAATCTTTCCTTTTTTTACAAATTTTGTATTTTATTAGATTTAGGCGTAATTAGCAAGCTTTACCTTTTCTGGTTTATTTTCTAAGTTGAATCAGGGTTAGTTCTATTATAAATAAACTTGTAAGCCTTGGGGAAAAACACCTTTGATATATTATAAACAATTTGAGAGTGAATTCTCTTCTTTTCCTGTATTTCTGGTAATCTTTTGGTTCAACAGATTTGTAGAAGAGTTGCGGCTGTCATAGCTGCGCTATTCTGCTGCTGTCACGTGTCTACGCTGTGTCAGTTGGTATCAGAGTTTAGGCTCGGTTCCTGATCAATCATCATGGTTTGAGGAGTTCGTGGTGGTGGTCGACAAGCTGCTGTTGAAGATGTTTATGAGCGTGATGATGCTGCGAAAGAAGCACGACTAGAGGCCCGGATAACACAACGTTTCATTGGGCAAATCGAAGCGCTGAGAGAGCAGCTCGCTGCCATGACGGTTGGTAATGGTGTGCCTCGAAACTGTCGTCCAAATCCACAACATGTGGAGGAGGATGAAGGGTTTGATATTGAGTATGAAGACGAGAACCTGTTTGGTGCATACAGACCGCCGATGGCAAATAATACATCCAATCGGTGGGAATTGGGTTTCAAACCTGATAATCTGGAATTCAAGGGTTGTTTACAACCTGAAGAATTTCTAGATTGGGTGGCTTCAGTAGAGGAAATCTTGGAGTTCAAGGAGGTTCCCCTTGACAAAAGGGTTCCTTTGGTGGCAACCAACCACAGGGGACGTGCTGCTGCGTGGTGGCAACAACAGAAACAGACCTGGTTGCGTCAGGGAAAGCAGAAGATCACCGCATGGGAAAAGTTGTTGAAGCACATGTGTGCGACGTTCTGAAGTTCTTACCTCACAACCATTCTTAACATTGTCTAAACATTGCTTGGTCTCTTTTTCAATTGGGACAAAATATAAGGATAAAGCATGATGTGATGTGATTACCATGGATGCTTGTCATCTTTTGTTGGGGAGGGAGGCCCTGGCAATATGATAGGGATGCTCAGCATGATGGAAAGAAGAACACTAGCAGCTTTTTGTTCGACAAAACAAAAATTGTAATTTTACCTAGCAGGGTAGTGGCGCCCAAGCCTTCCTCAGGGGATGAAAATAACTTGCTGGTAAGGAAAGAGTTCCTAGGGCCAGCTCAAGAATCAGCAGTTGTGTATGTGTCATTGGGAAGAGAATGCTCTACCAGTAATACAGTTTCGCAGCAAGTACAACCTTTAATGGAGGAATTCAATGATCTGTTTCCAGAAGAGCTTCCAGATGAATTACCACCGCTATGGGACATTAAGCACCAGATAGATCTAGTTCCTAGGTCTAATCTACCAAACAGGCCCCACTATCGAATGAGTCCTAAAGAACATGAAGAATTGAGACGACAGGTGGAGGTGCTACTATCAAAAGGTCATGTTCGGGAGAGCATTAGTCCATGTGTTGAGCTTGCTCTGCTCACTCCCAAGAAGGACAGATCATGGTGGATGTGTGTGGACAGTGGCGTAATCAACAAAATCACAGCTTGCTACATATTCTCCATTCCTCAGCTAGATGACTTACTGGATCAATTGAGTGGCACCATTGTATTTACCAAATTAGATCTGAAGAGTGGCTATCATCAGACTCGACTTCAACTTGGAGATGAATGGAAAATTGCTTTCAAGACTCATGAGGGGTTATGTGAGTGGTTGGTTATGCCGTTTGGGCTCTCTAAAGGCCCTAGTACATTCATGCGAGCCATGAATCAGATTTTCCAACCCTTCATTGGTAAGTTTGTGGTAGTATATTTTGATGACATTTTGATTTATAGTCCTAATGTGGAAGTACATCTCCAGCACATTCGATTTGAGGGCAGAAAAATTCTTTGCGGCAAAGAACAAGTGTTCCTTTATGACGGACACTGTTTGGCCATAGAGTTCCTTAATGATGATAATGTGGCGAATTCTTTCCAACCTAGGGAGGATGATGCAGAATGCTTGGCCATAGAGTTCTTGGAACTCATAGATATGCAGGGTAAAGGACGAAAGTACTAGTAGACGCAAAATGGCACATGCTCAGAATCGCTTGAGAGTCGGTCTGAATAAGGAAAATGGCATCACGATCAGTACCCATCGCTTTGCCATGGCATACAATAGATTTTGGCCAAATTCCACTGTTTAGGCCTTCAATTGCTCGATTTTTCCGTTTTAGGAAAGATTTGTTTCTTAATTACTTGGTCTTAGCAAATCCATTTGAGGCTAGGTTTTTTCTCGCATTCTTAGTTTTCATTATATTTTCAATATTTGAGCTTAACTTGTATCTTTCCATTTTTGGCAAATTTCTTATTTTATTAGATTTAGGCATAATTAGCAAGCTTTATCCTTTTCTGTTTTGTTTCCTAAGTTGAATTAGGGTTAGTTTTATTATAAATAAGCTTGTAAGCCTTAGGGCAAAACAACTTTGATAATCTTTTGATTCAACAGATTTGTAGAAGAGTTGCGACTGTCTTAGCTGCACGATTCTACATTGCATGATTGCATCACGCCACCAATTTATTTTATTTATTTATTTAATTTCATTATCAAGGTGTTTTTCCCTCTTCCCTGTGTTGACCACTAGTTTGCTTATGTGGTGCGCAAACTTTGTGACTTTCACGTGTTTTGGGGCTACCAGTGTGTGTGTTTGGTAGTATTATTCTGTGATACCGAGTTTTTTGACTACTTCTTTACCTTTCAGGGTCCCTGTGCTAATGTGGTAAGTATATATTTGGTTCTTTTTGTTTTTGGGCTACCGATATGTTCAGTAGCATTCCTTGTGGGACCTATTTAGATGTCGACCCGATACCAAAGAGCCAAATTTACACTCCACCATGGGCCTCCAAAAGCTCCCCACTCCATAAGCATGTCTCTAAATTCACTTCCCAAATAGTGCCTTATTATTAAAGTTTTGAAAATGTCAAATAACCAAACCAACTTTTTCCCTCGTTATGCAAGCCATCTCCTAATTCACAAGATGATATACTTGAACTACTCCTCAAGACCTTATCTTTAGGGTTTTTCAAATCCCATAAGAAGGATGATATATTATATATATATAGACAAAAAGTAGGTAAGAGGCTTGATGAGGTACTTTTAACAAGGGTAAGCTCTCCTCCCAAGAGGTATTGTTTCTTCCACTCTGTCGATCTCCTTTCAAAACATTCAATCCATTGTCCTACAATTGTGGTGGTGGCATTGTAAGAAAACCAAAGCAAAAGGCCTAAATGTGAAGGAAGGAATGCTTCTCTAAATCCCATATTTGAAAGCTAAACATGGATATCTTGCACCTCTCCACAAGGACAAACCTACTTTTTTTACCCACATTCACATGCAATCCATACACCGGCTCTAAGCACACACCAAAAGAAAATTATGGTATCATCTGCAAATAGATGGAAGATGGAAATGCACACTCAATAACTTAACCAAACTCAAAACATTTAATCATGTTGCCTTCCACTGCCATCATAATAATCCTACACACTATTCAAACCATCTTGATCATGATAATTTTAATTCCTTTTATAATAAATGCAGTAGCAATGGTTGTTAGGTTCCCAACTTCCAAGAATATTTTTGATTTAGTTAATATCCTAGATCATCTGACACTATTGTCTCATCCTTCGTCTTTTCTCTCTCTGTTTGTTTTGTCTTAATTTTCTCTCTTTATATGTGAAAACATTTCAACTGTTTTTCAATCTCTCTGTCCTTGTGTTTGTTTTCATTAGATACTTTTCCCTTTTCTTTTCTTTTTCTTTTCCTCCCTTTCGGTACTTGGATAAGAATTCCAATCATTGAGAAAGAGAGCTATTTTCTTCATATACATAAATAAAGATACATATATACACTGGGTCAAAATTGGGTCCATTTAACTTTTTCTCCCCGTTTGTTTTGGGCTATAGGGAGGGTATTGGGATTAGTAATACCAAGATATTACTAATGCCCTTGTTTGTTTGCAGAGAAAGCCTTGGAACTATTAGTCCCTTGGTATTGCTAATACCCTTGGAGGGGGGATTGGTAAGGAGGAGGTAGAGATGGTATTAGAAAAATAGTAAGGGGATTAGAAATTTTTTTATTTTTTTTATCTTTTATATATTGGAAAAAAAATTTAAAATATAATGTTTAATTTTTTATATTTTTTTATTTATTTTATTATTTTATATAAAAATAATTTAACAATTCCTCACTATCAATCCCCTCACTATCAATCCCCTCTATTCTATCTCCCAAAACAAACGGGGCCTTTGTGTTTACGTGTAGTACATATGCTATATGGAACTGTATACATATAATAAATATGACCAGAATCACTTGAAAAGGAAGAGGGGATGGGGAACCATATCCAAAAAGAGTAGACCATCTGCCACCTTACAAAAAAAGAGTAGCCTCGTCAAATTGGTTACCCATAACCAACCCGACCAGTCTTGACTCAACCCAAATAGAACTCCCTCATTAATTGGGTAGGTTTGGGGTTGCTTCGTTCTAATCAGTACCCGTTTTGACTCATCCGAAAAGCCCACCCAATTTACCATCCCAACCTTCCATGATCAGTCAATGGGTTGGGTTTTTTGGGTTTTGAGCGCGAATTCTTGCCTTTAAACTCAATTATTTTAATGATACAATTTCATACTTTACCCTAACCGTGACAGTTTTGAGCTACCTAGCCATATACTTATCATACCTTATCAATGCTTTCCCAAATTTTTTTTATTAAAATCTGATTGGACCAAATATAATCGGTTCGGGTAATTTTGCCATCCCTTCATATCTAGTTGGTTCTATTAAATACACAGCTGATGGATCTCAAATCTTAGCTTAGATCCAATTTTGGGCTGTGGTTGGCTTTCTAAACTGTAAACCAGGCTAATCATTTCCAAGTTGATTGGGGATGATATTCACACAGTTTATGTCTCCAGTATCAGGAAATTGGAGGAGGAACATACCACTTTTCTTCTTGTCCTTGATTAGAGTTACCCTTGCACTTGAATCCATGGACGCGGAGACCAAAGCCCTATTTAAAAGGCACATGCTTCCCTATTAGCAACATTTTATAGACAGCACAGCCACACTACAGCACAAGGATTGATTAATGAAGGGATATAAAATGGACTAGCAGTATTAAAACCTTGAATCTTGGGAGAACATCAATGCAGTTACAAGGCCAAGGTGTGCTTTTCTAACCATGTTCTGCACGCGCATACTGGCAGAATTTACAATTAAAATGTCCCCTTGAATTGTTCCTCTGCATGTTGATCAATGAAAAACATAAATATTAAATTCAGAGTACTTGAAAAAAACATATGATAAGATTTTGACTGATATAGGTAGCATTGTAAAATAAACCTTGCAATAAAGTAGGCCAAATTTTTTATTTATTTTTGATTGGCACCGGGGTGTCCGGATCAAAGCCAAACTAATCCCCAAAGGTGCACAGGCCCTCAGCAAGGAGTTTCCCACAAATACACCATGGTTAATTCAAGGGTTTTCCACCAATTCCTTAATTAGTCTTTTCTTAAATAAAGGAGACCAATGCCAGAGCTTCACGAGTAGTAGTTGTTATTACTACCAGTATTACAAGTTATTACTTCTACTATTGACACTAGCCCTTTGTAACTCTAACCAACACCATAAATTTTACCAACCTTCTAGCTACAGAACTTTTAATTGCAACCCTAAAAAAAGATTTCGTTTCTGGTGCCCCGCATCTGTTAGAATTTATAGGAGTATTCTTTCCGCTCGTCCTGTTTCAGTCTGATCTGATCTCTTACTTTGGTTATATTTTGGATGGAAGCACCGTGTTATGAATTTGAGCTTCATGATTTTTGGCATGGAGCTGTAGTTAAACAGAGAATAGAAGAAATTATGGGGCTGCAAATATAGCTAAGGCTGTTATAAATTATTTTGAACTCGAGGATGTAATCATGGTAGGCAAGGAATTGGAGTTGTGCAGTAGGATTCCTAGGGTTGAGAAAAAGGCTTTAGACTGGTTTTGCAAATTAATGCTTAAAGGTTCCGAAAGCTGAAAGAAGAAGAAGAAGATTGCATCACAGCACAAGAGAGTTTCTCAAACTAAGACATGTTCACTATTGTATTAGAAACATTACATGACTTTACATAGCTTGCGGAGGACTTCAAACCTAATAAGGCTTCCTATTTTGGAAACTAAGCCTTTACTTTAAAACTCATCTTCACCAAATAAAAAACATACAGAAAGGCCTAATAACATAACAAATATCAATAAAAAATTATAAAATAAGATTTCACTATTTTACTAAGGCTAAAAACTTGATTGTACTACTGCATACTTCCAATTGGTCTATACCTTAAAAACATGGCAATTTAAAAATAAAAAAACCCTAAAAAGCATTGACATTTTTAAAAGGGTGTTGTGTCATGTTGGGCACGTGTTGGCTAAGAAGCACAAACACATCTATGGAGGAGGCTTGTTGTATTGGACACCAACACTCTTAAGGATACTCCTAAAAACGTGTCCAACACTTCTTCCACGCGCCTTAATTAAAATTTTAAATTCATAATTTCAAACACATCACAGACACTTTGGTGGCAGTTCTTGAATCCTCCGAACATGACTTATGTGAAGAATCTTTTAATAGTAACAATGTGCACTCTAAATATGTTTTGAAACACTTATAAGAGAAATAAATCATGTGTATTTCAATGTTCTATAATTATTTTACACTCTAAATATGTTTGAAACATTTACAAAATGAATATATCACGTATATTTCAATGTTCTACGACTACAATTATTTTGCATTCTTTAGAATACAAACATTATGTGAATGATATCTTGATATTTAAGTTATGGAATGTATGACTTTTTAACATTAATTAGTATTATGTTCCTTTTCTTCATTGCCTTTGAATAACTATTCACATATCTAAGATATAATACATTTATAAAATACATATATATATATAATTTTGTAGCATGTCCCATGCATATCTTGTCCTACATTTTCGAAATTTGCCTTGTTGGCATGTCCATGTGGTGTCGTGTGTCCGTATCTGTGTCCATGCTACTTAGTGTGTCAGACACTGTCACTCATCAAATACTACCAACACATGTTTACACACATCCAAACGTATGATATTATTTTTAGAAATTAGACACGCATCACACACTTATAGGGAACACACATGTCTATCATCGCTTAGAAAAATGAAACACAACATAATTTTGAAGAGAGAAACTTGGAAACCAATGATTAAAATCTGAAGAATGTGGATTTGTATCTATTAATCCCTTCTCTTTTGGTCTTTTTAGTTTTAAGAACTATAGAACCTCTAACTTTCAATTTGTCTGTGAATAAAATTTTTAAAGATTGCTATTAACTCCTTTTGTTCATAGTATTTTCTAGTATATAGAAAAGTACAAACACAAACACAAACATGCCAACACGGCAATTTTCAAAAAATGCAGATACGATATGTGCAGACACAAAATATATAATTTTAGATATTATTATATTTCATATATATGAATACTCAAATATAATTAACAAAAATAAAACATAACACAATTTCTAAAGTTTAAATGAGGAATTAATACATATAAAAAAAATTGCCAAAGTGCAAATAGGTAAGTGCTTTGAGATGTATAAAAAATACCTTGAGATTCTAACTGTCTTGGTATTTCTTTCCCTTAATGACAACCCATTGGGGGGTTGTTAGCATCACCCTAAATATAGATCTACATTGTTTTTCTTTTATCACGGGATTTTAAGTTAATTTGTTGACACTTGTAATTTGTTCCATTTGTGTCTAAGTGATCAATATGTGTCCCCCAAGTGTTCGGGTCTTTTTTTTTTTTTTTTATATTAATAATAGGACAAGTTTGTAGATGTAACTAATTAATGTAGCCTTCTGTGAGAAGGCTGGAGCCAAGCACTTTTTTGTTGCTAGTTCAACAACCATCAAACAAAAACAGCTCTATAACCAAGCAAGAAAGATAGGCTCAATTTGGCTCTTTTTAATATCATCCTTAAAAGTATCAAAAGGGTACATAATTAACTAGACCATAGCAACACTTATAAAACAACTTGAAACAAAAGGGCAGGTTCCTTATAAAAGACATGCCTTATTTTAGTTTGTCTTGTTTTAAGCTGTTTTATAGACAGTTATTATGATCTAATTAAGTATCTACCCTTTTGTTCTCTGACACTTGTAAGGCAAAGATTCAAAAGATCAAGGCCAAATATTGAGCCTGTTGAACAACAATCACCTATAAAAGCCATTATGAAAATTAGGGCAACAATATTTTTCATTCTTATTTTGAAAAACAAGAAGCTACCTGTATAATACTTCTATGAACCATTTTCCTTGCTTTCTCCTATTGATTTCTTTTCTCTAATTTTAGTTTTTCCCTCCCTTAGTTGTGGAGCTATCTTTATTTGGTAATTGTTGAGCTAGCAACAAAACACTGTTTGGCTCCAACCTTATCACAACAGGCTGCATTACCGACAGGTGTCAAGAATTGTCTGACGAGTGTCAGTGTCCGATACGAACATGCTGCCTTTGTGGAAGTGTTTGTTTTACTTGGTAGAACATGAATGATGATTTCTAACTATTTTGAATAACAACCTTCCTCTTATTTTATTCCTCAAATTTTTACCAAAGTTCCTCTTACCTTCGAGAAGATAGTGAAGGGTTGAACTTCTACCCCATGTTACATTGATCTTCTAAATTTGTAAAGTACCTATGTCAGACATTCAGACATTTGAGCAAGGGTATGGGATGTGTGACACGAGTCTGTCATGTCTAGTTGAACATGCATACACCCATTAATTATGCCTAAGTAGGCAAATTTAAATCATAATTATGCATTTGTAAAAACCATTTTATCCCCAACAAAATAAAATTCTCCAATGCAGATTGGAATAGCTGTCCTGATAGAAAAGAGTCTACTATTAGCTTTTGTGTATTTCTTGAAAAATCCTACCGACTTGGGTTTGCAAAAAGCAACCATCTATTTCCAATAGTACGAGGCACTCACCCTTACTACCTCTAAACTGCTATGGGTAAGTATTAAAGAAACATAGCATCTAGCTGTTTTTTGGTATCCTTCGATGTGAGAATTAGATGAATTTGACACAATAGCTGCACCCAACACCCATATCTAGTTGTTACCCAACATAATCTTTCTTAAGCAAGTACTCTAGTTATTATCCTTTAGGCATTTTTAGATATTAAAATAAAAAAACAAAAAAATATTACCAGGCCAAAAAATGATGTCATTCCCCAATTCTTATTGATTGTTTAAAACCACCCTTTTACTAGCTTTCTTAATTGGCTTTGCTTTCTTCTAGCTTTTGGTTTTGGAATTTGGTAAAAGGGTCACAAGCTGACCTAAATGCCCATATATATAAAATAAAAAGAAAGAAAGAAAGAAAGAAAGCCCATTGAAAATTCGGCTTTTACCCTGACCACAAATAGTCCCCCCTTTTCAATAAGCACCACAAACATGCCCTCAGAACCACATGCATGTTATCTTAAAGGGACAATGGAAATCTCTCTCATAGAACCTAACACAAAATAAAATAAGAATTCTTACATTGCAAGGAGCTTTCCATCGGCTGAAACATCGAAAGCAGAAATTGGGTCTCGAATAATGTGCTTTGAGCTCACCCTCCTCCATGAGGAAGTGTCCCATTTCACAATATTTCCACCTTGACCTATGTAAGCAGAAAGTGATTCATGATTCTTAGTTCATAATACAATTTAATAACAAGTAACTTTCTTTAGATGGAAAAAGGAGGAAGGCATCTGATATTAAATATGCACCTCGCATGGCAGTGATATATAGAACCTGTTTGTTGTCACTATTTTGTGAGAATCTGCAGAAACCAAAATGCTCATCCTGGACAGGACAACATATCAAATTAGTTGCACAACCACAATACACAAAGAGAAAACTAGCAGTTCATGAAGAACTTGGCTGTTTTCAGGGAAAAAAAGTATCCATTTCTGTCAAACACAGGGCCAGGTTTTTAAGGTCATCATCTAAAGGTCCCACAAAGAGTTATGACAGGTCAATTCATAAGGTCAGTCAGATAATTGTATTAATTCGATTTCCATTCCAGCATAAACAGGATCAAATGGTTGGATGTATCATGCACAGCATGTTAAGAAATTGACTAACCACTGAAAATTTGTGAGCTGGAAGACCTTGCTTGGACAAATAAAATCAGTGATTCTGCTAATTCACCAAGGGTTTGCATAAAACTTAGTTCACTAGATATGTTTTTAAGTACACATCATTACTCACATTTTCCTTTGATAAAGAAGCTACAGGTGTCAATGATGTTACATCCCAAATCCTACCAGGACCACCACCTCCAACTGAGACAAGAAACTTCCCATCAGGGCTGCATGACATGGCCAAACCCCACTGTCAGCAAAAGAACATTACACATGAAGAATTTTTTTTAACAATGAAAATCAAGAGGCTTAAGTTAATTTAGTGAAGCTATTACTGTGAACCTGAAATCTAAGTCCTTCACAGAGGTATGAGCATTGGCTTCATCAAGAATAATTTCCATGCTAGGCCACTTGAAAACCCTCAACTTTCCATCCTGTACTGCACCAAAATAGGATCATCATATAGTAACCAGCATTCAACTTCTATGTTACAAGGACTTGGGTACGGGTGTCGGGTGCGGGTATAAATTTAGAAGTTGGACTCATCAAAGCAAAAATTTAAAGGTACGCAGACTCGGCAAAAAAATATCATATTTTTATATTTTTAATCAAGTATGTGAGATAAAATGGTGCTATATGTAACTTATAGTGTCAAAAAGACATTCCTAGCAATTATACAACAATATGCACATATAATAATAGTGTTATATACAATTATATAAGAACGTCCGTTGAAAAGTATCCGACACATATCTCATACTCTTGTCCGAGTGTTGGGTGTCCAACATGAGTATTTGATTTATTTTGAAGAGTCCGTGTAACATAGTTCAACTTTACTGTCTCAAAAAAGGGTGGGTGAAGCACAGAACTATAGATTGCATGTTTTCAGAAATAACAATACAACCACAAAAATTCAGCTTCTTTAATCCAGAGGTGGGTCCACCTTTATCAGAAGGATCATTTTTCTGCCATGCGTGAAAATTTAATCAGTTGCAGAATCTAAGATCTGCATCTGGTGGAAAAAGATGACAAACTACCAAGAAACTATGTGGCTGTGTTTGTTCCCATGGAATGAAGCAATTCCATTGTTTAACAAAGAAAAAAAAAACAAAAAAAAGGACCAATAAAAGAATAGGACAAGAAAAATTCAATTTGCACGTCTTTTTAGTTCAGCCAAACAATTCTTCCTTTCAAACATCTTTCCAACACCTAAGGAAGAACAAAATGGGCCTGATAAGATTATGAGATAGTCAAGCATCACAGGGTCTGCTGTGCTTGACTGTAGAGCAAGTTTCAATTCAGAGCAACAAGTCAACAAAAAATAAAAAATAGATTTGGTTATAAACCCAAAACAATATTCCCTCACATGGTTAGGAAAGATGGAGAGGCTGCTAGTACGGGGGAAAATTACAGGTGGAAACATGGAAACCCTAATCCTTCGGAGGTGCAAAGGTCTACACAAAGTAAGAGGCACCTATGTGTCTCTGCGTGTGCACATAGTAGCAGCTAGTATGGGGTGCAAGCAGGGAAATATTTATCCTTGGAAGTTAAAGGTCTACAGCATGTAAAAGGTGTCTAAAAGCTTACCTCTCTGCCAGGGCATGCTTATGTTCATGTGCAATGAATAATTAGAAGAGAGATGTTCTTTAAATGTTCAAAAAATTAAGCACGACTGTAATGAATGTAAAAACTCTTTTTATGTTAAATTTTTACAGAGGAATGCATTTTCAGCTTTTCCCTAGCATTATAAACTATTTTTCAAATCGAGCAATTCATTAATAACTTGGACATATTTCAAGTCCAATTAGATTCTTCCATAATATCATGTTTGTTTGAAACGACTAAATCCCATATAAGGTTCACAGTATGAAGTGCAGAATCTGTAATTGTAATTCTGTAGCAAAAGCATATGTTTAAAAAGATTCATCAATACAAGGAAGAGTCCAGAGGGCCACATGTGACGATAATCAAACGAAACTTTGTTTACAACTCTAGTGTTTTTTTTCTTTGTTAATATTGTAACATAATATTTATCCCATGCTACAATTTGTGTCTAGCCCTAATAAGAAGGCAGCAAAATTCCAATTTAAGAAAATGAGAATACTTTAAACATCAGATAATGCAAGAACTTTTCCCTCAACTTCCATCTAGCATGAGCCTCACACAATAAAATGTAGGATGACCATCTTGCTTATACAAAAACCAAACATGATGACAAGAATATAATGATCCTGTATGGTGCAGCCTCTAGCAAGCTGAAAGCTTATAATCAGAAAACAGAAGCAAAACACACTTCCCTTTTCTTTTCAATAATCAGCTTTTATTCAGCTTATTTCTGCGATTTTTGCCTAATAAGCTAGCAGAAGCTCCAGCAAACATTTTGGCAAATATTTAATAAAAGAAAAGCTATAAGCAGCTCCATATGCTGCACCAAACAGCAGCATGCAGCATGGGCTTTAAAAAAACAGCAGAATGAAAGATAACTCTACCTCGCCTCCAAGAGCAAGTACAGAACCCTCATTATTAAAAGTCAATG
Source organism: Camellia oleifera (assembly GCA_022316695.1). Lineage (NCBI taxonomy): Eukaryota > Viridiplantae > Streptophyta > Magnoliopsida > Ericales > Theaceae > Camellia > Camellia oleifera. The sequence continues at coordinate 93,836,669 of CM039319.1, read as the reverse complement.
CTAACTGTTGTCCAACATCTTCCAGTTGGTTCAGGTCTTTGTCAGACAGTTTCAGTCCCAGTTTGTGAACTTCAGTGCTCTTTACTCCATCCCATTCAAACCGTCTTAAAAAAAGAAAAAACCCAAGAAAAAATAAACTCATTACTAAGATCACAATTTGAAAGAATAATTTGAAAATCATAATAGGTTTTCATCTACAAAGTATGGTTTGAATTATGTATTATTTCAACTTACAAGCATTGACATTTGTATTTTCTTCATTGCATATCATCAACTCTAAGCTAAGAAGCATGGATAAGTATCCAGACATGGTGCGGGGATACGTCTAAAATATATTATTTATATATTTTTATGAGTATTATAGCAACAAACAACTAAATATAATAAAAAACAAACTAATTTAACATGAGAAAACCACTCAATCTAAGTCAAACATAATTCAATACACAAAATACAATTTTGTCAATCATAAACCATTATATCACAAATGTCAAGCATTTAATTTAATTTAACAGCGAATAGATTATCCACAAAAAATTAAATACCACAGGTCAAACGTGTCCTAGGGCGTGTTCGGAGCTAGGACATGAGTGACTATGATGCGTACAAACCAAGCCTTGTGTTGTGTCTCAATCAATTGAGGTCAGCTATTTGAATATTTTTCTCTATTATGTTCCATCAAGGGTCACACACTCAGTTAAATTAAGTAAATTCATATCCGTCTTTACTACATTACCCAATGTCAATCTAGGTTTCTTCCCTCCCCTTACCATTTCCTTCAATCGAGATCCTATCGCACTTTGTCACCGTTGCCTCTATCAATCTTCATTGTATATGACCAAACCATTTTAGACTAATCACGCTAACTTATTTCAATTGGTACTGCTCCAAAGTCTTACCATTTCAAAAATGAATTCATTTCTAATTCTATCTTTCTGGTCTTACCCTACACATCCACCTCAACATCCTCATCTTTGCTACACTCGTTTTATGTGTTCTTTCTTAGTTGCCCAACATTCTGCTAAGTGCCAAAATGTTACACAGTTAGGCCCCCCCAAAATACACTACATGAGTCCATAATTCTGCGTTAATTGATAGCTTTGTGTTGTTTCATACATTTGTAGGTTTTCCAAGCCTTTATACTCAAATGACATGAGTAGGATGATTTTTTGAAAAGCTTACATGGACTTCTGGAAGAAAGAATTATACGATCAAATTTAAGAACAAAATTTTGAATTTTTCAGTGGGAAGTTTCTCTCTGCAGCAGTTGGTATTTTAAGTGTATCTCCATACAATATCAGATTGAGTTGATTCAAGCGGCATGGAAATAACTTAAAGGCTTACAAATCATTGTATAACAACAATTTTCCAATTCAGCCATATTGGAGGTCAGAATGGGAGAACATTCAGGGCAAAGAATCTGAAAATCTGCATTCAAGACAGATTACATGCATCAACTTTGAAAATCATATTTCAATCATTTCAAGTCCAAACAATGCAAATTTTGTGTCTACATTGAAGCCCTAGAAGTCTAGTTTCAGATGGAACTAACCTCATGTCAAAATTTGTAGCATGGAGTCATATATGAATAAAAGATCAGACAACTCATGTGTTCAACAATTAGCCACGGGTACTTTGAGAAAGAACTGAAATTTAAGAAAGATAGGAAGAAAAGGAAGATAAGTCTAGGAATCACTCCTAGATCTATGGTACGACACCTATACTGATGTAGGACAGCACTGCAAGGGCTGTTTTGGGGCTGAGAAAGCGCTAAAATTTAAGAAACAAAAGAAATAGATGAAGATAGGTCTAAGAATCACTATTAGAATCCCTTAGGCATCACACCTAGGGTCAGGGTTGCATCACACAAAATCCAAAATAGGTTTCAAAGTTTTAAAAATTCTATAAAATATCAACTCTATTCAATTATAAGCATTATAAGGCTTTACATAGAACTAGGAGACTTTCTAAACTATCTAGAATCGAAAAAGGAAACTACTAAAACTATTTTGACTTCCAAAGCCATAAATAAAAATCAATTAGAGAACTTGACCCACAGGATAACCCATGGGTGACCCCTACAACCAATGTTAGTAAATATAAAATTACCAAAATATCCCTTTCCTAAAAATCATAAAAATAATCATAAAATAAAACTCTAATAAAACTAGAAACATAATTATATAAGATTTCTATTGATTTCTATCAATTTCTCTTTGAAATAATGCCAATGTCCAAACATTTCTATCAATTTCTTTTTGAAATCATGGCAATGTCCAAGTATGCTTGGTTTATGTTTCGGCATCATTCTTGTCCTCCAGAGTTAAATTATTTATGAACATGGGCTAGAGCGTGGTCTTGGGCTTCTTAGGGCGTCTTCTCGTACTCCTAAAAGTCTTAGAATACTCCCAAACTCAAAAATGACTGGACAATCCACCCAAGCAATTAGAATCATACTTCACTCCTTCCACGTGCACTAACTCTTCATGTATCTGCCTATATGTTGTGACAGCTAGACAATATGAGATTAATCCAACATTATCCAAATGCTTCCATCTTTTTATGGACTTAATAATGAATATCTATAGACTTAGATGAGTTCCTAGAAATTTGTACCACGGTCAAGTTGCAGAATTTTACAGACAATGCCCTTAGGTTGCAATTGTTTCCTTTTTTTCTTATGGATAGAGCCAAGTATTGCTCAATTCCTTGGCATCCGATTCTATAACCTCATGGGCCGAATTTCAATAGGAATTTCTAAAAACATACTTTCCCATTGGCAAAACCAACCAAATGCCGCCATTATTAGTATTGGTCAAATTAATGGCGAGGAATTTCATGAAACTTGGGAAAGGTCTAGGGATTTTCTTCACAAGTGTCCCCATCACGCAGTGTAGAAGTGGGAATTGGTCTAATGTTTTTGTTATGGTTTGCCTGATCAATTTTGGCAAATGGACAATGCCTCTTGTGGTGGAACTTTCTTAAGTAAAAATGAAGATGAGGCATGGAAGTTATTTGAAGTTTTAAGTGAAAATTCCATTCACCGTGCATCTGTCAGTCGTTTTGTGTCACCTGCTTCCTCAAGTGCTCCAAAGCGGTTAGACAATTTGTGGGCGTCTCTGAAAGGGTAGACATTTTGTCTAGAAAGGTTGATCGATTTCTCACAATGAGACACAGTTCAACCCAAATTCCAAACTCTAAAGAGGTGTGTAGTCCTACTCACTTGATGAGTAAATGTTTTATGGCCACTCAATTTCTAGAATTTCTCCAAGAGCAAGTGAATGCTATCCAGGAGTTCCCTAAACCAGTAAATAATCATTTTTCTAATACCTATAACCCAAGTTGGAGGAACCACCCCAATTTCGTGGACGCAACAAGTTCTGGGCAACTCTTTTGCTCAACACCAAGAACTAAAATTTTCCTAATCCACCAGCTTATGGCCCTACTCCACCGGAACAATAATTCCAACACTCTAATCCTCCTCCATCTCAAAGGCATTATGTTTTTTAGGATAAAGTGTTGATAGCTCTTCAAGGTCTAGAATCCAACACGCAATTGTCGCACTCCTACACTCAATCCATTGCCAAGCTAGAAGCCCAAGTGGGACAACTAGCTAATGCTCTTAGTAGGAGAGAGAAATGAAAACTACCAAGCCTATGAACAATCCAAAAAGTCAATATGCTGTTGAGAGTTCGCACGAAAATGATATATATCATGAGCAAACAAAAGCTATCACGACCCTAAAGAATGGACGAGTGATAGACGCTAGGCCTGGCAATGAAAATGGTAGTGAAATTGAGACAATTGACAACCTCAAAGGTACTAGAGTTGAGGAAACAAGTGTATCAAAGGGGGGACCACACTCCCTCTACTACTTCACCAGGTTTTGTTCAAACAATACCATCTATGAAGCATGGATACGGGTACGAATACTGGTACTGATACAATACGGGTACGTCGATACGGTAAAATTCAAAAAAAATAGGGTACGAGTACAGCTTGGTACGCTTGTAAAAAAATATTTATTTTTAATTTAGAGTAATGCAAAAATTAATTAAATGGTTTAATTTGTTAAGGTCCAACCTATAATTAACATTTAATGCCAAAAGGAAAAGTATAAATCAAAATTAAATGTCAATATATTAAATAACTTACAAACCATAGTTTAATTTTAAAATCATGCTAAGCATAAAACAAAAACTAAAAAAGAAATCTAGTGAAATGAGTTTTATTTCTGTAGTAGAAGGAAAATATTGTTTCAATTGAGGTACAGTACGGCTTGGATATATACTGGGTACGTCTGGGTACGTCAAAAATTAAGAAGAAAAAACTTGGGTACGTGTTTCATGTACCCGGTACATATGCAGAAGTACCATACAAGGTACGATACACCGGTGAGTACCCGGTACGGATACGGCATGTTTTTTGAAGTACCCATACTTCATAGAATACCATATATGCCAAAAGCATCATCCCTAACTTGTCTTGATATACCTTCTCCCTTGGTAAGAAAAGGAAAAAATGGAAGATTTGATGGAAGTATTCAAACAAGTCAACATGAACCTTCCCCTCCTTGATGCCATTAAGCAAGTTCCGGCTTATTTCAAATATCTCAAGGACATTTGTACTCACAAGCATAAGTCATGGACATGTGTCCAAGAAGGTCCTTTTCACTAAGCATGTGAGTTCAATTCTTCAGCGCAACACTCCTCCAAAGTTCAAGGATCCTTGTGCTCCCATTAGCTCGTGTGTTGTAGGAAATCATCATCCTATAGAGCGAGCACTCTTAGACTTAGGAGCGAGTGTTAACCTAGAAGGAGTAGGAAAACATCATCATAGGAATAGTGACATCATCACATTATCATACTAAAACAATATTATCTACGAATAACATACACCATGATACATCTGCTCATCCATAACTAAGGCAAATAAGTAAGGACTCAAGGTTGATTCTTGGTGTAATCCTATAATAATTGGAAATTTACATGTTTCTCTTACAAATGACCTAATTGTAGCCACAATACCATCATACATGTCCTTTATTGCATCAATACACTCTTATCACTTTTTGGCCAATAAGCATCGTATTATATGTCTAGGTACTCTATCATAATTTTTTTTTATTTATTAATCTATAAAAATCATATGAAGATCTTTTTTCTGCTCTTTGTACTTTTCTATTAATCTTCTCAGTATGTATATCGTTTGCATTGTTGATCTACCATGTGTCCCTAATATGTCCAACAAGAAAAAATAAAAATTAAAAATTAAACAGACACGCCAAGTGGTGTGTCCGACATGTGTCTCCCAATAGTAACATATCAAACACATATCCTACATCCTTACCTTGTTATATTCTCTAGACACGGGTACTTTGAGGGAAAGAGAAAAATCCATGTAACATAGACTAAAACATATCATCTACGAACAACATTATACCACAGTACTTCATCTTGAATGTGCCAAGTTAACTCATCCATAATTAAGGAAAATAGGGACTTTAAGGCTGACCCTTGGTACATGAATACTCTTGTTCATATTTGAATTTCAAATTTCAATGTAACCAAGGTATGTATTAGAACCTTGTTATCCCTACTTGCACTCATTTGAATTTTCAACGTAACCAAGACAATGTAGGAAGAATATCAAACAAATAAGAATTTACCATGCATCTTTTGGAATCCCAAAGAAAGAATATCAAGCCCATTGTTCCGTTCTATGTATAAATGTCTTAAGTTAACTTATGTGACTTCATTAACCTTAAAAAAAATTTGCAATGTCTTGAATTACAAGGTTCCTTGTCACTGAGAGAGGGAGAAAGAGAGATGTACCGGCAACTTTTAGGAAAAGAACAAATAATACAGTCTCCTCCAGGATGGACAGCCATTCTGTAAGGCAAATCAGGACCAGTTCCAAGCTTTGCTACCTAAAATAAAAGATTAATGAAGACATAAATCTTGTCAATAAAAGGCTAAAATTTTAGAATTTAAATCATGCGAACACTGCAACAAATCTCATATCATAGAATATAAAGTATTTTACACACAGTTGTAACTCTGTGGAATGGTATATGAGTACATTTAAAGAATCCTTGAAAGAAAGACCACGTGTAGGCAGCTTAAGCAATACTACATGGGCACATTCGGTTGGGCTTTCCTAACACACTGTTTAGTTGGGGCCCCTGGGGGGAAGAGAAGAGAAAAGAAGATGACTATTTAAAATCCTTTCATATTCCACAACTTGAAAATGGAGAAGTAAAGTGGTTCCAAGTACTTGAGAGAAATGATATGATTTGGAGAAACAGTCATATAGAAGATTTTAGAATCAAGGGAGAGCCCCATCCTTTTACTTCCATCCCTTTCTCTTTGCATCTTCATCTTTGGAATCAAACTTATGAAAGTTTTATAATCCTCTCTTCTCTTCTCTTCTCCTCAACTCCTCATTCTATTTTTTCTTCTTCTCCTAAATAAAGAACCAAATGGTGTATAGAGTTTCTTTACTATGCAATCAAGGATATATCTGTATTTTGTTAGTTGAAGCAAAAGTCAAAATTCAAGTAAGCAAAATGCTTTTTCTTTAAATAAAATTACATTCTACTTAAAAATAAGAGCAAGGATGGAGAAAAATCTTCTGCAGCTGCCACAGCAAGGGTTCTAGAGGTGGTTATAGTTGCTTTGACTGACATTTTTCCATTTCCTCTACTTTCCAAAAATAAAAATAAAATCATGACAATTTTTTTCTTTTGGTAGCACTAGGTGCTTCAAAAATTACTCTTTTAAGTTCTTGGAGAAAACTTGCAAAGAATGAAAGCAAATTTTGCTTGAAGAAAATAAAAATCCTTAAAAATCGTAGCCAAATGATGCCTATAAATCCAAGCCAACTTTTGTTTATCAAGTCCAATTGTATCATGGTAAGGGGTGGACTTGTTACAACCTCTTCTTTTAAAATTAAAATCCAAATGCTAGCTAAGGGTACTTTGATCAAGAATGCTGAATTGGAATACAAGATCCTATCACAGACGCCGATCAAATTTGCTAGTAACACGTTCATTATTCTATGCATTCCCTAATACTGATACTAATACTAATACTAATAATAGAATTAGAAAAAGAAAGGCTCATATTAGCTGAAACAAAACCAATGCCATAGTACATAATTCCTATTAAGACTCTCATGCCAAAAAGCCAACAAAAGGTTTGAAATTAAACACTAATATGAATAACTGAAGAAATAAATGATTTAATCAGATTTATTCACTGTGAATAGATTATTTTAGCCAAAACACATAGAAATTCCCGCAATGATCCAACAAATCCATATAGGCACCATATATATATATACTAGTAGTTGGACACACATGATTTGTAAAAAGTTTTAAAAGATATACAACATTGAAATATTTACACTCTATTTGGATAAAGAAATGAAATGATTGTAGTTTCTTAGGTGAGAAGAGAAAAGAAATGATTGTAATTTCTCACATTCTTGTTTGGATGAACAATGAATAAAAAAGGACACTACGGTTTTTTTATTTTATTTTATTTGCTTTGTATTTAGAGGGATAATTTAGGTATTATAATTTATTTATTTATGGTAAATTATGATTTTATTTCACTAGCGAAGCTGCAAAAACAAACTGCTACAGAGACATACCCCTCAAAAACAAAAAAAACAAACAGCGCAGGCTACAACTTACAAGCCGTTAACAAAGCAAAACAAAAAAGAGAAAAAACAAATTAAGAAAACCTTACAAGACATGAACATAGAAAACTAAAACAAAACCAACGAGGAAAAAAACAAAAACAAAGATTATTTTAGCTTTGCAGGATAGAGGAAGGGATCCCCCCCCAATCCATAAAAACTTCCCAATTCTGCATATTACTTTTAATCTCCTTAAAAGAATAGGCCCTAGTTCGTATATCCCTCATTATTTCATGCAGAATTAGATCCTGGTGCCTAGCTTTCAGCTTGAAGACTCTGTTTTTCCTTTCTAACCATGTCTGATACAAAGAACAAGCTAGAGAAAGTTTGGTTATGACAGTACTCAAATTCCTACTATTTCCTTGAGAGATAGCCCATTGAAGCTCCCCCGACCAGCCCATAGGATCTATATTAATACGACTCACTCTGAAGCATTTTACTCCAAAGATGTTTGAAAAAGGTACAGAGGAAGAAAAATATATATATATAAATATTTTTTTTGGTACATTAGAAATTAGAAGAAAAGATGTTCATGGCTCTCATCCACAATACTACATAGACTGCATTTAGGATCAACCTGCATGCCCCATTTTAATAGTCTATCTTTAGTTGCTAACTTCTACCAGCAGATAAGCCAATGGATAAATGCCCATTTAGGAACATACCCTGTAAACCAAACTATATGACACCAAGCAACTTCCACCTTCACTGATCTAAGGGCCTCTCAAGCAGACCTAGAGGAATAGGTACCACTGATTGAAGGCAGTCATACAATCTCATCATTTCTTGTTAGATTAGGCAAAAGATTTGAGGAGTTAAGGTCATAACTTGTCGAACAGCTCTATTCCTCATTCTAGGCCATTGCCATCCATCAACATTCACTATTTCAGCAACCTTAGCATCCAGAGCTCTGCCAATGTTTTGTACAATGCTATCCCCAAACTGTTGATAGAGAAGGCCTATAGGATGCCAATTGTCAAGCCATAAAATAGAAGATCTTCCATTACCTATTTTGTGCTTAATAAATGGCTGTCCAATCTCTCTGAGCTTGAAAATTTTCCTTGTAGTCCAGGATGAATCAGTAGGAGGGTCTATAGACCACTTTGGTTAATTTTCCTTGTATTGTAATTGTTGTTGTAAAGAGTAATTTTGGTTTCTCACAAAATCTCACCACTTTTGGTGAGAAACAAAAAAGTTATGACGGATTTTTCTTTCTCATCATTTATCTTCTTTCTTACCATTTCCCACATCTTTAATCATTCCAAACAAGTGATAAGAAATCTCGTTCTCTCCCTTTCTTTTCTACCAAATCCCTCAATCCAAACAGAATGTTGATGTTATCGGATATGTAACACCACCATCTCATGTAACAAAAGTATAATTAATTTAAAAACTATTTAAACAAAGATAAATCTTGACCCACATAACATTGATGTTTGTAATGCAAATATTCAAGCACAAAATGTAGAAAACTACATGTTTTTTGGCACTACAAAAATCATCCCCATGTCAATTCTCGGTGTAATACTCATTAGTAAAAACATTTCACTATTTTGATCTCTAACACGGTGTTTGATTGAGAGATTTGAAAAGAAATTTAGAAAAGAAAAGCAAAAAGGCATGAAACTAGATGAAAATATAAATATATTTTATTCACATTTTATCACATTTCTTCCTTCTTCTTTGCAAATCTCTTCTCAAATCCCCAACCAAACACTGCCAGCGTACTTGAAGGTAATCAAGTTGAGTAGTTCAATATGCACCAATATTCAAGTCAAAAATCTCAATTAAAAAATCCATATATACATAAATCATGAAAAGAGTAATTTGGGGGGCTCACAGGGTGATCGGAGAGGGAATTAGAGGCGGAATCAAAGTGGGAGAGGAGGAGAGCGTTGGGGATGCCGCTACGGCCTTCGCCACCGCCTCCGGCGAAGACGAGGTAGTTTTGAGGGGCGATCGACGGCGGGGATGGCTCGACGGAGGGTTCATCATCGGCGTCGGCGGTTGTAGGGTTGGGGGCAGATCTGAGTGCGTTCGGTGGGACCCACGAAGTTCCGTAGATAGGAACTCCGTATTTCTTGCAGTTGGGAGGAGAATCTGTGCTCTTTGCCATTTCCCTGTGTCCGAGAATCTGTGCAGTTGGGAGGAGAATCTGTGCGTTTGCTTTGAGAATCTCTTAAAACGCTATGTGAAGCTCCTGTGACTGAAAATGTTAGTGGTATTTATAGTCTCTGTCTGTGTTAGGCATCACGGGTCGGGTTTGGCAGGGACGAATACATAAAGGGGCCGTTTGTTTTGGGATTAAATAGATGGGCGGAGGTTAGGATGGATGTAGGATTATTTAGGTGCCGTTTAGTAACACTTATATTTTTAGTTTTTTTTGTTTATATTTATAAAAATTTTAAAAATTTAAATAAAAATTTATTTGGTAAAATTTTTGATTTATAAATCAGTGATCTCAGTTTATAAATTTGGCCAAAAAATGAAACACAAAAAATATGTTTTCATTTTGAGTTTTCAGTTTTTTTTTTTTTTTTTACCAGCCAACACTAGCCACCACTGTCTTCCACCACAACCACCCACACCCCCACCACTACCTGCCACCACCACTCACTACCCACCTGTTACCACCACCCACCACCACCCACCTACCACCCACCTGTCACCCACTCGCCACCACCACCCACCACCTGCCACCACCCACCACCCGCCACTACCATCTACAGCCCACCACCACCACCCGCCACTTACTTGCCACCACTATTTACCACCTACCTACCACCACTATCCACCACCTGCCACCCACCCACCACTACCACCCACTCATTACCACCTATGACCCGCCACCGTCACCCACCCACCCACCGTCACCCACCACCACCACCCGTAGCCACCACCATCACCACCTATTCGCTACCACCCGCCACCGTTACCTACTCACCCACCATCACTACCCGCCACCCACCCACCACCACCTGCCGCCGCCGCCACCACCACCACCACCCGCCACCCGCCACCACCACCCACTCGCCACCACCCGCCACCTGCCATCACCACCCGCCACCTGCCACCACCACCACCCACTCACTACCACCCACCACCACCCACCACTGTCACCCACCCATCCACTGCCACCACCCACCACCCACCCGCCACCACCAGCTACCCACCACCTACCGTCACTACTTTCCACCATCGTCTTCCGCCGCCACTTGTCACCACTTGCCATTTCTCACTCTTTTTTATATTTTAAAATTTTTTTTAACATTTTGTCAATTACCAAACGTGTTTAAAGTTTATGTTTTTTTTAAAATAAATAAAAAATAAACAAAAATCAGTTTATAAAATTTTTGTAAATATAAACTGAAAACGTAAATGTTACCAAACACACCCTTAGTATTGTGTTTGTTTGTAGAGTTGAAGAGAGAATTAGGATGGAGGAGGTGATATAGATGGAGGTTGGAAAGGGAATTGAAATGGAGAAGATGGAGATGGTATTAGAAAAATAGTGAGGGGATTATAAATTTTTTTATTTTTTTTATTTTTTATATATTGGGAATTTTTTTTTAAATATTAATGTTTAATTTTTTTATATTTTGTTTATTTATTTTATTATTTTATATAAAAATAATTTAAATTTTCTACACTAACAACTATCATAAAAACAAACACAATTTTACTTAATCCCCTCACTAACAATCCCCTCACTTGTGCGGAGATAGCCTCACTGAATCAGGATCTCTCCTTATTTTTTCTCATTGACTCTCAACTTGTTGGTTTATTGGGTTTATTTTTTGGTCTAATTTAGATAATTCGAATCGTTTACATTTAAGATTTATTAAGTATATCATATCTGTAAAAAATCAAATTAATCAGATATCAGAAATTACATGTTCGGATCATCAAACTAAAAATCATTTTTTTGAAAAAAATTGAATAAATAGTTTTCCGAATACATGTTTTCTAATATTCGATCAACTAAATTTTTTATAAGTATGATATATTCAACAAATCTAAAAATGTGAACAATTTGAATCATCGAAATTAAGCTTAAAAATCAAGGAGAGGATCCTAATTTAGCCACATTCCATCAAAATTGTTCCATGGAGTAAAATTCATGATTGTCTTCTTAAACTTTGTGGATGCGAATGAGAGACCCACTTTGTATTTTTGTAATTTGTATTAAATTTTATTTTGGGTTTTATACATGAAATTATAACAGTTAATCTTCTATATTTTTTGTCAAATCTCATATTGGTCAAACTTTTTATATTTTTTATCAAATTTCATTTTAATCCCTACATAAGTATCAATATCCTCATTTTATTACTCCATTGTTTAAATATTTAACAGAATCAAGTTATGTGACAAGAATGTAGCTACGAAATGAGCGTAAAAAAGAAAAATTATTCTTATTTCCCATCAATACATACTTTTGTTCCAAAGTTTACGGGAGGCTCTATATACACACCATAAGTTGTCTCAAGGCAAACCATTTCTAAACACACACCAAAAATAATTTGAAAATTAAATATTGTTCTCACCACACACCACAAATTTATATATTTATCCATACTCACACACCAACCCCAACAATATACACACAAAGTTCCATCTTTGCCCCCACACAGCCACACACCCTACACCTACGATATTCATCTCCCCCTCCATTCTCTATTCAAACTGGTGAACACCATTGCTGAAAACACACGTCGTCTGTGGTGTTGCTCAACACAGCTGGAACTTCACATTGGAGATTTAGCAGGTGAGTTATTATTTATTTTAGGGTTTTATGCCCTTATCTCCATTGACATGAACTTTGTATTTGACTGAATCGTTTGAGTGAATTGTTCGATACTGGGTTGTTGGACCCTAAATTCGTTCGGCACTTCATATTCGGACAACACGATTTTGTACGGTTGGTGGCTGTCGAACATGTTCGGTTGTAGATTGCCGAACATATACAACATGTTCAGACAGATACAGTTTGTTGAATGAAGAGTATGAATTTATTTTTAAAATTGATCAACAGTTATTGTGACATGTTTATTCATTTAGTTAACATATCTATAGGTATATTTCAGAATCAAAAAGTTATTATGAGTTGTGTGATTGATTTGTTGGATGGTTTATTTCAAAAAAGTTATTCTGAGTTGTATGTTTGTCCATCTTCTATCTAAGTGCCTATTTCATATTGTCACATTGTCAAAATTAAATATTAAAAATATATGGGACATAAAATGATACAGGAAGTGAAATAGAAGATTCAATGCTAGTTGAAACTCTCCTGAGTGAATAATGTTTTGATTGTTAGATTTGTTGTGTTATTTAATTTCACTTCTGTTAACTTTATTGTTTTCTTTTTCATTTTCAGGAATGGATGACCCTTCGCGTATTCCACCAATTGCCTCAAAGAGACGACGTTGTGCATTAACTAATACTAGTCGTGGCTGAGGTTGAGGTCGGGGTCGGGGTGATGATATTATGTTGGAGGAAGCACCTCAAATCTTGGAAGAGGATGTGATCAATAATGGTTCAGGGGATGATGATGATGATGCTGCTGCTGATGTAAATCAGGCTGAGGAGGTACTCACTGGTCCGTTTCCTGGGAGCCCATTAGATCCATCAGTACTGAAGAGCTTCAAGGCACATATTGCAGCAGCTATATGGGAGCAAAAGGTAGTATATGTTTTTATCCATGTTTGTTTCATTTAATTATTTATTGAACAAAATTATTTATGTAAATTATTACTTACCTTGCAGGAGAGAAATCCCTTAAGGTGTTATAATCACGCGTCCAAGATTCTTGAGTGGAAGTGGTGGTCAAGAACTGACAATAGAAGGTTTAGAGAGATTGTGCAGATGTCAGGCCTATCTTCTTTGGTCCATTGCACATATCGGTTCGTGAATAGGATTGTCATATCTGCATTTGTTGAGCGATGGCAACCAGAGACAAATACTTTCCATTTGATAGTTGGTGAGATGACGATGACATTGGATGATGTGGGTACCATTTTGGGGATCCCTATCACAGGTAGATCAGTTAGTGCTGCAACTTTAACAGATCAACAGGCACATGCACTTGTGGTAGATGCCTTGGGAGTTAATGATGCTGAAGCAACTGAGGAGCTATCATCTGCTAGGGGGCAATCAGTAAAGTTGGAGTGGTTACGAAGCAAATTCAGTGGTTGCAAAGATTCAGACACTGAGGAATCCATAACTTGTGCCGCCAGAGCGTATTTGCTATTTCTATTGGGATGTACGCTGTTCAGTGATAAGAGTGGGACGAGAGTTCCTGTTGTGTACTTGCAGTTGTTGATGGATTTGTCTGATATTCATACGTATGCTTGGGGTGCAGCTACATTGGCATATTTATACCGATAGTTGGGATTTGCCACGAGATCAGCTGTTCGACAAATGGCTAGTTACATGACATTATTGGAGGCATGGATTTATGAGCATTTTCGGCCATTTAGACCTTACCAAAACATGGAATATACTAGACAATTGCCTCAAGTGCATCGATGGACTCCTCGTCGGGAAGTTGGCTCAACGATATTACACATACAGGCGTTACGAGAGGAGCTTGACAGATTGGCATTTCATGAGGTACACTAATTAATATTAGTTTCATTAAGTTTTCTCATTACATGTCACTCATCACGATTTCATTTGTGTTTCTTTCTTAGGTTACTTGGGATCCATATCGAGATTGCCGTCAACATCACCCATGTCATGAGATCACATTCTACACTGGCTGTTTAAAGTGTTTGGATGTAGTTGAACCCTATCATCCTGAAAGGGTTCTTAGACAGTTTGGTGGGGTTCAGACCATCCCACCTGTGCCACTGGACCCTGTTCGTGCTGTTAGAGGTGGGACAGTAGGCCGATATAGAGTGATGTATCAATATCTTGATCAGATATGGGAGAGTTGGGATAATCATGTTTTATCTGCTCGGAGGAGAAGTACCCTAGTCAGACGTCCAGCTGATTGTGTTGATGGTTACATGCAGTGGTATACAACCATCACACACTTACATATCCAGAACCCCACACATCGGTTTGGTTTTGACCCACGTGCACAGGATAGTCGATCTGACATGCAGGATGCTGAGGTATGACAGTATTGGTCACGCATTGTTTACAATTTTTTTGAAGATAGCATGTGTTAATTACAATTGTATTTGTTGTTAATGCAGTGTATTGATCACGCACTGCAGATTGCCCATCCTATCATCGAGGCACGCCATGATGCTAGTGTTCGTGACCCAGATAGGTTATATCAGGCCATTAAGAGGATGGCACGTGTTCTTTAAGGTCAACAAATTGATGAGGCTGGACCTAGTTCTATTTCACTTCGAACATACAATCGTAGGAGACGAGTAGATGATAGGTAGTTGGTTATGTGGTAATCTTGTTTTGTTATTTTGTAATGGAAAACAAGTACTCTTTTGATGTTTTGTAATGAACAAAAATTACTCTACCAATAATTTGTAACGAACAAGTATTCATGGTTTGTATTTTTGGTAATCAACAGGAAGTATTATGCCAATGCATTTGATACACCGCAATGAACAAGTACTACCATGTGCATTAAATTAACTCAAAGCCTAATCCAACTCAACTATTTAAATGCTAATCCACAAAAATATATCGGTAACTATTTAAATTGCATCACTACAACTCAACTCACATACATCATTACTCATCAAGGTTAATACAATCAAATGTCTCTCTAGTAGCTACCCCTGAATGAACAACTTCTTTAAAATGCTCAATTCGGCGACTATATGCAGTATCCCATCCAGCTGCACAAGAATGATGAAACTTGCACCAATTGGTAGCTATCGGTGGAACTGGATGACCCGGTAACATGAACACCTACATTGACACAGCTAGAAGTATGAGAGCAATGCAGTATAAAATGATAAATGTATTACACAAATCATAATGCTATACCTGGACAAAATGATTCCCATTAACAAATCCAATAGCAATCTCATGCCGTTGAAGTTGTGATATTGGCATTGATCGTAGGGGAAGGAAAGTAAGGCATTGTTGTGCAGATAAGTGGTACAATACCACATTATAACAAGATGCAATAAGATGACCCATGTCAGGCATAGTCATCCAACGGTGATACCCTGGATTGGGCTCAAAGTATGATAGAATATGGGTCAGCTCTTCAATCCTGTCATGTGAACCATATAGATGAGTGTAATGGTCTACGTGTGTGTGCAATTCCTGTAGGAGATCACGCCTGACTTGACCCCATTCAGCCTCTGTAAGCCCCATTAAGCCAGCAATAGCCCTAAACCCGCAATTGCCATCGGCATCTACATCCTTGATAAGACGTATATAAGGCTTCAATCCAACTAGAAGGGCATCAACATATGAATAAGTCATACTTTTACGCGTCCGATATACCTATTCAACAAGGAAGACATCAACAGATGAACAACAAAACACGTAATTTATCATAAACAAAAATGTAAGTAAAAAATGATTACATGTACCTGCTCTTTGGCAGGCCGTTTTTTATGTACTTTGACAGAATCTTGTGTGGGGATCTGGGTGCCAATAGGTGAGTGGCTATCATGTCCAGACTGAACTAGCTCAAATGCACATGGGTCTCGACGCGTAGATACATCTATCTTCTTATGTCCCTTACCTCGAGGGTTGGGCTTCACATCCGGCTCAATGAGAAAACTACTTTGCGGATCTACAATCTCTCCTAACTTATGCAGAATTTCCAACTGCGTAGTGTAATCAGATGCATTGAATCGCTTTAGTATGAGATCAAACTTTGGTTCACACCTCAATTCCACTTTATCATTCTTCAACTTTTGTACTACCTCAAGAGTCCTCCAGTGTGGGTTAATGCTATCAAGTGGTATTGGACGACCCTGCCGGATGTAATCCACAATCTCATGGGCACACGGTAACCCGTGTGTTCGTTGAACAACACATCCACATACTGAAACATCAATGCCAACATCATTCGCTCGCTTACTCTCCGCTAAGACATGATCTAATGCAGTAATAGAGATATTGCCTCGGAGCTCTCTAAAATGGGATGGTTTGAACTGGTGTTGTACAATGGTTAAACTCTTCTCAAATGATGCCTTAATATCAACATGCTGCAACTCAAGCAAACTATGGATCTTGGTCCAAGAACACTCAAAATTTACTTGGTTAGAACCAAGTTGCCGTTTCAGTTTTGCATGTGCACTTTCAGCCCTGTGTACAATGGAAACAATTAACATAATCAAGTTTAAATAATCAAAATCATAATGCGTAATAGTGTAAGGTTGACAAATATATATTACCTATTGGTTGTAACATTTCCGAAGTGCATACAACTATCTGTCCATACAGCAACAAACTTATCCTTATATGGAATTAACCAACTTTGTGACACATATTGCACTGCCTCAGGATATGTATCAAAATCCGCAAGTAGCCTAGCAAGATGTTCATTGTATTCAAGCTCAGTTGAGGAGAGTACTAAGAAATTCCATAAAGAGATAAACTTGTCACATTCCTCCTTACTTTTAAACATTTTCTTGCATTTCGCCAATACATTTCTACTAATATGCCATCTGCATAATAAATGTCGAGATGTAGAAAATACCCTGTCAATAGCATTCATCAAAGCAAGTTCCCTATCCGTGACAATCACCTCAGGAATAGCAATGTCATCCAAGAGACTACGCAATGTAGTTAACACCCAAACGTAGTTATCAATCCGCTCAAATTGAAGATATGCAAAGGCTACGGAGAATGACATATCAGTGGATGTCACTCCAACTATCTCAAGAAGAGGAAGACGATATCGATTTGTCTTATATGTGCAGTCCATGATCAACACCTTTGGAAATGAACGGAGCAAATCTAAACTGACAGGATGTGCCCAAAACAAGTCTGTGACAGTCATCATGTTGTTGTCACACCTATGCCGCTCAATGTAATTATGCTTTTCTAACTCACCCAACAAATGTTGCATTTGTGATCTCCCAGCTTTCTCAATAACATTATTCCTATGACGTACATTGTAAATGGTTTTCATAGTGGTTACATTCAAAGCATCCTTTCGTTTCAATGTAACCAAAATCTCTTTCGGTCTGACCATGCTTTTGGACATATCCACTAATAATGATGTTTCCTCCTCAGATAATCTCCCTGCAAATGAATGTCCTTCAAAATATTTAGCAAGAGCATGGTTATGCATTCCACATGCTACATCTACCATCCAATCATCATCAGCCATCAACTTACGAGCCCTTAACTCAAAGGGACACCCGCATTTCTTTGTACCCGTTATCTTCACAATTTTTTTGCTCGAATCATCTCCTTCTAATTTCTTATGAGCTCTGTATTGACCACTTCTCTCACAAGCAAGAAATATCCTTGGTGTCCTATGACCACCACCATAGTCTGATGTCTTGATGACAATCACAAACCCATTTTTCCTTCCGACGTCCCGTACCCAACCAAGTAATTCTTCTTTGCTCTTGAAAACCTACAAGTTAAATTCAACAAAGTCATTAAACATCCAAAAAGAAAAAAAAAATACTAATTTTCGACATGAGACTACCTCATTAGTAATAAATTGACTCGTGTAGTCAATAAGACCCCCAGATCCAACATTACTGCATTCCACGGATGCTCCGTTTTGAAAAAAAATAAATAAATAAATTGTAAATGTTCGGCAGTACAGAGTCGAATTAAATGAAATTGCTCGATTTTTGTGAACTGAATATACGAATAAAGTTCGACTGTAGTATGTTGAACGAAGGCATTTTGTTCGACCATAATATGTTGAACAAATACATGTTGTTCGACGGTAGTATGTTGAACAAAGGCATTTTGTTCGACCGTAATATGTTGAACAAATACATGTTGTTCGACGGTAGTATGTTGAACAAAGGCATTTTGTTCGACCGTAATATGATGAACAAAGACATGTTGTTCGACGGTAGTATGTTGAACAAAGGCATTTTGTTCGATCGTAGTATGTTGAACAATGATATAATATCCACCTCTGGTTACCCGAACTGTACCAACTATTTACCACTCAGCAAGTAACGAAAACGAAAAGAAAAACAACGAAAAAATAACCTCTTCCTTGCTCCATTGTTGCGAATCAAAGTTGCCAAATGCATCCTTCATTGAATCCATTCAAAGTCTTCAATAATACTATATTTTTGATTATTTGTTGAAGAGTTTTGGGTTTGGGTTTTAGGGTTTTTGTATTCTTGACAAAAAAGATACGTAAGTAACAAGTTTGAAATTGATGATTTATATTATATTCATTCTTGTCTTTTATGGTAAATACACAAATGGTGTGTAAGATAACTTGTCATCTATAGTCATTTCACTTAAGGTTAAAATTGTAATAAAAAAAAAAAAAATTAATGGTTTGCTTTGAGAGAAAAGGTGGTGTGTAAATAGAGCCACCCAAAGTTTACATCAAATTATGATTTGAAAAATACTTAGGAGCTCTGATTGAGCACCCACAATCTACCCTTAACGACGTGGAATGGACCATGTGAATGGGGACTCACACTTTTCTCTATTCTCTCGCTTTTCCTTTCATCTCATTAGATGTCAAAATGGAGGTGATGCATTAAGGGATGTATCACCACTCATATGATTATATTAGGTTGAAATAAAGCACAAATTGTAAACGATTAAGAAGATAGGCTAGGGTTTTGTATAAATTGGAATCACAAAACTTTATTTTTTTATAGTAATACAGTCTTCTATCTATTCATCTTCATTTCTCTTTAATTTCTCTATTACCTTTTGATTTCAAAAGTTTTATTTTCTTGCTTCTTCGTTCCAATTTTCAGCATACAAACATATATATATATATATATGTATTGTATTTATATAACTCTCACAATTTTTAACTTTATTTTCTTCTTTGTAATAACATTTTTGTCACATGACTGGATTCTATTAAAGATTTAGACAATGGAGTAACAAAGAAGGACATTAACAATTGTGTAGATACCAATGTTAGATTTGACCAAAAGTGCAATGGGTTAACTATCATGATTTCATGTATAGAGACCAAAATGGGTTGACTGTTGTAATTTTATGTATAAGGGTCAAAGTGAGATTTGGTACAAAGTACATGGGCACAAAGTGTAATTTACGCTTACATTTTTGAATGTTTGTGGGTAATATCTAAAAACCATCACGAGACTATAATTCGTCCATTAGGGATAACTTAAGGGCTTAAAAGCTTGTTATATATGCTAAATGTAATTGTGTTTTCCTGTGAAAATAATTTAGATAATTTTCTTTTTTTTTTATTTATTGAAAACTATATTTTTGTAATCACCTTGACTGCTAGGTACTAGCTATAAGTTTGTTGGGAATGTAATGAATAATTTAAAGTGTACAATTATTATATTCTTTTTAATCACTAACACTTTTAATAAATTAATTTTCTATTTTATTTTTAGTTGTGAGTTTAATGATTTAATTTTACTTTTTATAAAATAATTTTGCAATTAAAATGAAGATTTGGACCTGATTTGCAATTAGTAAAAAGGAAGTTATTTAAAGAAGTCAAATTTAAGTTATTTAAAGAGGTCAAATTTGACTAACCAAACTCCTTTCTCAGGGGCTGCAACGTGTCATGAAAAGGTGGGGTGTTTGCGTTATATGGCCAATAAAAGGCATTCGCACACGTGAAAATCAAATATAAATATAATTGTATGGATTATGCATAAGTGATACATAGACAAGATTCAATTAGATGGATTATGATGGATGCTGCATGAGGCTAATTCAATTGGATGGAAGACGAATTAAGGATGCTTGAAGAAATCTAATTGGTTGAGACTACTCATTCAATAGACTAGTTGGCAAATCTAATTGGTTGAGACAACTCATTCGTTTCATCTTTTTTTCTCAATAGACTAGTTGACCCCCATGTGGGTTGTTCGTGGCAATGTTTTAAAAATTGGATTGATGAGTGAGCCTCCGTTTGGGAAGTGGGTTAGCTTTTTGGCTTTTTGATTTTTTTGGCTTTTTTAGCCTAGGCTTAAAAGTTTGGTTTGGGAAGGGCTTTTTGACTTTTTGGCTTTTTTGAGTTTTTTTGTGAGAGAGGAGTGTAATGATTATGGGTTGGATGTGATGTTTTGTTTTTTGTGGCTAAAAAAGCCTATTTTGTCTTTTGTGGCTAAAATAGCCAAAAAGCCCAAAAAAAGCTCTCGCCAAACTTAGCCTGAATTAGAAAAGAAATCGGGTGGACGGGTCAACGGTTCAACCGTCAAGTTGAATTGGAATCGAACCGTAACGTAATAAATATATTAAAATTATATTTAAATAAAATATAAGTAATAAAATTATAAATTAAAAATATTAAATTATCTTAAATATTTGTCCTAATATTTTTTTTACTGAAAAATATAATAATATATTTTAAAATATTATTAATTTCAATTTTGAAAGATAAAATCAAATATTTAATATTCCCTCCATATGATTTTAATTCAAATAATTTGATTGAAAGGAGAGCAAAAATTTTGGAGGGATATCAAAATTTCAATATTCCCTCTAATACATTTGATTGAATCCCACATGAATTTCTTGAGTCTTTTTGAAAATGTTTTTTTCTTATAAATAGGTGAAAACTTTCACAATAATTTTAACAAGCTCTTAATGGGATTCCTCACAAGAGAAGACCCTTGAAAAAGAGTTTCAAATTAAAATTTTCTTATTTCTTATATTCTTATATTATATATATATATATATATATAAAATAAGAAAGAAAGAAAAGAAATTAAAAAAAAAAAAAGAAAGAAAAAACTATAAAAAAAAAAAATTAGAGCCGGACAGCCCGGTGAACCGACTTCGGGTCGACCGGTTTGCCAGTTCAACCTCTGGTTTTTCCGGTT
Source organism: Camellia oleifera (assembly GCA_022316695.1). Taxonomy (NCBI): domain Eukaryota; kingdom Viridiplantae; phylum Streptophyta; class Magnoliopsida; order Ericales; family Theaceae; genus Camellia; species Camellia oleifera. The sequence continues at coordinate 93,815,046 of CM039319.1, read as the reverse complement.
CTCGCTAAATACGTCGGTTTTCATCTTTGGCCGGTTCAGAGGGTATATCCGGACCGAAACCCCAACCGGTCGACGGTCAAACCGGCCGGTCCGGTCCGGTCCGATTTTCAAAACCATGGTGCGTGGGGTCAGGTTATAGTTGATTTATTTGATTATAATTTTTTTAATTTAATTTATGAGAGATTTATTAGAATTTTTTTTTTCAAGTGTTGGTATTTTAATTGGTTCATAAGGTATTCTTGTATTTCAATAAGTCTTATTATTTGAACATTTAATCTATCAAATCATAATTCTCATATTTAAAGTATTTTATGGACATTTTTACCCTTATAAATATTTTTTGAACGATTAGCAATTTGGTGATGTGAACATTCGCATTGACGTGTGAATGTTCACATTGATAATGTGAACATTCATATTGACAATGTGAACATTCACATCACGGAACATTCACACTATAAATGTGAATATTATTAGGGGTATTTTGATAATTATGTCACTTATAGGACTTATTGGAATATAAGAAAATAATATGGATTAAATGGAGCATAAGTAGGTGAAAAAGGATTTATGAAAAAGTGGCCCTTAATTTATTGGAAATTGAATTTTTTTTGTTTATATATTTTTTAGTAATTTTTTTTAAATATTTTAAAGGGCCATTTACATACAAGTCCCATTTTGTGAACTTATAATCCACTAAGTCCTAGATAAAATTATTTACTCCTTCAAGTTCCATTAATTTTTAATAGACCAATTTACCCTTCCAACAAACTTACATGATTTTCCTCCTTCCATGTGAGATAATCATCATAGTATCTTCACCCATATTTTTAACAGACCCTCTATTTCGGCCACCCCTACAACCCTGGTCTGCTAGAACTAGGAACAACCAGAACACTGAGCAATGAGATCGCAAATCGCGATTATGCCAAGGGTCGTGAAATGAAATCGGGATGATTCAAGTCGAATCTTGATCGAAATCATGTTGCAAAGTTGATGTTAGTGCGAAACAGCAGCGCGAAGCGAAACAGGTGGTGCGAAGTTAACTTGTGTTTGTGATGGGCTTGCATGGGTTGCGATGATCAGATTGCAACATTCAATAGACCTTGGAAAGAACAATTGAATTGAGATCGCAACTCAATAGTCACATTGCTCCTAGATTTGGTATTCGAATCGAGTTTACGACCTCACCCAAGACCTTCACAACTCAAGAGTCACACTGCTTCCAGATTTGGTATTCGGATCTCACCCAAGACCTTCGATTCAAGTTCAAATCTCATCTAGGGTTTCACATTCATGTTCAGATCGCAACTAGGACTTCAGGTTGAAGTTGATTTGATGTAACATAATCGATTTTCCCTCAGATCTGAGTTTGCGAAGTTCAATTTCTCCTTAGATTTGAACTCACGAAATTCGATTTTCGTTCTAGGTCTGCATTCACGATGCTCGATTTCAAGTTCTAACCAACAACTATGGTTTGAAATGTGCAAAATCTCAACTCCAAGACTCAGATGAAGTTCGAATCAACTCAATCATAGTCGTTTTTTGAAATTGATAACCTTCTCAGTTTATAATATTCTCAATTTTAATCATAAAAAAAATTGAGAAATTTCTCAAAATTGATAATTATAAATTTCTTAGTTTTGATAATAGTCTCAGTTCATACTAGAAAAAAAATTGAGAAATTTCTTAGTTTTGATAATTATAAATTGAGAACATTATTAGTTTTAAAATTGAGAACATTCTCAGTTTTGGGATTAAAGGGCGAAACATCTTTTTACTTCTAAATGGGACTTATTGGTTCAAAAACTTTTTGATAGGACCTAAGCTACTCCCAAATATGTAGATAAGACTTTTAGGTAATTAATCATATTTTAAACTAATTTTTCACATTTTAAATATACTCAATTTAATTTATAAGTTGTTTTCTTTCACTCATAGAACCATTTGGTTTAGTTCATCAATTCATTTAGCTTCTTTCCTAGAAAAAAGAAAAGAAGAGCAAGTTTATGATTCAACAAATCATACGTATAGACATTGATAACATACATAAAGTTAATGGTATTTCATAACTAATTGATTGAGCAACAGCTTGTACACCATCTAAAAAGGAATTTTTATTATTTGATCCATATTTGGACATAAAAAGTCCAACAGGATCAATGTTCGAAATGGCAATCCATAAAAAAATACCAATACTAAGATTAGCAAGGGTAAGACGGTAGCCAAAAGGAATTACTAAATAATTTAATAAAATGGATATGACTGCCATTGATGGTCAAATATTGAATAAACACCTAGAAAGTATTATTCTAGATATATATATACATATATATTGGTTTCATATTTTGGATATATTTTTGTTTTGATCGTGTAACGGAGAGTGGTGGGAGCAAGGGATTTTCATTTGTAGTGTTCTATTTATTGTTATATTTGATATTATGTTGAATTTAATGAAGAAATAGAAATGTTATATTTGATATTGTGTTGAATTTAATGAAGAAATAGAAATTTATTATTTTTTTAGTAGATAGAAATAAGTTGAAATTTATGAAGTATGAGTTGAAATAGGTGAAATGAAAGATACATAGATATATTTATATATGTATGTATATATATATGCATACATAAGAAGTAACACATGATGATGATTATGATATATACATGGAGACATATTTATATATGTACATATATATATATATATATTTGTATATGCATGAGAAGTAAATATTCTTCACTTCCGTACTCCTTGCCTTCACATTTGTGTCACTCCAAACGGTGTCATCTCTCTTGCAAACACAACAAAAATAAGCTAACCAACAAGTGTCTCGTCGAAAATTCCCTCCGACGGTCAAGTCAGCACCCTCAGAGATTATAGGAGAATGAGAGAGTTCTTTGGCTCAAGATTGCTTACCATTCAGAGTGAGCTCATAGGTCTTATATAGACAACTTGTCTCACTTCTCTATGTAGTGTGCATTATCCCCATTATCTTGGGGCAAGGACATTCTGTTCCATTATTCCCTTACAAGAATGTACTTGTCAGAAATAACACTAACTTGGACAGGTCACTATTTGTCCCTCACAAACTATTGGGGCATGAGAAGCACTCAACAGAGCATCCCTTGGCTGAGCTACCAGTAGGTCGGTTAAGCCCGTGATCTTCGCCCATGAGTCATGTGCCGTGTTGCCACTAGAATAAGGAAGCAACTTTGTTTGGTCCCACACAGTGCGGTTTGTGATGCCCAAAAATCGGAAACATCAGAGAATATGTTAATAATTAAATACAGGGTTTATCTAAGGTTACAAGAGTAGGAAACGTTACTAATGAATCCTTTGGCTAATAACCAAGTAAGATCCCAAGAAGGTCGGAGGAGTCAATATAGCCTCCCTTCAAAGTCTAACCACATTAGAAAGCATAGCTACCCTTTTGATAGATCTTAACAAGATATTAATACAAGGTCTACAGGAGTCAACGAGACAATAAGGAATAGGTAATATAAAAGATATGCATAGATATATAATAATTACAAAATCATGTCTTAAATATAACATGAGATCTATCACTTACAATCTCAAAACACGTTTACAAACTAGTTTATAATCCTCCTAGGGTAGCCATACGTCCTCAAATGCTTCAGCTTTGCCTTCAACTGGTCTAATAATCTTTAATACCTGGCATGAAACGCCATGAGCTTTGAATGCCCAGTAAACGCACACACACCCTGTCATTTTTTCCCAATCAAATACACCATCATATTTATAACAAGCAAGTAATGAACCATGATATTCAAATCAATAACAAGGATTACAAGATTAGATGTTAGTATTCTAGAAATTCTCTAAAGAGATTTCATCCTTCGAAGTGCAATAATTGGACACCAGACTATTCGAAACTCCCCCTTTTGCTGCTTTGTTGCAGAACTTACCTCAAATGCCTACCAACGGTTATATACCGCATAGCGCCAACTGTAGGGCCTCAAAAGGGACAGTGAAAAGAAAAAAGTTTTTATCACCCTGAATCCAACCTTATCCTTAAAAAAAAGAAGAAATTTTTATCCTACTGAATTTCCCACTTGGACCCAACCTTATCTCACCAAATCAAATCAGTGCAAGAGTCCGAATACGTCCATCTCATTCTAGGGTTTACGTGATAATTGCTTGCGCAAGACTTAACCTTTAATTAGGAAACACATCCCATCAATCCATACTTAACACATTATCATCCCTTCATTATTCAAGTGATCGAAACCCCATTGGCCGCCCAATTAAGTTTTCCGTTTGGATTAATGTTTTAAGTCAAGTTAGAACAAACTTAACAAGATAGTAATATCTACATAAGCATAAGCATCATTAAAATGAAGAAGATAAAGAACATAACCATAACACATGCAATATCATACCGAGACATGATCATAAACTAATAAGCATATTCATGAATACAAGAGCATAAAACATCTATGCAAAACTAAATTTTCAGATTCAGTATCATTTAAAGAGATTAAAATCAAAAAGGCTATTTCAGATTTTTCCTGAACTCGACCTTCCTATGGTTTGTAGAGAATTTAATCTAGTTTTCAGAACATGTTTTGGAAATGTGATAGAATTTTCTAGATTTTTAGTTATTTACGAAATACTCCAGCATTGTCCAGATTCGTCGACCGTTATGAAAATCAGATTTTCTGACAAACCGCTCACTCTTTTTCGATGAAACCATTTCCTTGGAAGATAACTCTTTAAGAAGGATTTTGACATGAAACCAAAGTCGAGGAGATTTTTCAACTTTTTTCTAGAAGTTTTGAAAGTTGGCTATAAAACAGATTTTTCATACACAATACACAAAATAAGAAGATTGGTGAGAAAAGAGGCCAACTAAGGCAAATTTTTCACTTCTTTTGTGATGAAAACATACTAAATAATGTGTCAATAACTCATATTTTTAGAGTGGTTGTATGCCTTTGGAAATAATGTGAGATATGTGATGAAAAAGGTAGTTTTGCATCTATTAAGAGAAAATATGAGTAGAAGAAGGATCAAAGCCTAATTTATCAACTTTGAACACATGAACACCATTACAACACATCTGAAAATATGATTTTTAATCTCTAATAACATGTATTTGAAAAAGGAAAATAAAAGAGAGAGGTGTTGTGGCTTACTTGATTGTCTAGTGAAGTGTTTGCACAATTTCTCCTTCTTCTTCTTCCCTTCCACCACCAAGCTTTCTTTCTTCCTCTCTTTACTCTATCTCTTAGCCTTTTATGTGTGTGTGTGAGTGTGTAAATGTGCTCAACAAATGGGGATGATTGGTATATTTATAGAGAATTTGGTGTGAAAAGTCCAAAATGCCCATTGGTTGGAATGGAATGGAATTGAGATGTATTTAGTTGGAATGTAATGGAATGATGTATCATTAGAGAGCCTAATCATATATTAAGGCATGATCTAGTTAGGGTTAGGCTTAAGTAGAACCAAGATAGTTACAAGTACAAGACAACTTTCCTTAATTGGGGGGTACCAATGATACTTTTTCCATGATTTAAGGAATTTGTCTCTAAAGTACCTATGATTGTAGCCTAGAGAGGGTGATGACTGGCCATGTGCTAGATTTGGGGAGATTTTTGTTGATTTTATATGTAACGCCCCTGAATTTCTCATAAGGAAAGACCAAGATAAACACAAGAATATACTCAAAAGTCATCTTTTTCATTAAACTAAAAGTTAAAGGATTACAATTTACCGTGCACAATCTCACAAGATTTAGGATTCATAAGCCAGTTCAATGAACTAGATGGCCTTACAAATTATAAGCCTCTAGGGCGTACAATAACAACAAAATAATTAGAGATAGTCTTGTTACAAAAACCCCAATTCAAAATATCAAAATACACTTCAGTCAACTTCTTTCCAAAAAGAGCTATAGCTTGATCCCATCCATCAAGGGGGTGGTACTTCGTCAATTTCTAAAAAATAACATAGGGTTGAGCTATATGCCCAGTAGGAATACATTTAACCAAGTATTTAATCTTTTCAAATTGGACTATGGTATCCTTGTGACAAAACGGAACAAGGAAATTTATATCCACATATGGTCTTAATCAATCATAGTGATACATAATAATCCAAGTGTAACAGTTGTTATTCATATCTTCAGGCGTCACGTAATTCATGCCAGCAAGCACCATAATCAAACAATCACAACCATAGAAAAACAAACCATGAGTTCGCCTGTAAGAGTCTGATTCAAAACACCCCTTAGCTTTTGTTTTAAAACCACCCCAACATTTATCGGCTATTATATGGCAAGGAGTGGGCACCCAAAGAAAACCATCCGTTTTTCCACTTTTGTCGGCTATTATATGGTGGGACTGTGTGGACACCCAAAAATCATTTTTCCCACATTTGTCCAACGACAAGCCTAGATAGGGCATTTGGGCACCTTTTAAACTCCCTGAGCAGGTACCAACATAACACCACACTTTCAAAACTGACTCTTACCCGTACTCATGCATAATCAGTAATTCAATCACATTTTACTTCAATCAACAAGCATCCAACCTTGCCAAAGAATGGAATACAACACCACATTTTAATGAAAATAGCATCCAAGCCTCAATTCATTTACCATAACAATTTCCACCTCTTTATTATTTATAACATTCCATGAGTTAAAAGGAAATTCAATTCAATTTGGGGTTTTCAACTCAATTGAAAATTTAGGGTTTTACCAAATTTGGAGGTTTGTCTTATTTATCATAGAAATGGGTTTCAACAATATTTATGTACATGTTTTGAGAGGAGAGTATAAAGAAACTTCAAACAAGAGTCACATAAAATGGTTTCCTATGTAGGACATGGGAATAATCCAACAATATTCTCAACTTGGCTCATGATTCACAACCATACCATGAAATCCATTCAAAGCAAAGAAATACTAGGGTAAAAGTATCCCTACCTCTACAAGTAGGAAGAAAATGAAGCCCCTTGAAGAATCCTTCGCAAAAATCAATATCCAATCGACGGGAGAGTAAGATCTCCAAGTGTTCTTCACTTTTTGCTAGATGATCTAAGCCAAATCTTAGTGGAATGGAAGTTATTTTAGAGTGAGAAACTAGGGTTTTTCAGAAAAGAGGGGAGTAGAGGGAAGATAGAAATGCAAAAGTGGAAGGAAAGATATAGAATCGCGTTTTTAAAGTTGCTGAATTCGTGCAGTCCGTTCGAGTGCCACTTTCCTCGCTCAAGTGTAAGACACAGACTAAGAGGCCTACTCAAGTGATGAATCCTTCACTCGAGCGTAAAATGACTAGTCCCAGAAGTTTTGTAGAGCTACAGTGGAATAACCAGGAGCCGACATTCTCCGCTCGAGCACCACTTCCTACACTCGAGCATCCCGCATGCAAACTCAAAAGATACTAAGAGTTGAAATTTTCCACTTGAGCGTGACTTGTCATGCTCGAGCGGACCCAGAAACAAAAATGTCACATTATATATATATGTATATACATATGAAGATATTTGTGTACAAAATTATTTATTTAAGAAAGGTACAAGTATGTATATGTATGTGTGTAATGGTACTAGTTTGGGTCAAAATTTGATTCAAGAAAAATGCGAGGGCATTGGGTTTAATTTATGAATTAGAACATTTATTTTAGTGTAGATTTAAATTAAATTGAGGTTAGAGAGTCTAATTCGGTTTGGATTTCTTGTTTTGAATAAAAATGCGATCAATCGACGAACGTGATAAAGACCGGAACGTGATAAAAATGCGATCAATTAATCAGTATTAGGGTATTAGAAATGATTTCTAAGTTACCAAAATTGATTACGATTTACGGGTTTTGTTGGCGCATGTATTTTGATCCTAGGATTGCAATTAATTAAGAAATTAAGGGACTTCAAGGAAATAATTTAAAAGTAAGGGACTTTTAAGAAAGTAAAATTTTCAGGGGCCTCACATGGTTGGCTTGGCTTGATTCTCATAAAGACATCTCGATTGGTAAAAGGGAGGTCGGCTAGCTCTGTAAGGCAGTCTCAAGTCCATCTTCAGTGTGGCACATCTAATTGCAAACAGTAGGCCGAGCTCAGCCCATCACAGCTTGACCTTTTTAGTATGGCACAAACTCCCCTTTCAATTGCCCCATAATCTGGTCTGCTTCAGCATTAGCTGGATTACCATAACTGGCCGAGCTTGACTCCATGCCGGCTCACTAATTTGCATAATGCAAATCTCACACTTCAATGAGCACAGTCCACCCCACTCCCTGACGCAACGTCTTCTTAGGGGAACACGCATCGTCCTGTTATGATGATAGGCACAATTTCCCAAGAAACTTTTCAAATCGTGACGCCCTTTCGAGCGTTGTATAGATATATAACCATTGTTCACAACCTTTTGTTCTCTACTATTCATCTCCTTTTTCAATGACATACATAGTGAACCAAACCACCTAACCTCGACTTTATGCATCTCATGCCTAAATTAGAGCCTTTTTTTTTTTTTTTTCAGATATTCTGCATCACCATCATCGTTGGGAGTTGTCTCATCGATTGGAGCAACGCCAGAGGCCTAAATTGGTGAGTTACTTTGAATCTTTTTCAGCCTTCATAGCTAGTTTTCATGTGTTTGAGCTTCAACTGTTATACCCAAATTCGAATCCTAATTACAGCACCCAATCTATGAGAACTTGAATTTTTAGACAATTAATTTGATTAACAATAATATTAAGTCAGTTAACAGTGATTATTAAATTATTGAATTATAATGTTAATAGCATCATGGTTAATATCAATATTAGATTCCTTTAAATAAAATTATTTATCTTTCTGTGAATTTTTTTTTATATCTAAATATAGTTGTGGAAACTAAATGAGTTAAACAAATAATAACTAAGTTAGTAAGAGAATAGTAGGAAGCAAAATATCTAGTGACTAGGTTATATATATATTCAATTGATTTTTATTTTGTACAAAAAAAAAAAAAAAAAAAGAAATCAAAATTTATTTTGGGCAAGGAATTCGGCCCAAGCATGCCAATGCATGCCAATGCTTACAGCCACACTCCATGCCTACATGCATAGATGGCAATTCCAAGCCTTTGTCAAGGCAGACACGGCATGCAAACAAACTGTAAGCTATCCTATTAGATGATAGTTCCTAAGCTAAAAGAGAAATAAACTAAAAATAAAATAAAATAAATAATAATAATAATAATAATAATAATAATAATAATAATAATAATAATAATAATAATAATAATTAGGCCCTCAAACTCCTATAATTAGGAGCACTACTTAGCCTTCCATTACACACACACGTAACTGAGCAAAACAAAGAGAAAGAGAGGGAAAGAAAGCAAGAGGAAAATGAGAGAAGAGGGGAAGAAAGGCTCAACACTTGGGATTTTTTTTACTTCATTGAGGTAAAAAAATACTCAAGCCCTATCCTCTCTTAGATGTTTTTCTTAACTAAATGTATACATTAAAAATATGCAAGAGTGTGTATTGATAATACACCAATGCTCAATGCATGTTACATTTGGATAGAATGATAATCTTATGATTATGTGATTTCTGTCGTTCTTACATGTATGGATTAGGTGGTTTAGCAAATGATTTTGCTCTTTATGTGATCAAGTATTCTTTACTGTTGAGTCAATCTTGCATGCTTATGAATTTGTGTTTACTCTTTATAAATATTATTTTCTATTATCACTAATGAAAGTAAATATGAAGGATTAGAGTTTCACATGGAAATAATAGTAAGAAACATTTTTTTTTTGGTCTTGCATGTGATTCATGGTGGATACAAAGTGTGTTTTTCGCAAACTAATGAACTTCCAGCAAAATAGATTTTTAGTCCATTTTGGATAAACCCTAAACAAACTCATGAGAACACTTTCATAAAATCTGAAACTACTGGAGTTAGTTTAACATGTTTTCATGGTGCTAGAATGTTGAAGAAAATTATTTGACAATGTTTCATGGCCTAAATATATTTTTAACTTCATTGCTGTTTGGAGGCAACAGCAATGCTGACTTTACCAGGACAGTGTTTATTCCACAGAAATAATTTTCAAGTGATTCATATCGGTAAAGTTATATTTTTAAGTTACCTTTCAAACGCCGCTAGTTTCATAATTTTTTATTAAGTATTGAGAGAGAAACGCCAATTTTTCCAAAATGTGACAGAATCTGTCCAGTTTTCTTATAAAAATTATTTGACCATCTTCGACTGGTTTTCAGTCTTCACACTATCTTGGAAATATGTTCTAAACTCAAAAAAAATGCAAACCATTCTGACCATGCCTCTTTTCGACACTGTTTGAGGCCGCTTTTTATTTTTTGAACACAGAACACTAGTGCTGGAGGTTAATGTAACTCACTGTCCCAGAAAACCAGTTTTCTTCCAAATATTTTTTCTCCATTTTAAAATCATTTTTAGCCCTGGTATTCTTCTCAAAATATTCTCCTCACTCGATGAACTAGCACTAGTTAAAATATTATAATGGTTGAACTTCGTTTGGTATGGGTTTCATATTTTTTTGTCTGACCATACAGTACTGATAGAAGAAGTGTATTAATTCTTAAGAAATTTTGTGATGATTCCTAAGACATTCTATCACATTTATTTTGGTTGCTATATATGATTATGTTGTGCTATATAAACCTTATATCACTGTGGTTATCAAGCTAAAAGTCGCACGTGCAAAAAAAAAAAAAAAAGTGAATTCGACGAAGTAAAGAAACACGAAATTGAACCGATGATACATTAAAAATTTTAAATTGATAGGGTGAGCCCGGTTTAGAAGTTTGCACTAGTGAGTTGCAAACCCTAACATGGCACAGGAAGGTATTTCAGCTCTTATCGGTGTAGGCTATATAAGGTTGGTGGTGCTGGTGTCACAACATAGACCGTTCCCTTGGGGCAAACCGTGATGTCATAACTCGGGTACGTAACCTTGGTGCGTGGGCATCATTGGTAGTTATAGCAAGTAACATTTGAATATTTGACAAGGGGGAGTCAGAATTGCCCGTGGCCATTGCTTAGCGGGCAGTTGAGTGGAAATAGTGCTCCGCGGGGAGTTACTTAAATTTATTTGATAAACTAAATCCATGAGAATTTAAAAAGAAAAGTGTACATTTTCCTTATGATGAATTACTATTTCCGTCTGTCATTTTTTATTTATTTATTTATTGTTATTATTTTAACTATTGGCATTCCTGTTATGCTTATTAAATGCTACCTATTATTCTGTTACTATGGATTATTCATTAATTGTGAGTATTATTATCGGGGTGGGTATTTTTGGGTTATAGTATATTATTGAGCTCGTCGCTCATTGGCATTCTCGTTGCCCTAGCGTTTTATGCTAGGTACCAAAGAAAAATGAAGGAAACACCGAGGCCTTTCAAGGTGACATTTAACCTTGGTTAGCTTGAAGAGTCCCCAAGTTCCATGAACCATTTCCTAAGTTTTCCTAGTTTTCTCTGGTTTTCTTTCATAGTTATTTTATTTTATTTTTATTGTACTGAGACTAAGTTTTAAGTTTTATTAGAATTGTAATTTGAAAACTTTCAATTTCTGGGTTGTTAACTAATGGATGTTAGTGATATTGGTGGCAACATTGATTTTAAGTTCTAAATCTTATTATGATGTCCTAAAAAAAAAAATTTAGGGTGTCACAGCATGGTATTAGAGCTCTGGGTTAGAATACCTAGGGACGGCGGGAAGAGGTTTAACCTTAATTGAGGAGTAGTGTCATGTGTTAGAAAGAATAGAGTTATGTGACTCATAGTTTATGCAAGCTTTATGCTAATCATAGTAACTATCTTTGTTTGATCCTAACTGTACCTCTATCTTAACGCCAAATTTGTCGAATGCAAAATCATCACTTTTGCATCTTGATTGAACCTTTCCAATTCGGAAAAGTATTGCGTTAAGATGATCAATTGGCAAATTTTGAGCCTTGATTATTTTATATTGTATGTTGTTCTCTTGAAAACCAGTTGTACTCTTTTAATCCTTACCGGGTGAAGAATCTTAGGTATTTGGTTTGAAATGTGTATGGCCAAACGCAATTTCAATTCAAATATCTAGTTTGGTCACCAGCTCCACAATCTTAACCCTATTAAAAGTTCAAAACCATCATGTCATCCGACTGTACCGTCTGTTCAAATTCCATTTGAATTCTTATGTTAATTATGCTATTGTCGTAGCCACGTCATACTCTTTCTTCTCTACTACAACTGTGTAAATCTTGGGATTAGAGCTTGAATGATTAGAAAAACCTATGAGTGTATCTTCACCGTTAGGAGGTCAAACTCGAGTAGATCTCGTATGCAAATCATGTGAACTAGAAGTTTCCTGTTTGCATTTAACTTGTGACCTACGAGTCATGGAAATGTCAGACTTTGACGTTATCCTAGGAATAGACTGGTTATCAGCCCATAGAGCCACCATTAATTGCTATCAAAAGACGATGACTACCTACTCTCATGACGGAACCCGATTCCAATTTAAGGGGGATAGACGAGATTCCCTATCACTGACACTTGGAAAGTCAAAGTGGCCCAATCACCTAGCTGGGTGGCTAGCTAACTTAGTTCTGGAAGACAGGGATCGTATGGAACTAGGGCTACCTCGTGTGGTGTGTGAGTATGTTGATGTATTCCTAGAGGAGTTACCAGGACTATCTCCAAAGCTAGAAGTAGACTTTACCATTAAACTACAGCCTAGTACATCATTGATCTTAATGGCACTACATCGTATGGCACTAGCTGAATTGAGAGAGCTAAAGACACAGTTGCAAAAATTATTGGACAAGGAATTTATAAGGCCATTGACATCCCCGTGGAGAGCACCAACCTTATTTGCTAAAAAGAAAGATGACACACTTAGGTTGTGCATTGATTATCGATAACTCAATAGAGTCGCCATTAAGAATCAATATCCACTACCTAGGATTGATGACCTTTTTGATCAGCTTAGAGGGGCAAAGAATTTCTCAAAGATAGACCTTAGGTCTGGGTATCACCAATTGTGTATTCGGGAAGAAGATATTCTTAAGACTGCGTTTCGAACCCGTTATGGCCACTATGAGTTCGTAGTGATGCAATTTGGCCTAACTAATGCACCAGGCGTGTTCATGAGCTTAATGAACAAAATATTCACAACATACCTGGACCAGTTTGTGGTAGTATTTATTGATGACATTAATTTACTCGCATGTCGAAGAGGAGGCTAAGAAACACTTAAGGATTGTACTGTAAGTTTTAAGAGAGAATCAATTGTATGCCAAGGCCAGTAAGTGTGAGTTTTGGCTAAAAGAGGTGAAATCCTAGGTCATGTCGTCTTTGAGAATGGAATATCAATGGACCTGACTAAAGTAGATGCAGTAACAAAAATGGAAGCAACCTAAGAACACATTGAGATACGTAGTTTCTTAGGATTGGCCGGTTACTATCAAAGATTCATTCAAGACTTCTAAAAATTGGCCAAACCAATGACACATTTGACTCAAAAGGGGGTTAAGTTTGAATGGAACGAGTCTTGTGAAAATTCATTCCAAGAACTTAAGAAAAGATTGACGAGTGCCCCTATTCTTATGGCACCAGAACGTGACGTTAGGTACAATGTGTATTGTGATGCTTCCAAAGAAGGTCTGGAGTGCGTATTGATTCAAAATGGCAAGGATGTGGCATATGGATCAAGGTAATTAAAGAACTATGAAAAGAATTATCCTACTCATGACTTGGAGTTAGTAACCATAGTTCACGCACTCAAAATTTGAAGACAGTACTTGTATGGTGAAAAGTTTGAGATATCCACTGATCACAAAAGTTTGAAGTATCTTTTCACCCAAAAGGACTTGAACATGCGTCATAAACGCTGGATGGAGTTTCTCGAGGATTACCAATTTACCCTTTCCTATCATCCCAGCAAGGCTAACGTGATGACAGATGCTCTAAGTCGCAAGAATAGAGGGATTGTTGCTAGTTTAACACTTAGGGAATGAAGTATGGTTGGAACGCTCAATGAATTTGGGGTACAAATGGAGGTTCAAGATGAAAAGGCTTACCTTGGTGGTCAGATTGTTATGCCTAAAATTTTGACCGAGATATTAGAATTATAAAAATACGATCATGAGGCAGCATTCATCAAGGCACGAATGGAGTCTAGTGAAACCATGCCTGGTTGGGAAATTCACACAGATGAAAGTTTGAAATATCAAGGTTGAATGTTCGTGCCAAGCGACAACTCACTAAGAGAAAAGGTACTTAAGGAATTCCACCATTTAGTATTCGCAGTACATCCAGGAGGTACTAAGATGTACCAAGACCTAAAACACCAATATTGGTGGGATGGAATGAAAAGGGATGTAGCAAAGTTTGTGTCACCATGCTTGACATGTTAACAAGTAAAGGTTGAACATCAAAGAGCGGCAGGGACACTTCAACCCTTACTAATCTCGGAGTGGAAATGGGAACACATAACCATGGATTTCGTGATAGGTTTGCCTTGATCACCACAGGGACATGACAACATGTGGGTAATGGTGGATCGACTAACTAAGACAACCGATTCTTACTTGTCGGATCATCAGATACATTAGATTCACTCAGTAGATTGTTCATCAAAGAAGTGATCAGATTACTTGGAGTACCAGTTAGCATCGTGTCTGATCGTGATCCTCGATTCGCTTCTCAATTTCAGTAGAGCTTGTAAAAGGCAATAGGAATGAACCTATGTTTTAGCACAACATTTCACCCACAAACAGATGAGAAATCTGAAAGGACAATACAAACCTTGGAGGATTTTCTTTGAGCTTACGTTATGGATTTTAAGGGAAGTTGGGAGAAACACCTACCTCTCGTTGAGTTCGTTTACAGCAATGGCTTTCAGGCCAGTATTAGAATGGCACCATATGAAACACTTTATGGGCAACCTTGTCGATCATCAGTCTATTGGACTGAAGTAGGGGAAGCAACCTTGTTAAGACCAGACTTGGTTCAGGAGACCACTAAGAAGATAAAACTGATCAGACAATGATTAATCACAACCCAAAGTCGACAAAAGAGCTATGCGGATCAAAAGAGATGACCCTTAACTTTTGAGGTAGGGGATCATGTCTTTCTCAAAGTTCGACCTCGTCAAGGTACTACACGATTTGGGAAGAAACAAAAACTTGCACCTCATTATGTGGGACCAGTAAGTAGGAGAAGTGACATAATGTTTAGCACTACCACCACAACTCGCAGTAGTGCACAATGTTTTTCACATCTTATGAAAATATGAGCCACACCATTCCCATGTTATCAATTGGGGAGAGATTAATCTCAATGAAGATGCAAACTTTGAGGAAAGGCCTATAAAGATTATGGATTGACGAGAAAAGAACTTAAGAGGCAAAGTAATCCACTTGGTGCGGGTGTTGTGGCAGTATCGAGGAGTAGAGGAGTCTACTTGGGAAAGAGAGGATGCAATACGAGCCAATTACCCTCAGTTGTTTGAAAATAAAGGTATGCGTTAAAATTTCGAGGACGAAATTATTTAAGGGCGATAGGTTGTGAGAACCTGAATTTTTAGACAACTAATTAGTTTGATTAATAATAATATTAAGTCAGTTAACAGTGATTATTAAATTATCGAATTATAATGTTAATAGCATCATAGTTAATACCAATAATAGATTCCTTTAAATAAAATTATTTATCTTTTTGTGAATTTTTTTTTTTTTTTTGGTATCTAAATATAGTTGTGGAAGCTAAATGAGTTAAACAAATAATAACCAAGTTAGTAAGAGAATAGTAGAGAGCAAAATATCTAGTGACTAGGTTATATATATATTCAATTGATTTTTATTTTGTACACAAAAAAAAAAAAGAAAAAAGAAGAAATCAAAATTTATTTTGAGCAGAGGAATTCAGCCCAAGCATGCCAATGCATGCCTTTGCTTACTGCCACACTCCATGCCTACATGCATAGATGGCAATTCCAAGCCTTTGTCAAGGCAGCCACGGTATGCAAACAAACTGTAAGCTATCTTATTAAATGATAGTTCCTAAGTTAAAAGAGAAATAAAGTAAAATAATTATAATTATAATAATAATAATAATTAGACCCTCAAACTCCTATAATTAGGAGCACTATTCAACCTTCCATTACATACACATGTAATTGAGCAAAACAAATAGAAAGAGAGGGAGAGAAACCAAGAGGGAAAGGAGAGAAGAGAGGGGAAGAAAGGCTCAACACTTGGGATTTTTTTTTACTTCATTGAGGTAAAAAAATACTCAACCCCTATCCTCTCTTAGATGTTTTTCTTAACTAAATCTATACATTAAAAATATGCAAGAGTGTGTATTGATAATACACCAATGCTCAATGATAATACATTTGGATAGAATGATAATCTTATGATTATGTGATTTCTGTCCGTCTTACAAGTATGGATTAGGTGGTTTAGCTAATGATTTTGCTCTTTATGTGATCAAGTATTCTCTATTGTTGAATCAATCTTGCATGCTTATGAATTTGTGTTTACTCTTCATAAATATTATTTTATGTTATCACTAATGAAAGTAAATATGAAGGATTAGAGTTTCACATGGGAATAATAGTAAGAAACATTTTTTTTAGTCTTGCATGTGATTCATGGTGGATACAAAGTGTGTTTTTCGCAAACTAATGAACTTCCAGCAAAACAGATTTTTAGTCCGTTTTGAATAAACCCTAAACAAACTCATGAGAACACTTTCATAAAATCTGAAACTACTGGAGTTAGTTTAACATGTTTTCATGATGCTAGAATGTTGAAGAAAATTATTTGACAACGTTTCATGGCCTGAATATATTTTTAACTTCATTGTTGTTTGGAGGCAACAGCAATGCTGACTTTACCAGGACACCGTTTATTCGACAAAAATAATTTTCAAGTGATTCATATTGGCAAAGTTATATTTTTAAGTTAACTTTCAAATGCCGCTAGTTTCATAATTTTTTATTAAGTGTTGAGAGAGAAACGCCAATTTTTTCAAAATATGACAGAATCTGTCCAGTTTTCTTATAAAAATTATTTGACCATCTTCGACTGGTTTTCAGTCTTCACACTATTTTGGAAATATGTTCTAAACTCAAAAAAATGCAAACCGTTCTGACCATGCCTCTTTTTGACACCGTTTGAGGCCCCTTTTTATTTTTCGAACACAGAACACCTGTGTTGGAGGTTAATGTAACTCATTGTCCCAGAAAACCAGTTTTCTTCCAAATATTTTTTCTCCATTTTAAAATCATTTTTAGCCCTGGTATTCTTCTTGAAATATTCTCTTAACTCAATGAACTAGCACCAATTAAAATATTATAATGGTTGAACTTTTTTTGGTATGGGTTTCATATTTTTTTGTCTGACCATACAGTGCTGATAGAAGAAGTGTATTAATTCTTAAGAAATCTTGTGATGATTCCTAAGACATTCTATCACATTTATTTTGGTTGCCATATATGATTGTGTTGTGCTATATAAACCTTATATCACTGTGGTTATCGAGCAAAAACTCGCACATGCAAAAAAATAAAAATAAAAATAAATGTGAATTCGACGAAGTAAAGAAAGACAAAATTGAACCGATGATACATTAAAAACTTAAAAGTGATGGGGTGAGCCCGGTTTAGAAGTTTGCGCTAGTGAGTTGCGAACCCTAACATGGCACGGGAAGGTATTTCGACTCTTATCGGTGTAGGCGATATAAGGTTGGTGGTGTTGGTGTCACAACATAGACCGTTCCCTTGGGGCAGACCGTGATGTCACGACTCGGGTACGTAACCCTGGTGCGTGGGCATCATTGGTAGTTATAACATTTGAATATTTGACCAAGGGGGAGTCAGAATTGCCCGTGGCCATTGTTTAGCGGTTGAGTGGAAATAGTGCTCCGCGGGGAGTTACTTAAATTTATCTGATAAACTAAATCCATGAGAATTTAAAAAGAAAAGTGTGCATTTTCCTTATGATGAATTACTGTTTCCGTTTGCCATTATTTATTTATTTATTTATCTATTGTTATTATTTTAACGGTTAGCATTCCTGTTATGCTTATTAAATGCTACCTGTTATTCTGTTACTACGCATTATTCATTAATTATGAGTATTATTATCAGGGTAGGTATTTTCGGGTTGTAGTATATTATTGAGCTTGTCGCTCATTGGCATTCTCGTTGCCCTTGCGTTTTATGCCAGGTACCAAAGAAAAATGAAGGAAACACTGAGGCCTTGCATGGTGACATTCAGCCTTGGTTAGCTTGAAGAGTCCCCAAGTTCCACAAACCATTTCCTAAGTTTTCCAAGTTTTAGTTTTCTTTCATAGTTGTGTTATTTATTTTTTTATTGTACTGAGACTAAGTTTTAAGTTTTATTAGAATTGTAATTTGAAAACTTTCAATTTCTGGGTTGTTAATTAATGGATGTTAGTGATATTGGTGGCAACATTGATTTTAAGTTCTAAATCTTATTATGATGTCCTAAAAAATTTTTTTTTTGGGGCGTCACACAATCTCGCTAAAAACGTGTTTTTATAGGGGTTTTGAACCACCCCAAGTGTTAAATGGCCCTTAAGCCCTGGCTTTTCATTGCACAGAGGATGAACATGGAGAAGTCTGGGTCAGACCAGTCAAAAACCCATCTTTTAATCCAAAATCACAACTTCGCTGGGCAAACTTCTTGTTTCTCATATCTGAAAAAGAAATCGAGCTGTGAACCAAATAACTTAGGAGGCCGAGCGATCAAGCTAAAATTTGTTTTACTCACATAATCGAGCTAGGACAAGGTCTGTTAGTAAGACCGAGCTAAAATCCATCCATCCGTGTGTCCGAGCTACATTTCAGCTCATCCGAGCGACCGAGCTAAAATCCAGCTCGTTTGCTCAATTGAGATAGAACCCATCTCAAAAGCACGACCGAGCTAAAAACACCTCTTGTACTTAGCCAAGATAAAACACATCTTACCCATGCAATTGAGGTAAAATCTAGCTTGTCCATGTAGCTTAGCTAAACCCAGCTCATTCATGAGATTGTGCTGCCATTTACACTTAATTTTGATTTTCCACCATGGAAAATCCTAGGAGACCAGGCACACCAACACAAGCGCTCTCAAAGACCGAGCTGTCACTGCATAATTTGGCCAACACATTCTGCCAAGCAGATTACGACGGGCTATATGGGGTGATATCGTTTCCTGGTAACACGCTAGACACACTAGCCGAGTTCAGTAAGGAGTATGGCATTTCAGCTGACGTACACTTTGAGCTTGACAAGGAGGGAATCCTTCCTTGGGGCAGACAGAACGCTTGCCCCTTTACCGTGCTATCCATCATAGAAGGGGGGCTTCATTTCTTGGTACAATCCCTGATGTGTGAGTTCTTAAGATGTACCAGGCTGTGCTCTACACAAGTATCCACTAACACTTTCATAATAATCACCGAAGTTGCTGAGCTCAATCACCAGCTTGGTTTGAACCTAGGATTAGTCGAGATACTACGCCAATACACGCTTGGTTACACAAGTGATGGATTTAACTAATACTTAAAGATAAGATCAGGTAGAGAACGTTTAGTGGTTGGCACGCTGGATAAAGACCTTCACAATGACAACTTCTTTTGGGTAATTAGCAACTATGAAATTGCCGACGTGTTCGATTGTTATATCAGAAAAGACAAGGGCTCAACAAGTAAGTCGAACTCCATAACCGGTCAATCTATGTGGTCTTGTATTGTCGAGCTAACATATTTCTTTTGTAGATATCGCCGAGCTACAAGCATTGTACCGTAACCCCAACGAAGAAGCTATTAGAATCGTGTTGAGGTACAAAAAACATGGTTGCCACGATCTCCTTGGTTACGTGCCGAGCTACCGGTAATCTGCCAAGCGAAAAAGTAAAGTGACATATTTCCTGTCAGAGCCATCTCCTTCTCCAGATCCATCCCTTCCAGACGTTCCTCTAAACCAGTTGACCGAAGAAGAAGAAATGACAAAGAGAAACCGGATCAAGAACCTCATTACCACTACCTTCTCTTAGCTACCTAGCAACATTCTACCGCTCATGCCATCTGTCAAGCAAAGTTTAGCAACCAAGTTGGCTTTGGCCTCCACTGTCGTTCCATCCAGCCACATAGAATCTTGCCGGGTTGGCAAAATGGCTCGCTCAATTGATCTTTCGGCCAAGTTCATGGCTGAGCTAAGCACTAAACAAGTTGTAGAGGTTGAGCCAACTCCTACCTGACAACCGAAGTTAAAATACCAGGGCAAGGACATCTCGGCCGACGCTTCCATCAAGGGGGACAAGGTGAACCTCTTTGCCTTTGATTTGTCCAAGTCTCTGCTGCTGCGGGGTGACATGCTTGGAAACGACCACGTTCCAGACACCCAAATGGTCAAGTCCGCGGTGAAGTCCATGGTCAGGGTAAGTGTTCTTACAAAATTTGGTTAACTATTTGCTCAATTTTGCCTTCTAATCATTTTCATCTTGCAGGCGATCCAAAAGACCTAACTTGTGATGGACTGGGTTGCCAATTTTCGGTAGAAAGTGGATGACACCACCACTCAAGGAAAGTTTTTTAAAGCCGAGCTGGGGCAAGCTAAAGCTTCACTTGAAATGGACAATGTTGACAAAGCCAAGCTCTTCGGCCAACTTGCTAGCACTGAGCAGGAGAGGGACATGGCACGCATCGAGCTGGAGTAGCTAAAAAAAGAAAAGGATGAAGTCGAGAAAGGAGGTAAAGATGGGGTTTCACAGAGACCGATGAAAGCTACACTAAACAGGTCGAGGCCACCAAGGACATCTTCTTCTAGTCTGACTAGAAGGTGGCTTGCGAGAAACTTGGTCATGGTCATTCTACCGAGGTGTTCACCAGTCCTCTTCCATTTCTTGCCGAACTATGTTGGAGTTGAACAAATCATCAACTCAATCTACCAAGCAAAGTCAGCTCGATAATAAGCTTGAGTTGAACAAATCATCAACTTAATCTACTAAGTAAAATCAGCTTGGTGATAACCTTAGAGTTGAACAAATCATCAACTCATTCTGCTGAGCAAAATTAGCTCGGTAATAGCCTTGGAGTTGAACAAATCATCAACTCAATACGCAGAGTAATGCCAGCTCGACGGCTCATTTTCACTCCGGATGGTAGGCACGTTGATCTCAAGTGGGATGACTACCTCCATACTGTAAGCCAAGAAAAAAGGCATCTCCCTTGTCGATTGTCTAGGTGTTGTTCGGTAAGCCTAGAGGACGTTAGGAAGTTCCTTGGTCTGTTTTCTCGTTTCTTTCTCCAACATTTTCTTTATCTATCTAAAATAGTCTTGTTTGACGCTTTGGCTTGGCCATTTGATTGAGGATAGGCCAGTGTTGAATTGTATAATTCTATCTTCAGCTCCTCACAAAATTCTCTAAATAGCTTTCTATCAAACTGAGTGCCGTTGTTGGAAATTAAGGCTTTGGGGATTCCAAATCGCTTTATCACATTTTGCCAAATAAATTTCCTCACATCTTTCTCCTTAATGGTGGCCAGAGGCTTAGCTTTCACCCATGTGGTGAAGTAATTTGTTATCGCGATGAAGAACTTACGGCCGCCTGGTTCAGTTGGGAGTGGTCCCACTATGTCTAACCCCCACATTGTGAATGGCCAAGGACTTGTAAGATGAAGGAGTTCTTTGGCCGACTGATAAATCTGGTGTGCAAACTTCTACATTTTTTACATTTTCTCATGTACTTTTGTACGTCAGCTTGCATGCATGACCACTAATACCCTTGTGAGATAGTGCAGCAAGCCAGAGATCTTCCGTCGATATGGCTTCTACACACTCCTTCATGGATTTCAAAAAGAAGGGCCTTGACTTTGCTTAGATGGATGCATTTCAAGTATGGCTTAGTGAAGGACTTCTTACACAAGTCGCCAGATGGAGAGAGCCAAAACCTTAGACTTTGTCTGTATTTTGTTCGCTTCTTTCCTGTCAGTTGACATAACTTTTTCTTTCAAAAAGATTATGATGGGGTTCATCTAGGAGGGCCCTAGCTCAACACAAAGGACTTTTGCCACTTCCGGCTCTTCAATGCTGGGCCTAGGAAGGAATTCAATCAGCAAAGGGCCAGGTATCAATTTGCCCACCATGGAAGCTAAACCGGCCAGTTCGTTTGCCCGACTATTCGCCTCGTGGCCAATTTGCTCACTCTCATTGCTTGAAAATTCTTGAGCTCTTTCCTTACAAGGGCCTGGTATTTGGCCATCTCGTCATCCTTGGCTTCGTACTCTCCAGAAACTTGGTTGACAACGAGCTGGGAGTCTCTGTAAACCATTAGCTCGGCCGCTTTTAGCCAGAGTGCACTTTTCAGCCCTGCTAGCAATGCCTCATACTCAGTATCGTTGTTAAATGCTGGGAAGCCAAGTGAGGTTGAATGCTCTGTAGCAAGACCATCCAGAGAGATCAGAACTACCCCCAGTTTGGCATTGTGCCTACTTGAAGCACCATCAATGAAAAGTTTCCACATTTCTTCGACAAGCAGCTTCCAACATGTTGAGGGATCTTGAGATTCTTAAAGTATCAACCATTCTCTTTCTTTGCTCGGCGACAAAGCTATTTTCGTTTCAAGCACGCCCTTATTGACAACAATTTGCATGACCACTTTCCCTCCTAGTGATGTGTTGCTGGATTTATCAAGTTGACCTGTTAATCTTAAACCCAACAACGCATTGCTAGGTCCTGGCCTCTCCTCAATTAGTAAGCTGAGGTCTGAGAGCGCAACTTTCACCACGCCTTTCCCATTTTGTTGGGTTGTTAGGTTGGGATCAGTTGATGTAGGTTGTGTAATTTCTGCGGTGCCTACCCCCTTTTGTCCAATCATGTCAGCAAGATCCACTTGGCAAACTGGGTGAGTCCTGGGCGAGAACTCAGCAATAAAGTCGGCCAATGCTTGTGCTTTGATGGCAGTTCTAGGTTAGAACTTTATATCGAACTATCCCAATTTGACTACCCACTTCAAGCTGCGACAGGAGAAGTCTGCTCTCTCAAATAAGGCTTTTAATGAGAACTCAGTCAATACTATGATTATGTAAGCGTGGAAGTAGTGCGCCAATTTCCTAGAGGCCATCACTAGTGCCATCACGAGTTCTTCCAGAGGCAAGTATCTTGTTTCTGCAAGGAGCAAAGTTTTGCTCATATAAAAGATCGGCAAGTGTTGTATTCCTTTTGTCTAGACAAGCACTGCACTAACGGTGTGTTGTGACATGGTCAAGTAAAGGAAAAGCTCATCCCCAAGCTATGGAGTCACTAAGAGTAGAGGGGAGGATAGGTATGTCTTCAAGTCCGCCAAAGCTCGATTGCATCCCTCGTCCCATAGGAATTTAGACTTCAAGGATTGAAAGAATGGCTTGCGATGATTTGATGACCAGCTAATAAATCTGTTTATTGTGGCCACCATCCCGGTGAGATGTTGCACATCCTTTGTTGAGTTTGGGCGCTCCAACTTTTGTATTGCCTTGATCCGCGAGGGATCCGTCTCTATTCCTCGGTGGGTCACCAAGAAGCCCAAGAATTTCTCCGATCCTATGCCGAACGCGCACTTGGAAGCGTTCAAGCGCAATTTGTGATGCTTAAGTACCTCGAACACTTCAGCAAGGTCTCTTAGATGGTCAGATTGATGTTTGCTTTTGACCACGATGTCGTCAATGTAGGCCTCCATTGTTCGACTAAGCAAAGGGGCAAACATTTTGGTGATCGTTCACTGAAAGGTGGCCCCTGCATTCTTCAAACTGAAGGGCATGACCTGGTAACAGTACAATCCTTTCGAGGTTGTAAAAGAGGTGGTCTCTTTGTCCGGCTCATACATGGCGATTTGGTGATATTCGTGGTATGTATCCAAGAAGCTGAACCTCATGTGGCCTGCCATGATATCTACCAGCTAGTCCATCCTTGGCAGTGGAAAGCTATCTTTGGGGTAAACTTTGTTGACTGTTTTGTAGTCGACACACACTCACCACTTTCCACTTTTCTTTGGCATTACCACTGTGTTAGAAATCCATTTGGGATAGTGCACTTCTTGGATCGCTCCTACTTCCAGCAAACTTTCTACCTCATTTGCGACAACTTTGGCATGGTGAAAGGCTGATCATCGAGCTTTCTATATGATAGGACGGGCATTTGGAAAGACATTCAACTGATGGCAGATGGAGCTTAGATCTACGCCATGCATATTGTAAGGCATCCAAGCGAATACTTCCAAGCTAGTAACCAGGAAATCCATAGTTTCCAGCCACTCTCCACTAGATGGGGATGAACCCAGCAAAAAGAACTTGCTTGGGTTGTCATTCTCGATTCGAACTTCCACCAAATCCTCTACAGCTTTCTCATCGGCCTGCTTTCTGACATCGTCAAAGACTTCTTGGTCTTCTCAACCTTTCCCCATTTGGATAAAGCCTTTGGCAGCACAATTGCTATTTACCGCCACAAAGCATTGCTTGGACATCACTTGGTCACTCCTGACTTCTTCGATTGCTTTTGCAACAAAGGGGAAACGCATCACCTGGTGGTAGGTTGGCACCACCACTTTCATGGTATGTAACCATCTTTGCCCCAAGGTCAAGTTGTAAGTGGAAGGCACTTTTAGCACACAGAACTCGACCAGTTTGGTGACCGTCCTCGTTTTGACCAGCAATATGATCTTGCCTGGAGGCCATTCTAGCTATGAATTGAAGTCAACCAAGGGAGAAGTTGCGTGCGCTAAGTCTTTGTCCTCTAGATTCAACTAGTTGAAGGCATCATAATACATTATCCCAACCGAACTCCCCTGGTCAATCAAGATCTTTTTGATGTCGAAGTCTTTGATGCACAAAGTGATGACTAGCGTATAATTGTGGGAAGTTTGGATTCTCCTAAGATCCTTGCTCGAGAAGGTCATGATGTTCTTTACCTCAGCTTTTCCATTTTTGACTATAGATTGAACGGACAACACTTTCATCATGTGTTCTGCTCTTTTTATCATCTCCCTGAGCTTGCATACCTACGCCGTCTTAATGATGCCATGAATTACATTAATAACTCCCTAGAGTAGGGTGTCTATGGCACCCAATCCATTAGGCTCGGCTTGCCTTAGAGGTATCGCCCTGACGCCTCCATCGATGTATCAATCGTGATGCCCTGCGACTACCAATTCTTCTAAATGTTGCTTTGAAGGCATGCAATCTTCCATGCAATGTCCCCTTTCATTGTAGAAGGTGTAGCGGAACCTTAGATTGAACCTTCATTGAGTATCACCCAGTCGGGTTGGCAACCGGATGCATGGCTCGTCGTGGATTTCACTCAAGATGTGGTAGATTGGTATTTTGAAGACTGCAGTGATGCCCGTTCGAGCCTTTAGTCTCCTCTCGCCCTCTTCCTCTTTGTCTTGAGGGTTGTGAGCTCAGTTATCATGACCCAAACCCACCCTTATAGGTTTAGAGTCATGACCGATCAATAATCCTAGATTACTTTCAGCCTCAAAGACAAAATTTCACAATTTTTAGAATCATATCGGGGTCTAAAGGAGAAGCAAAACAAAAATAATAATGTCCATTGAGCTTGTCCCTACATGATACAATAATAATTTATATACATGTACAAATCTTATATATCTCACACACATATACATTTAAGACTCAGCAAAATACCAAACTTTGACAAAGCTAAGGGGTTGATTTTCTTGGCTCTACTCAAGCCTAACTTGCTCCATTACAAAAGCTCTTCAAAGGCTGACACAGGTAGACTCCAAGACTTTCTCTATCATTGTTGCTCAGTTTGCTCACCTACATATACATATAAATAGTGAGCTAAAGTAGGGATGGCAATTTGAACCCAGCCCGATGGCGACCCAACCCCCCGATCCTGATTTGAGCGGTTTTTTCTCACAAAATACCCCCGACGAGACGGGGATGATATTTAAAAATCAATCCCCAATCAATTTCGGGTCGGGGACGGGGATAAGTGTCCAAGCCCCGTCCCCGTCCCCGGCCTAGCCCTGTCCCCGTCTCCGTTCTCGCCCAAGTTTGTCCCCGAAGCAAAATGACCATTTTACCCTATATATATATATAAAACTGAATCCTAAAACATTACACAATCACACACACACACAGGGACGATCGCTTGTCACTCTCTCTCTAAAACCCTCCCATCACCGTCGATTCCCTCTCTTCGCTGTCTTCCTCTCAACAGAGATGACTGCCTCTCATTTTCTCTCTTTCGGTTTCTCTCTTCCCTCTCTCTCTTTCAGTAGATCGAGCAGCAGTGGTAACGAAGGGATTCTATCTAGGGTTTCAAGCGTGGTGTCTCAGTCTTCGATCGCCAGAACCTTGTGGATGGCCGGAACAACCTTCATCATCCTCGTTGTCCCCCTCATTATCGAGATAGACCGCGAACAACAGCTCAACGATCTAGAGTTGTAGTAAGCCAGCCTCCTTGGCACCACTCCTCTCTGCATTGCCGCTGCCGCCCCACAGAAGTGAGGTAACTTCGATTGATTGTTGAAGCTACCTATCTGGAGCTTAAAGTTAGGTTTTTCTTGATTTCTATGAGTGATTCTGTTTTATTTATTTATTTATTTTTGCAGATTTCAAATTGTTGATGATGATGATGAAAACAGATTTTTATTTATTTATTTTTCAGATTTCAAATTTCAGATTTTTTGTTGTTGATAATGATGAACACAGATGAAGTGATTCTCTTCAAGTTCGGATTTTTAAATTTTTTTTTTTTTAAGTTAATGATTGTTGATAATAATGATGAAAACAAATTAATTTTTTTTTTGGTTGTTCTTGTGTTGTGTTGAACAAAATTAAAAAAAACAAGAAAAGGATCGGGGATATTTTGGGGTCGGGGAAACCCGATCCCCGATCGCGGCAGGGGGGGTGATGGGCTCCCTGCCGGGGATCGGAGGCGGGGACAAGGAATTTATCACTTTCGAGGATTGGGGATGGGGAGTGTAGTCCCTGGCTCGACCCCGTTGCCATTCCTAAGCTAAAGTCCAGCGAGTAATAACAGAATAAAAAGGTTAAATGAATGAAGTTTGAAAATAATACAAAAAAACCTGTCTTACAATTTCGAAACTAATCTTAAATCATTTTCAAAATCAGGCATTTGGCATATTATATCAAATTTGTAACAAAACATTTTCCATATCAAATCCCTTATCAAAACATATATTTTATTTCCCAAAACAATCTATTTCAATAGGCAAATCAATTCGATTAGCCATCATATCAATCCATTGCAATAATAAAAACCATTGTTCAATAGCATTTTCGATACAATTCCGATTTCAATTCAATTCTCAATGATCCATGTTATCCCAATAGCAATACTCATTCAATGACAATTTACGTGGTACATCCAATAGAGTAACAATATTTCAATAACAATGGACCACAACAGTCATACAATGGATGACAATGGGTCAATCAATAATCCAATGGACCACGATGGATCTAACACTAGAGATCTCTGTGTTTCAACCAATCCAATAGCCTTGGTATTGTTTCCCCAGGCAAGGGCCAATAATCAATGGCCGTGGTATTATTTCCCCTAGGCAAGGGCCTTACTAAAGGATGCCACGAATACATTTCGAAAATGAATTTCATTCATCATTACAAAATAACTTTTCAATAAACCATTTAATCAATCACATAACGATTTCGAAAATAGTAATCATTTCAAAAATAAATATAATTTGAATATATCTTTATAAAGTTACTACTCACAGTGGGTTAAGTCAATATAAGGCCTCGGACGTCCACCTATACAAATCACATAACAAAGATACAATAGAAGTACCATTCAATATTCATTTCATTTTAATTCAACTTTCTTTATGTGTTTCTAGCTTATTCCATGACTATGTGAGTCCAATGGCGTCATCTCTCTGACGATCATGGAATAGCTTACATTTCATTTCCTGCTGTGTTTGCAAGTCCTATTAAATTGGGGCTATTTATGACACAACCATTCAGCTTACTTAAGCCCTATTAAACTCCTAATCCCAATGAAGACAAATATATCTTAGTATATACAGAATAGGACCTGCTTATTAATTATTTCCTAGTAGTTTTGATTAAGTGATTAAAGTTATGTTTGTCTATGGTGTTAGTGCTAGTGCTCTTCACCTTTCTCAATAAAGAATCAGATTGTGTACTATGTGTATTTTACATGCAAATAATGCAAATTAAAGAGTGTGGACTCAACTAACTCTGAACCCTATCCAAACTCTTGGTGATAGTTCAAACACTACAATTTTATGGTTAAAAATAAGAGTTAACAACCTTTTAAATAAAAAGTTTCAAAGGCCAGCTCACAATCAAGCTAATTTGCAAAAAAAACTAAACAAAATGCCGATCTTATGTAAGAGTAAAGGGTATTGATATTGCAAGCAATTTGCCACTCCTAAGTAACCATCACCTTAAACAAATATGAGAAACATAAAGTTGCAATGCAGAAACACTACAAAAAAAGTCACTTGTGTCATAACTCTTCCACAAAATTCACATGTACAAATTCCAAATCATGCAAAATCAGCAAAACATGAAAAAAGTTCCATCATTCCAAACTATATTTGGGTGGTGGGAGGGAGGGGGTGTAGACACCCCATTTTTGACCGTCCTCAAGACTTGGACGTCACCGTTGGGACACTTGGTGATTATCCATGTTTGTGTTCGTTTGGAGTTCCCGGAGTTCTCGGCTGCGCGCGCCTTGCCTCAGGACCTCCGAACTCGACTGTTTGTGTTTGGTTTTGCACCAAACACTTTTGTTTTGCCTTGGAAGGGTAGGGAATGCTTTGTGAGGCATCCCCACATACCACCGGCTGGGGCTAGAGGCCACCGGCTGGCTAGAGTTGCCACCGGCACTTTATTGTGCCGGTCGGCACTCAATTTTGTCAAAATGACATTTTCTGCCGGCCGGGCACTAAGCACTTGCTTTCTGAGATATTTTCAGACAGCTGTGTGCAATTTTCTTCCCCTCCATACACGTGTATGGAGGGATGAGCCCTTGGTTGCTTAGCTTGTAAGTCTTACAAGTTCTATAAGAGAGAACTCTCTTCTCTTGGCTCAAGGGTTGGAATTCTTGAGAGGTTTCAGCCATTTTAGAGAGAGACCAAGCTCTGGTTTTAGGTTAGATCATATATCTATCTTATCTCTCTCCTTTCTTGCTTATTTAATACACTAGGTGCTTTAGTTCACACTTTTGCACACAAGCACCTAGTGTTTCACCTTCCTTTGGTTCTTGAGGGTCCAGAGGTTTGTTTTGAAGCTTTGGAGTTGATTTGAAGCTCAAAGAAGCCATCACACCATCTTTGTTGAAGAAGGCTACAAGGGTAAGAACTTAACTCCCTTTTTACCCCATTCTTGCACCTTGTTTTTACTTGCTTTAAAACGGTTTTTGAGCTTAGTGTTTGGCACAAAAAAGTTCTGATTTTTAACCCTCTTTGTTGTATATTAAGAGTGTTTAGTGGTTTGGGTAGGTTTGACCACCCTTAGGCCTTGAAAAGGGCACTTTTTGTGCTATTTTGTGAGAGATCCGAGATTTTGGTGATAGGATCTCTTCACCACTGAAATCTTGAGGGATTTCAGTGGTGAAGAGCATGCCTTGAAGTCTCAAGAAGGAGAGGGCCACCCCCTCTCCTTGGTGTCCTTGAAAAGGGCAAGTTTTGGCTTCCAAAGGAGCACCATGTTTGAGTGTGTGTTGAGCATGCCTTGGTTGTCTTTCATGCTTATATTGCCATGATATAACATGTTTTCAAGTTGGTTTTGGTCTCCTATGCATGCTTAGTATAGTTGCCTTGTAATGCCTCTTTATGTCTTAACATGCTTAGGTGGTATGCCTTCATTTCTAGTATGTTTTAGACTTATGTTCGTGAAGATTTTGTGCTCATATTACCATGTTTTAGGTCTGTCCATAAGTGTTTTGGTCAATCTTGGCATGTTTAATATAGCCCCTTTGCATTTGGCTTGTTGGCCTTAAGAGTGTGCATGTGTAGCATGCCTTTGTTTGCATTGTTTTGATGGGTTGGAACCACCTAGCATGCTATTTCAGTCCCCTAGAGGTGCTTGTAATGTTTACATTGCATGCTTCTTCGTGACTTCTTAAGCTTGTGTTAAATGCTCCATGTTTTGGTCATGTTGCATGCCTTTGATTCCAAGCTTCTTAGATGCCATCTAAGTGGTCCTTTAGGCCTATTTTGACATGCTAAAAATCTATTTTGAGTTGTTAAGTGCATGCCATAATTGCCTTGCATAGGTATAGTTTAATGCCCTATTGACTTGCTTTAAGCCTAGGCCATTTGCATGCTTTGTTTAGCATGCTTCATTGCATGATTTGGCATCATGTTTGACACAGATTTCAGAGCTTTTCATGCATGCTATTAGCCCATGTTTGTGCCTCTTAAGTGCGCATGAGAGTTGCTTTTGTATGTCTTGGGTTTGGACCTTGACACTTGCATGTGTGTGAGTTTGTTTAGTCCCCATTTCTAGGCACTTTGGCCACTGATTTTGGGCCCATTTGAGATGCCTAATTCATGTCTAAATCCACCATTTCATTGGTTTGCATGCTTGTCTTGAATGCTTACTTGTATGCTTGCATGAGTGCATCACATTTGTCCATCTTGCATCCTAGATAACATGCTTAGGATTGCACCACATTGACATGCATGCCAAGCCTCTTGAAGTGAGTTTGATAGAGGCTTGGCACCCTTTTGTGCCTATGTGTTTCGTATGCATTTGAAAGTGAAGTTGCATTCTTGGTTCTTAGGGCCATCATGCATGAAAATGCGCGATTGGTGGTCCGGGAACCGAGGCGCATGCCCCCCTTTGAGTCAATAACATGATAGGGAGTGTGTTTGGTGCATAAATGGCTTGAATTGCATTGCCTTGCATGTTGTTTCCCTCTGCTGCTATGAGTTGCAGGATCTGCAGAACATTTTGTGCTGACCGGCACTTTTTAGTGCCGACCGGCAATGTTTTCCCAGCCGATGGAATAATTCTGTGCCGGTAGCATCATCCTTCAGCCGGTGGTGTTATACCCCAGCCGGTGGTGATCTCTAGTGCTCTGAGAGGCACTCCTGGGATTTTGGTAATCTTCTGAAGAGGAGAGCAGAGGAAACAGAGGCACACTTGCACGGCAGTGCGGTTCCGAGCCAGTCCCGAGCGCGCGCTGCTTTTGGCCCTCATCCCGAGGCGATTTACTGTTTAATTAGATTAGTTAATTTATTCAATTAATTTAGTTGATTTGTAATATTTAATTAGCTTGCGTAGTTAATTAATTTGTATTATTCTTTTGGCCCCTCTGAGCGAGGTCAAAATTGTAATAAGTGTGCGTGAGTGGATGTATGTCTTCCAACCCCCGTTTCTTTCTAACCCTTTTATTTACCTGCTTACGATGGTAGATTAGGGCACGTTCATTTTAGCATACCTTATGCAATGCATGCGTGCATTCATGCATTTGTTTACATGCCCCGGGCTCGGTACATCATACAAACTGCATTGCAATCTTCAATTCCAAATTGAATACGTGCTACTCGCGCATTTCGCATGCCATGTTTAGGGTTAGCCGAGCCTACTCTAGATTGCATCTATGCCTGTGTTGCATTAGCCACTTAAACATGAACTAGGTCATGCATGTTTGCTAACTAGTTTACTGTTTTGGCGCGGAGTACGATGTAAGTTTTTATGGCTTTAGCATATCGCATGTGTGTGAATGTTTACCATGACAGTATGCTTGCCATGAGGCTAAGTGCTTACATGATAAACTGTTTGAATGCCTGTGGGTGGAGGTTGGATTGCCTGAGTTGGAACAACTCATTGAAATCCGCATTTTAGCCTACTTGCGAGTAGCAAAAGAAAACAACAAGTTTTTCGAGACAAAACGGATATGCGATATTTATTTCCAAATTAGGCAATCTAGTCTATACTTTTGTGTTGTGCGCATCACATAGTGAATTCTAGGCTAATAATTGGAATAAGAGCATGTAATGTTTTCAAAAACGGATATCACGGTTAGTAGAGGCCGGTCTTCGGATCGGGCGAAAGGGGGTGCTCATAGCTGACCTTCCCCGATCGTACCCAAGCTCCCGAGCCAAGACCACTTTGGTGATGACGGACATGTGGCCTTCGGCACCGTGTCAGGGTTTCCTAAATTTCCCAATTAAAAAATATTTAGGTGGCGACTCTGTAATCTGGCAAAGCAGTCCATGTTTGGCACTACTTTACAAAAAAAATCTGTTTTCTCAAACGATTTGCCGGATTTGGACTCTTTGGTTCAGATTTAGAACCGACGCGAAAATAGAGTCCGAACTGTAGCGCGAGGTCCCCCCCCGCGGACGTGCTACAGGGGGGTTTGCAAGTTATTGCTTCAGAATTTTCTCCCCAAAATCACTATTATTAGAAAACTTGACTGCTTGAGAAACCGCTGTCAAAAAACTGATGTACAGACTAACGTTTGAGCTGCCACTACCTCAGAATATGATACGAACGAACCAACTATTTTAACCCTTCTTTTAATTCTCCTCTTGTCTACTTCCATCAAAAGCAAGGCTTGCCCATCTAAACAAGAACCATAAGCAAATCCTTGAAAATTAAGGGATGAGATGTAAAGTTTTTGCATTCATGAATTAGATTCTATATTACTTTAAGCATGAAGAAAATTTTATGATTCGTGAAGGCGCAGCCTGTCACGCCCCAAACCCGCCCATAAAAGTTTGGGCATGACCCATTCGAAAACAGACACTAATCCTGTTATACATATCATATGGGGCCTGAACGGAAGCATCCAATAATATAAGATACATAAAATAACATCCATTGAGCTGTTCCTAACATGCCAGGATCTCAACAACACACTGAATATTATACAAAAAGTTTACACACACATGCCTTGACTCATTTCTACAAATAGGCGTATAACAAAAATATTAATGAAAAAGGAATTAAATACAATCTACTATCAACAGACGTCCAGAGTATAAATCAGCACTCAACAAGACTGTACATGATGCACGGCTTCAGGTGGTGCCTTGACACATTAATGTTGACAAGAAGAACACAAGTCTTAAAGGTTAGGATTGATCTCCTGGTTGGTTACCTACAAGAGACAGACAAAATATAGAATGAGCGAACTCAGTGAATAATAGTACATAAATAATGTGATATTTAACCTGAATAACCAAACGCGTAACTGTAGATACATATGATTAACTACATGCCGTGATTATTTCCAAAATAGCCACAGTCCACTTTCCTTAACAGAATGGCTTTAAGCCCAGTTTATACAGAACAGCCATAGGCCTACAGATGCAGAACGACCATAGGTCCAGAATAACAGTAATAACAGAAACAACGGAAATAGCAGAAATAACAGAAATCACGGAAATAACAGAACGCATAAGCGTGGTATCAGAAATAACAGATGTATGGACTCAAGAGGTGGCTCGTACGGATTCCAGAGGTGGCTCCCACCAAAGTGTAGCACTTCGTTCCGTACAGCACTTTGTTCCATACCAGAAAATATTCATATCTGAAGCATAGTCTTATCAGAAACAGAGTCTTATGCATTTCCAGATTTCAAACCATTTTCGTAATCATTTTCATAATCATTTCCATATTTAGATTTTGCATAAGATTATATGTGGTACACCCATTAGCCATCAGATCAGGTAGGTCCGAGGACCACAACAGGTAGGTCCGAAGACCACAACAGGTAGGTCTGAAGACCACAAAGTTGATACCAACAGCCACGGTATTGTTACCCCCGGGCGAGGGCCATAGGCCACGGTATTGTTACCCCCGGGCGAGGGCCATCCGGACTAAGGGTGCCACAAATACTTTTTAGAAACTGGATATTCGTTCGTTCGTTTCAACATATCATAGCCTTTTAAGAATCAATCATTTTGTTTCATGGTATACTGAAAACATATAACTTAAGTTTACAGAACGTTGCTGATAACTGAATGGTAACATTAATTATCAATAGCAAACAAAACATATGGTACAATGTTTCCTTGTGGTTCTTTGTACATAGATATACTTGTTTCGTAATTAGCAGAATCTTAACATTACCTACAATCCGAAGGTAAATCAGACCAATTCATAAATCAACTTCACAGTGTTAATAGTTGTATGCAATTCTTATGCAGAAGTATAGGTAATTCTTAGGATGGTACGTTGACAATAATCATCAGTCATAACCCAAAATACAGAATAAGTTCAGAATCATACCGGTGTATGATCATTCTTTTAACGTTCACCTCCATTCTCAACCAACACACATGTTAACACATTAACTCACGGAGGATAAAATGTCAATAACAATAATGACTAACGGTAAATAACATATGGTTGAGGTACTATTACTCACCGTGTTTGGTTGTTTGGTCTGCCCCTGTCGTTGTCCCTACACAATTTGTAATACACAAAGAAATCGGATCACAAAACTTATTTCGTTCTTAATTAATTCTCTTTATCCAAATTACACATTACTTTGCACTTCCACATAATTCAAACTAAATCTTTGAATCTCATTTCAACACTCCACAATTGAGTTCATGTCATCCAGATTCTTACTAAATCAATTCCCTAATTTTTCCTTCACATTATTACATGAATTCCAACATAATTCAAACACAACTTATTATGATCCCTCACAATTCAATTCAGCATTATTAACATAACTTAACATAACCAACGCAATCCCACACATTCGTCACCATCCACTAGAATCCATATTATTTAATTCAATGCCACCAAATATAATTCAACATAATTCAAAGCAAGTTGCCAAAGCTCATTCAACATTTCATAGCCAAGTTTACATCATCCACCTCATCAACAAATCTTTCCCCCAATTTCCTTTCTCATTAAAACATGATTTACAATACTCCCAACCGAGTTCATTCGCCAGTTTTAAACATTATTTTCAAACATCACCAAATACCAATTAAACTTGTATATACATAATTCAATACGTCAATTTCATTATTCTACATTCAATTTGGGTTAAATCTTTGGTTATCATCCTTAAGAAACTTAGGGTTTCAAGAAAATAATGAGATTTCAAGAAATAATCAAACTTATTAACCCAACACTATTTTTCCATCAATTACACATCTAGGACTCATAAACCATTATTTAGACCCATCAATTAACTCCCAATATCTTCAAACCATAAAACCCCCAATGTTCAAACCCCAAAATTCCCAAAATCTCATAATTTCTTCCATATACATAACATAAATGAAAACTTGCACCATTATACAATGAAGATACCTCTAACCTATCTATGGATGTAAATATTAAAGAGTCTTCAACCCTTACCTCAACAATCAAGCAAAGGGGTGAGCTTGAGAAGAAACTTTCACCAATCCAAATTTTAATCGGGTAAAAACATTGATCCTCCTTAGTTCTCCATCCTACATGCCAAAACCATGGTGGATTGTTGATAAAAATGGGTGAAATCAAAGGTTTGAGAGTTAGGGTTTCGGACTAAGGCAAAGAGGAAAGAAGAGGATTGAAGAAAACATGGAAAAAGATCTCAAAAACCAGTTTTTAACGCTGCTGTCCCGTAATTCCCGCTCGAGCGGAATGATTTCCGCTCGAGCGGACCTGCCCTCAGCACAGATTTCAAAACTTTGAACAGGTATAACTCTCCCATCCGAACTCCGTTTCAGGTCGTTCTTGTGTCCAAATTGAAGCCCCGAAAATAAGCTTTCCAATGGTTCTGACCTCACATCCAAATTCAAAGTGTGGACAAAGAAAAGGATAAAAGAGTGACGGCTGGTCGCCGACAATTTATTCTAATTAAAGCTTTTGGCCCAATCTTACTTTGCCATCATATCACCACC
Organism: Camellia oleifera; assembly: GCA_022316695.1. Taxonomy (NCBI): domain Eukaryota; kingdom Viridiplantae; phylum Streptophyta; class Magnoliopsida; order Ericales; family Theaceae; genus Camellia; species Camellia oleifera. The sequence continues at coordinate 93,779,152 of CM039319.1, read as the reverse complement.
ACAACCAATACTCCAAAATAAAATAAGAAGGTTCCAAATACACTAATAAAAATGTCCAAAACAAACCCACACTTCAGAAATACAACTCAACCTAGAGGCCCGCTCGAGCGACTACTCTTCCGCTCGAGCGTGCAGACCAACAAAGCCGTCCGCTCGAGCGTAAACTCCCCCGCTCGAGCGGAGAATCACAACTCCCAGAATCTCAGGCCGTCTGCACAATTGCTGGAAACTCCAAAAGTCCGCTCGAGCGTCAACTCTTCCGCTCGAGCGGAGGGAAGAATTCTGGGTCGTCACACAGCCAGTTCAAGCAAATAGAGCTAAAGTTATTTCTGTACCATTCCTCCCCAGAGGTTTGCGCCACTTTGTGAATTAGCCAGAAGTAATATCATTTTATATCTATAAAATATGATGATAAATAAAAACCAGTGACAACATGATTTTGGAAAACTATCATAATGATAATGACATAATTACATAACTGTTAGAGGTGTTTACATCAAGAAAACATGATCACAGATGAGAGACATAAAAATGCTAGAAGAAATAACCTCAAAGTTACAACATGCAAAAATCAAGACATAATATGTTTTAGTTTGATTGAAATAACTAATAATTTCAGAAACAAGGAAGAGGAAGATGATTCACACAGCCAAGTCCCATGGCAAAGTTACAGTGCTGCAGGAATACAGTAGCCTGTAGCCAGTGACAAACACCCACAGCAACCTCTCAGCCAAGGTTGCCTCTAACCCAAATGACAATTTGGAGGTGCAAAGTATGAGTTACATGTGACTCAATCACAACTCACACACATACCAACAAGCACAAGGAGATACTGTAAAACATTGTATATTGTAATCTGTTAAGGTCCTGTAATCTTTGTTTATGTAACTTTATATCATCTTGAAAAGTTTAGTAGTGTTGGGATGTGTTTCAGTTCATGAAAATGATATTTGTTTGTATGTGTCCATCCATGTCTTCTTGTTTCTGTTGAGGCATCCCAAGTACATACTGAAATTAATTCAATATACAACCTAGCACAGAGAGTAGATAATAAATCAAGTTCCACAACAAAGTAGTCAACGAGAACTTACATACACAGGGAATCTCTACTTCTAGAAAACCGCAAACTTTGTTCCCTGCATCAATACATCCTGCTAGTGCACTCTACAGCACCACAATAGCAACTCTTCATCTTAATATTTCCATTCGAATCTCAAACCTGATCGACTAAGTAATTATAGTGGTAAGTCAGCTCCTTCAAGGGAGGAATGTTTTCTGTAGCAAAGAGCATTATGTGGGGTTTAATCTTGTCCTCGTGATCATAAAGGACATTTTGAGCATAAAGGTTAGGGGAACAACTATGGTTGATGAACCTCCCCACATTCCCACACTGTTCTGCATCGATTGTGAAACGCTCATCCTCCACAACTTCACTAGAACTTAACTGTGCAACAGGCTTGAGAGTCAAAAGTCCACCAATAGAGAACAATCACTGAAATTGTGTCCAATATCAAACAAGTATTCATCATTTTGTCTTTTTTCAACTTCCTTGTCTTCAAGAAGCTCCCCAATATACTCGCATATAAAACTTCTTGAAGGAATAGAAGTTAGGGATCTAACACCCCAGCTCCTTGACTTCGTTTTGAAGATTTCAAGTTCTATTTTCATGCCATGCTGACTGACTTTATTATAGCAAAAATGAGGGCATTTGCAAGAAGGACGACACTCATATACCAGAGGCTTTGCTTCAACGATAGCCCTATTGCAGTTGTATGGAATCTTTCCTCCATTATTGAACATACATGAGCATTTTTTAGAGTCCAAGCATCCACCGATACAATTACAACCCTTGGAAGTAGTAGGGTAGTACCAATCAGGATATTTCATCTCAGTTATATAATTGAATTTGGGTGGTCTCTTATTGTCTATGGTGTCCACAACACAAATGGGAAATAACTCTTTCCCTCTTGATATATCACCAACACAAAGACCCTCCCAAATTTTAAATCTTTTTGATTTCTTCACTTCTTTCCAAGCAAGCTCTGGTTGGCATGGAATTCTCTTCAACTCGAACTTAAAAACCAGCTTACCATGTGGCCCTACATCATGTGTGTACCTCTCTACTGTATACAAGCCATCATATGTATATGTCAGAACAATCTTGGCTCTTTTATCCAAGGCAGATAATTTTGTCTCTTTAGAACCATGGATAACCTGAACATGATTCTTTGCTGATATACTATTTTTGAGAGCCAAGTTTCCTTTTTCAAGTTTCTGTTCTTCTGGTTGTTGTTCATCCCGACCAGTTATATTTCCTCCATGACCAAAGTATATTAAAACATCAGGGTTGTCCAAATCATCTGCATAACCACCTGAGGCAACAATGCTTGTTGCAATGACCATCCCGCCATGTTTCATGTAATCAATACCAGCCTGATAGAGACGATGAATGCCAACAAGAGCAAGCTACACCCAGTATTGAAACTCATCACCTGCATCGACTCCTGGCACTGATCCTATTATCTGTTTGCCTGTGTTAACTTTTTTTTCCTTTAGCTCTGATAATCTGTGCTGCTTTCAGATCAGGGCTTCTACTCAAGTATCCTTTTTTCTTCAACTTTGCTTTTTCTCCTTGCAAGAGCTTCCTACAAATAGCTTGGAATAGACGTTGTGTTTCCCTCACTTTGTTACGCCTATTACCATGACTTGAGCTATCAGGACCAAAAGGAGGCAGGATCACCTAAAAATCATGTGGTCTCTGACCTGCAGGAGAATCTTCATCTTGCTCACATATGGAAAAATCTCCCTTATCCTTGACAACCTATGTACCTTTATTTTCATATGAAGCGTTTCCAGAAGGAAGCAATTTCTTCTTTATAACCCTCTTTTTGGCATTTCTATCTCGAACATGCCTGTCCAATTCTTCAATGCCAGTCCTTGCTGTCTTTCTCACTAGACTGCATTCGTTTTTAGCTCTCATTGTCTCTCTTGACAGCGTACCTTGCACAACAGCCTCAACTTGAGCAACTGAAGTCTTGTTTCCCAAGACAATTCTCAGGTGCTCTTCTTCAGTCGGACAAATAGCATTAATTCCACAAAAAGGAGGGAATTCACGAATAGCTCTAACCCTTCTCCTAAAATATTTAGCTTTCAGGTTAGTCTCCTTCGAAACATTGCCATCACTAATAGGCCACTCTGGAGGAAACCATGTTTTTGCACCACCTGATGGAACCATCCCATCAGCCATAGAAATAATCTCCAACACAATTTTGCTTTCTGGTGCACACTCACTCTTCACCATAGCCTGAACTTCCACTTCGTGCAACTCTTTTGACAATTCTAGTGCATTATTTTCTAAAGCTTTTGGCAAGCCACTTCCTAGAGGCTCAACAATAGGGGACAATTCAACCCCATTGACCTTCCCAGCTACAACCACCACCTTTCCCAACAAATCATTCAATATGTTAGGCAATTCCAACTTCACCGGACTTTCCACCAATTGATGAGATGATGATTCACTCCCAATTTCAGAAGCTTTGACACAATCACCCTCTGGAACTTTCACCATCGTTTCATCAGCCACCAAATTCTCTTTATCACCTAATGATGCTACTACCTCAGTATCCTGGGGCATCAGATTGATAAATAAAGCATTCTGTCCACACCCATATGGAAAATGGCGAACAACATAAACCTTTCGCTTCTTATACTTAAGCGAAACACCAGAAGAGGTGCAATAACCATTGTACAATGACCTCTTGTTAGAACTCCCATCAAATAAATCACCTTTTGACAAGGAACCCATCCTCCTTAATAACTAGCAAGCAAACTGGCTCTTTGTTGTCGTCAAGAAAAAATGTAGCAAATAAAAGAATATGTGATGAAAAAAAATACAAAAAATGGAAATTAGTGCAGACAAGCTAATGAATATGCATATGAACGGGAAAGAGAAAATAGCCAAAATTCATGAGATGTATCTATGCATTAAAGGTACGAGAAGCTGTGAAACTAAACAAATTAGAGTTAAAATGTAACCAATGATAAATATAGAACACCTAATATGTTAGAAGTTGCAGTTCTGGTCAAGAGAACACAAACTGATTAGAAAGGACACCAATCAACACAAAATGATTTGTGTACGTGAGAGTAGTTGAATGGAGAGAGTTCTTGCATACCCCCATTATTTTTGGTAATAGTGGAAATTTCAAATTTGGCTCGTGGTTTTCCTCTCTTTCATTGAAGGGTTTTCCACATAATGTTTGGTGTTCTATGTGGTTATGTATTTTTTCTTGTCTCCTTAATCCATTATAGCATTCTTCAGTTCACAATTGCTAGGGGCTGGAAGTATATTTTCCTTAGAGCCAGCCAAACCCAGAACCGAATTGATCTAGGTTGGTTCTCAGTTTTAGACCCAAAATCGAACCAACCTAACCCGAGGAAATTTCGGTTGGATCAGATTGGCCTCGCACATCTAATTGTGTTGTATAAAGCTTGACCTATTCATTGTTTTATTTTATTACTACAATGCAAAACAATAGAGACCTATCTAGTGTCCACATGAGACTTGGTGATAACTAATAACATTATATTATATACAGCATACAACTCATTTGGTGTGAACTTTTATCATATAATTTTGATTACCAAAAAGGTACAGCAACCCTATATTTCGTTCCAAATATTTACTTTTTCCTAGCGGTTATTGTATTGACTAAAAAGTAAAATCAATTGCTACCCACTACACAAACATAGACTCTCTCTTCACTCTTACCCACCCGTAATCTCCATATTGATAGTTTCAAGTGCATGCGGTGTGCCCAATCAAACTATAAAACTTAGAAAATTTTGTATAAGCTTTTCAAAGGATCGGTTCACGGGTTAGTTCGGGTTACCAGTCACCAACCCCACACAAAGCCAAACCGAATTGGCTGAATTTGAAATTTTCTAGCATATAACTGAACAGAAACCAATGCTAGAACTGTAGAACTAAACCAAACCAACCCATGAAGGCAGGACTGGTTCGGTTCACGGTTTATTTCGTTCTTTTGTCCCAGATGTGAAATAAAACCAATTGGGGTTCAAATAGAACAAAATAAATTACGTTGGGAATTTACCAAACAATAAAAAGATGCCCACCCATTCTAAGAAACAGTTGAAATGCTTTCTAAGGAGACTAAAATACTATTAGCTAGGGTACCATTTGACATTGACAGCATTCCCAACAATTAAAGACGAAAAATTGATTGTTTCGGTAGGGGTATAAATGAGTCGAGTGGAGCCAAACAATAAGTTGTTCAAGTTTGACTTGAACTTAAAAATTTTCAAAAATTGTTCTAGCTTGACTTGTTAACCTTCGAGCTTTTAATTGAACTGGTAATGAGCTAAGTATGAATAGGTTGGTTTTTGTAGTATATAACTAAGGCATCGTTTGGGAAGTTGGTTATTTTAGTTTTTGGCTATTTTAGTAGGCTAAAATATTTGTATTTGGGAAGATGGCTAGATTTTTTTTAGTTGAATGTGATGTTTGTAAGAGAAAAAGTGAAATGATTATAGGTTTGATGTGACATTTTATCTTATTAGTTATTTTAGCCTATTTTATCTTTTTGTGGATTTTAGCCCAAAAGCAAAAAATAGCCTTTGCCAAACAAAGCCTAAGCCAAGATGGTTAGTAGGTTATTCAAGTTCGACTTAAAAACTTAATGAGTTTTAAAATATATTCCAGATAGACTTGCTTCTGTAAGGAGTCAATCTCAAATGGCAATTGACAAACCGAATATGAGTTGAGCTCAGAGTAGCTTGATTTATATTATGGCCTACGTTTTGGTGGCTTAAAAAAGTGCATAAATCAATTTTTTTTAAATGAAAAAGGAAATTTATAAATATAATTTTTTTTTAAAGAAGGAAAATGGTGCTGAGAAACATGTGACTTACACGAAAACAACAATGGCAAAGAGAACCAAGACAATTCATGCCCAGTATTGATGCATCCTAAGTAAGTGAAGACACAAATTTAACAATAACCAGTTCTAACCTAACTTGAAATGACTCATAACCCATCAAATAGACGACCAATCAACAATAAACATGAGAAATTAACTGTTTGGAAGCTGAGAGAGTAAAGAAAACTTAAGGTAACGCTAAAAATCAGGTCAACCAAGTAGAACGCGAAAGAAGACGAGAAATGTGAAGTGATTCAAATTTAACAATATCCAGTTCCAACCTAACTAAAAATGACTCATAACCTATCAGATAGACCTCCAATCAACAATAAATAGAAGAAATTAACTGTTTGGCAACCAAGAAATACTAACGAAAAAAGAAAATGGATGAAAAAGAAAGAAAAAGCTAAAATTAGCACTAAAAATCAACTAATTATGTAGAAACGTGCAAGAAACCGAGAAATGTGAAGTGATTCAAACGAAGATTAAAATTAAAACAAATCACAGTTAGAAATGTAAAAAAAAATAAGGTTTAAATTAACCTGATTTTGAGAAGAAGACCAAGAGATTCTTTGAAGGACTTACTAGTGATTCGTTGGTGGACTTGTGCAGAGAGTTGGGATCGAAAATTTAGGGTATCTTGGTGGAAAATTTATAAGCGTTTCTGGAAAGAACTCCATAAGAGAGTGAAGGAAAAGTTTATGCTTTATATAGAAAATGGGTAGTGAAAGAAGTTAATTTTCATTTGACCACGTGGCACGAAATGAAACGGGATTATTCTTGAAGCGGTTAGATGTGTGTTACTGAAAAACTGTTGCGACGTTTCAGCAAGACGTCGTCAATCAAGCCCGATTACGCGACTAATTGGTTTTAATTAAGAATTTAATTAATTATAAATTGTATTTTGTTCAAGACACTCAGCTAGAACTTCTATGGGCTTAATCTTAGATATTTTTGGTTAAAAATATATTATTTGTCCAAAATTTATCCCTCTATTTATCTATTCAAATGTCATATATATATATATATATATATCACATATTAATTCAATTATTTGTTTAAATGTTAACGATCTGTATACATGTCACTTATCTATTTATATATTTGTTTAATATCGTCAATCTATCCACCTTATTATCACCAACCACCGCTAACCACTACCACCACCATCAACCATTGGTGACTTTCAGATGACTTTTCTAGCCAAGTTTTCAACACCCTTAGAGATTATAGGAGAATGGGAGAATTCTTTGGCTCAAGATCGCTTACCATTCAGAGTGAACTCATAGGTCTTATATAGACAACTTGTCTTACTTCTCTATGTAGTGCGCATTATCCCCATTGTCTTGGGACAAAGACATTTTGTTCCGTTATTTCCTTACATGTATGCACTTGTTAGAAACACCACTAACTTGGAAAGGTCACTATTTGTCCCCCATAAACCATTGGGGCATGAAAAGCACTTAACCAAGCATCCCTTGGCTGAGCTACCAGTATCTCGGTTAAGCCTCTAATCTTCGCCCATGAGTCCTGCACCGTGTTGCCACTAGAACAAGGAAACAACTCTGCTCGGTCCTACACAGTGTGGTTGGCTTGGCTTGATTCTCACAAAGGACATCTCGGCTGGTAAAAGAGAGGTCGACTAGCTCTGTAAGGAAGTCTCAAGTCCATCTTCAATGTGGCCCATCTAATCAGAAGGTAGTGGGCCGAGCTCAGCCTTTTTAGCATGGCACAAACTCCCCTCTCATTATACATAAGAAGTAATACATGATGATGATTATGTCGATCGTGTGTAAGTATATCTTTCTCTTTCTCGACGTATTATTGCTTTTACTTTATGTGGTAAAGTATTATCATCATATTTGAAGTTGCCATGTTTTCCCTTAATATGGTTGCACAAGGTATTTGCTGCAGAGTTATCTTCTCTATGAATAAAAGTGATTTTGCAGCGAAACTTGCTTTTTCTTTGGCGAATTCTACTAATGAGATGTCGTACATTGCTTGGATAATCTCTTTATGTTTTGTATAGAATTGTGCCAATTAGGAATTTGGCATCTTCTTCTACCCATAACTTTCCCCACTCATTTTCTTCAGCGATTTGTAATCCACAACATAAAACTAATGCTTCAGCGTATTCTGAAGATTTCATTGGTATTGTATCTACAAAAGCATAAATGCAAATTCCTTTGTGATCTCTTAATATTCTTGCACAAATGGCATCTACTTCATTTGGATCTTTGTTGTTTGGGTAGGTTCCTCCATCAAAGTTTAATTTGATCCAATCTTTTTTTGGTGGGCACCAATGTATGAGATGTTGTTGTGCGGTATTAGTATGTGTTGTTGAAAGAGTGTTTGTTTGAAAAGGATTAATTGTGGCCTCAATTATGTTTTAAGAACTAATTTATGTTATGTTTGTTGGGAATTGTAAGTCATAAGAGATATATGTTTCTGGGTGGTTGTAATAATATTGTGGGTTAGAATCAGAAATGGTAGGTGTGTTTGGGTTATAGTAATAGTGATGTGAATCAATATAGTTGGTTGGTTGGGCATGTGGGAGAATTGTGATTGGATAGTAATTGTTGTAAGTTGAGATGATAAAATGTAATGTTGGTTGTAAGGTTGGGAGTCTTCATAGTTAAGAAGAGCATTCCATACTGCATTCATATTGAATGTTGTAGAGTCATTGTCATCCATATTGAAAGGTGAATTTTTATTTTTATTTATTCTTTTTTTGGGTTGTTGAAGTCAATTTAAGGCTAGAATACATCTTATATATAGAGGAATTTTTAGGACAAAATTTATAATTTGTAACAGGTTTGCTATATGTGAATAGGTGTTGTTATATATGCAAATACCATTGTATAGCATATGGTAATGCTTGTGGATTTTTTGTTTGTATGTATTGTTGAAGGCTTTTTGGGGGTGTGTATTGTAAGTAGAAGTGTGTGTTGCCTTGTTTAGAATGAGTTTGCAATCACATGCATATTATTGGTATATCTGAAAGTTTTTAGATGAGGAGTCATATGTAATGAGTTTGGCTGTATATTTGATTTTTATTCTTGTTATAATTTATTATGGAAATTCTATTTTTACATAAAAGTTATTAAAAAAATTCTACAAGAATGATATGATAGAGTTATTATTGTAAATAAATTAATGTTTAATAGTGTTTTATTTTGAAATAAAATATCAACAATGAGTCACATCATTGCAACTGATGTTCATTGCTAGTAATATTTGATGTGGGTCAGTATGTAAAATGCAATATTATTTTGTTAGTTTATAATATGTGGGTTTGATGGGCTCTCAGTTTTTTTTTTTGTTTTTTGGGTAAACTACCAATAGGTCTTAAGGTAGAATTTAAATTTTTATTAGCGCAATTAAAGTGTGCGTATAAAAAATATCTAGTTAATTTGAGTACATTAATAATTGAAGACAATTTTTTCTATAAACATTGTGAAATAAAATACTCAATAAAATTAATAGTATTGACTAAAATATGAAATAATTAGAAGAGTAGTACTACATTTCCCTAATTTAGCCCTTCTAATTCCACTCCCAATTACTTGGCCCACCCCTATGTGAAGCGATTCCACACCCCTATCTTTGTGTCTTATCTTCAGCATCTCTAATTTCACATCATTGGGAGTGGAATTTAAGGAGCAAAATTAGGGGTTATTATAATTAGAAATCATTTTATACATGGTGAAATACAAAAAAAAAAAAAAAAAAAAACCAGAAGCAAAAGTTAGTAAAATTAACTTTTATAAAATTAATGATAAAAAAGGAGTGGCAAAACCAGACAGAAGACCGAAATTGGATAATTATCACTATAAGAGATTCAATTATTTGGTCATTAAGGAGCAGAAAAGAAAAGGATAAAAAAAAGGCTGATTGACAAAAATGAAAAAAATTTACAAGATAATGATCTATCTAGACCTAAAGGATCAATTCCAACAAATATTGGACTCAACAATAAGTCTGGGAACCTAGACTTATCCACTTAGATTTTTCTGGATGGGTGGTTGTGTGGTGGAGATTAAATTTGTGTAGTGTAGAGTTCATATGTAGAATAAATTTAAACAACAAGACGATAATTCTAGGTAATTTTTGGATTCGTAGTATTACTGTTAACTTAAACCATATATGTTTATTTGCTAAATATTAAGTTTTTTAATGTAAACAATGTTTTCTTAATATTATATTTTTGCTTAATTGGTGAATGTAATGAGAGTAGTTTCTTTGATGGCATGTTATTATAATTTTTAAAATTTATGATAAGTTGAATTTTTTTGATAGTGTTATATGACTTTTCTTAAGCATAGATTATATGAAATCATAGTTTCAAATAGAAACAAATTGTGTTTAAATGGTTTGGTTCAAATTGGTTCAATAATTTTAATGGTTTGGTTTGATTACAATTTTTTTAGAATTGTAGACAGTGAATTGATTCTAATTTCATTTCAAATCCATCCAAACTGGATCATGCTTACCTCTAGTGGTGAGCTTTTGTCAGTTCTCCTTCACCAGTTGGCTGGATAATGCAAAGACAAATTATTCAAGTCAAGATGAGCAACAAATAGAATGAATTTATGGCCATACATACTGCATTGGTGTATGTTGTAACGCCCCAAAATAAAAGACAATAAACCATCCACCATATTCATTAAATACCAATACATGAATAAGTAATTATCTCCCATTAGTTCCAACTAATTTTACAAAAGAGTAACATATGCAGATATACATTCATAAGCCTTATCCTGAATCTATAGCATATGTTACATAATAGAGAAATAGAATGAAAGTTGAACAAATAAGAAATGCCCTAAAGCCTTACAGCTTTCCAAGGCAATGCTTGGTTACAACAAAATGGATTTAAATCCAACATAGTTAAAGCCATAGGCTTGTACAAAATATGTGACGCCCCAAAATAACTTGCTAGAACACACCATAATTATACATGATACAATATAATAAAGTCCTCTTCCTCATTGAACTATATTCAAAATGTACAATTCCCATGATTACACATTATACTTAATTCAAGTACATAGGTAAGTTCAACGAGCTAGAAGGCTATACAAAAGAACTTGCCACTAAGACACACAAGGATGTTCCAGTATCAATCTAATACAGCAAAACGTATATACATTATTGATACAAAACTCTACACTTCTATGATCTTGGGTCCAACTTCCCAATCAAACAAGGCACGAACTCCCTTGTTACTGCGGTGGTACATCACCAGTTCTTGAAAAACCAGATAGGGTTGAGCTATATGCCTAGTAGGAATACATTTAATCAAGTATCTAATCGTTTGAACAAGTCTAAGGTACTATTGGAGCTACACAACATAATAAATAAGAAGACAATCAATTAATTAATAAATAAGGAAAATAAATCACATTGCCTTTTATAGCTGGTTTTTTGTGCTCCTCAGAGGAGTTAGTCTCCTCAGGTACGATAGCCCTATAGTTCGAACTCCCGTGGTTCTGAATTTAGTTTCATAAGTGCAATGTGAAATAGAAAAAAGAATTAGAGTCCAAGTCCGACAAATCTTAGAAAATCCATTAATCATCAGAGATGCGAAAAATAGACTGCATTGCCAGATTTTAGAGTTTCCACCTAAATATTTTTTGGAAATTTAGGAAACCCGTGACTCGTGCCAAAGGCCACTTGTCTGTCATAACCAAAGTGTCTCGGCTCGAGAACTTAGATATGAGAGAAGAAGGTCATGAATTGAGCACCACACTTACCTGATCAAAGATTGACCTCTACTAATCATGATGTGATTTTTATATACATTATATGCTCTCATTCTGATTATTATGCTAACTTACTATGTGAAGCAAACAAGTATAGACCACGTCACTTACTTTGGAATGTTTTGATTTCATGTTTGTTTGAAAAGAGTTTTGACTATATGCTACTTGAATGAAAAGCAAACTCATATGTACATTTATCAAAGTCGTTCTAACTTAAACGAAATAGCTTTCATCCACAAGCATTCAAAGAGTTATTTCAAATAAGCACGTAGCTTCATGGTAGTATGCTTGACATGGCAACACAAACACACATGTAATATGGTAAAGCAAAAATGCTCACCTAGTACTGCGAGGCAAGCAGAAGAAAAAGCAAGCAATTTTGAAACATATATGATCCTATATGCAAAATGGCTAATGTAACACATATAAAATGCAACTAATAAATTCAGCTACTAACATGTCATGTGGAGTAACTCAAAGCATGAGGTTGTGCACATAATCATCTAGGAATTGGTAAGAGCCGAATTTTAGTATATGCAAAAATGGATACAAGGCATGGTAATGATATGAAACAAAAAACATGATGCTATAAAAATAAAAAAGGAGAAAGAAATGAGGGTTGGAAGACATACAAATACTACAAGTTTGCCCTCACACTAGAGAGTCTGAATGAATGTCCTAATTAACTAATTATTACAACACAATTGAATGAATGAATGAATTAATTAATTATTACAAATGCGAATGAAACCAAAGCAACTAATTAATTACAACATACGAATGTAAAAGCTACTAATCTAATGGACTTGAACGGGAGGTGAGGAACCGCATGCGCACAACCGAACACCCTCCGAAAACCTCTTTGTTTGTCGCCAGAACTTGCTCTGTTTACAGTCAGAAAATTGTTCTGTTTTGGCCTTAAGATCTACTCTATTCTGCTGTAAAAATACCACTGCTTGTACAAAAATTGGTGGCCGGCCGGCCTAAGAGAGTGGTCGGCCGTATAGAATGATGGCCGGCCGTCCATTGCTTCTGGGGAATACCTTGCTACAACAGAGTTGAAATAGAGCAAAACAGAGTATTTCCACGAGATGTTTATTCTCTCTGCCCTTCCCTATCATAAAGATGATCAAGGGAGGAGTAGATTCGATTCTCAAATCATCAATCATCGCAAATTTGTTACATGATAATCTTAGAAACGATAGGACAAGAGCTCAATAAATGAAACAAAAGATAGACAATATCTCCTATTATGGAGTAACCTCAAGGGAGGGGGTAGACTTGCTTCATGAATCATCGAACATCACTAAAATAGTATGCGATGATTCAAGACGCAATAGGTTCAGTATAACGTCCAACTGAACCTAACCAAATTTTATTATCTTTTTACCTCTTTTTACTCCAATTTTATTAGCTTTTTTACTTTACCTTTCCATTTTCTTATCTTTTCTTCATTTTTGTCCAAAAGTGATGATTACATCCACTAAGCCAAAGCAATAGAGAATAAAAAGCATAACTTGACCTGAGAAATGAACTTTTTGAGCCCTTTTCTACGGGGGAAACTACAAAGGAGGAATCAAACTCATTTACAAGTGATAATGAATTCGAAGTCAATGCCGAAATGAGCGATAATGACTCCAAATCCAAACTTGATAATGAGCTATAATGAATCTGTCACGACCCAAACCCGCCCCTAAAAGTTTGGATCATGACCGGCCAGTAACCTTAGATTACCTTCGGCCTCAAAAACAAAATTTCATAATATTCAAATCATATCGGGGCTTTAAGTGGAAGAAGAACAAAAATAATAAATGTCCATTAAACAGTGCATACATGATAACTTGAAATGATCAAACCATTTAATTACACTTTCCATATTTACATGTACAATAACAGAACTTATACAAATCTCACACGCTATATGAAAGACTTCAAACAAAATTAGACTTGGCAAAATAACACCACGCCTCTACACAGAGGCACTTCATGGGTGGCTTGACGGAGAGACGGACTTTGGGATAAACTCTACTGATTTTCCTTCGATTGCTCACCTACATACATATCTATACAAAAAAAAAAAAAGGGTGAGCTAGAGCCTAGTGAGTAATATTAAAATAAAGAGGTTAATGAATGGTGTCCACCACATTATGTAAACATGGCTTACAATTGCGAAATATATATCTTAAATTATTTCCAAATATCATTTTCATAACAAACACGTATCATATCAAAATCCGTTCATATACAAAGAGCCCGAAGGCGTATCAAAGGGACCACAAGGGTCAAGCAAAGGGTCAGGATCACATTTCAAAAAAGGACATCGATTCATTCATATAAAATAACATTTCATAAACATGAGTCATATGACAATTTACAAACATCTTTATTCACACTTACAAAACGGCACGACCTTGGGCCCAATATAATAACAGAGCAGCCTCAGGCCCAACATATTAGCAGAACGATCTCGGGCCCATCATAATAATAGGACGGCCTCAGGCCCAACATAATAGTAGAACAGCCTTATGCCCAACATAATAACATAACGGCCTTAGGGCCAATAAAATAGCAGAATGGCTTTAGGCCTAACATAATAATAGAACGGTCTTAGGCCCAACATATTAGCAGAACGACCTCGGGCCCATCATAATAACAGAACGGCCTCTGGCCCAACATAATAGCAGAACGGCCTTAGGCCCAACATAATAGCAGAACGGCTTCAAGCCCAATATATAGCAAAACGGCCTTAGGCCCAACATAATAATTTAGTTCATGAAATTCACTCATGTTGAATAAATACAATCTTCAGAAAGTATAACAATTATGAATAGTTAAACGAATAAATAGAACACATCCTTATAAAGGTATTCTCACAGTGGTTTCCAGAAATGGTTAACCGGCCTCGAATCTTGACCTAAAGTCACAATGCACATAGCACAACATATCAAAATATAGAATTACTCTCTTGATCAAATTTACTTCTTTTAATCTTTTCTTAATCCAATAAACCGATTCCTTACTTTGCTCCTTAATCAATTCTTTATGTTGGTTCTAAACTTATTAGTTCTCAATGAGTCATAATCCGTGTCTAGGAAAATAGAAAGAAACGAAAGGAAACCAAGTTAGGAGAAGAAATAGCATGAAACGGTTAGAAAGAAAGTAAATAGCCTTCACTAATTTGAACATATCTATTTGTGTACTTAGAATTTGGATGTGATACCCATTGGAAACTAGATTTCCGGGGCTTGAATTTAGGCTTAAGAATAGTCTAAAATGGAGTCCGGATGAGGGGTTTATGCTTATTTAAAGTTGGCTGAAGTAGGATAATCCGCATGTGCGAAAATCCAAACCCCACGTGTGGTTCGGGGCTTCCAGCAGCAGGTCCGAAATTTTAGTATGTTCTAAAATGGTTTCCTTGCATGTTCTTGGGCTAAGGCTCATTGAAACTCAACATAAACTTCATAAATTCATTGATAAACATGGGAATAAGATTGTTTTCCAAATCAAAAGCATCAAGACTTGGTTTAACTCAAGAGGCAAGAATCTTTAACAAGAATTGATAAACTCTATTTTTGTTACAAAACCTAACTTTTCTTCCAAATTCATATAGATCTTCATTTCATATGTAATTTTATGAGTTCAAACAATACAAAACCTCAAGATTAAGGCTCAACTTTTCACAATCAACTTCAAGATAAGCAAATATAAGGGAATTAACTCTCAAATCTAACAAATGCAAGGAATCCATGTTTAATTTCAAGAGTATAATTTGCTCAAGCTTATGAGTTACAACCCTAACTCATCTCTAATTTAAGTCTTGATTTTACACAACTAAAGAGGTATTCCAAGAGTTTTAGTTGGTTTACACATACCTTGAATTAAATTCTTGAATTCCCTTACAATTCCTTCAATTTCTCCATGTTCCTTCTTCAATCTTGAGCTTTTCCTTCTTTCTCTCTTACTTATCTCTCTTCTCTCCAGATTTTTCTTTGCTTTCTTTTGTTGAGTCTTTCTCAACTAAGGTCCATATATCTATACATAAATATAAGGTATACTATTTAATAAAATCAATTTAATTCATTATGAATTAGATTTTTACAAAACTTCATATTATGTTCTAAAAATCATGCTAATCATATCTATGTGGTTGGTTTCGGTTTATCACGCCTCTAAGGCTTTCAATTTTCAGTCTAAAGGCCCCAATTTCAACAGATTTTCTTATAACCGACAGAGACAACTTCAAATCCTTATAATTCATATCCTTAGACATGCAATTCCACAACAACCATATAATTACACTAATCATGACTAATCACAAATCCCACATAATTTAAATAACCTAATTTGACTTCCATTAGAGCCCAATTAATTATATTTAAATTATCAGTTTGAATCAGAATTTTTTAATCAAACTTCCAAAAGGTTCCAGATATTAAATTGAACTTATTATCATCATCAATTTTTGTTTTGTAAATCACCAAGGCTTTCAATTTCAAATCAAACCCAAAATCCTTGTCAATAAATTTCATATTCAAATTGGATAGCTCATAAATAGATTTAATCCCCCCTCCTCATAACGTAATTAACATCAAATCTCAATTTTACAAATCTAAATCAAATATTTAATTAAACCTCCATATGGTTCGATTCTCGAAATTAAAATAATTCAACTCACTAATTATTCTTTCTTGAGCCAATTAGGCTTTCAATTTCTAATTCCAAATAAATCTTCAATAGAATCGTATACAAATCAGTCTCCATAATTTTCATAATTCCTATATTAAATCAGAATAGTAGGCAATTAAAATTCAAATCTCTGTTACTAATTAAATATAAAGTATTACACGATGGGGTTATTGCATAATCTTTCCTTTATGATTTCCAAGGGTCTAACTAGGAAATTAGTCCCTTAGAAGTAATGCACCGGCAATAAAGGGAACTGTCAAACAAAAGATCATGCTTAGGATAAGAGAGATGTAATACCCTGGTAATGAACCTCTGAAGAGATTAAACCATTTAGCATGAGGGGTCTCTTTCTTATGCCTTGAATGACAATCTTTTGTTTGATACAACTCTTAATCAAAAGAAATAAAGAAATGAGGGAGATTGCAAAGTGCTAATGAAAAGGTGGATAATACAATGACATGAATATATATATATATATATGACAGCTATAAAAAAATGAAAGAAAAGACTATCAACTCAAATGGATTGGAAGCTATGGCCCATACACCAAATCCATGAGGACTTATAACAATACAACTATAATATTCAAAGCATAAATTAAATGAACACATTAAATAGCCCCTAACCTCCAAAAATAGTGGCCAAAACTAAAAGAAATAAAGTGGAAAAAGGCAAAGCAACAAGCTATAGAACAAGGCCAAAAGAATGGTGGCTAACCCCTCCTCTTTTTCTGACTTGAAATCACATTTTAAAGCTTAAAATAGCGTTGAAATCAGTATGAAAATACAAGAAAAAGAGGGAGAAAAAATGGGTAAAGAGTTCAAATATTACCCCTTTAAACAGAGGGTGTTCTTCTTGGTTGACAAACCAAAAGCTTGACACTCTTTAGGATATGAAATTATCTTCAAGAACCTCAGCAAAAGCCTCAAGTTTAAGCTTAGAAGGTGTATATATAGTGTATGTATATTGCAAGAGAGGAGGGAAGTGTGTTGGACAAATTATGGCTCTTGGCAAAATTTTCTAACCCCAAACCATGAGGGGGGCCTTGTATTTATAGAAAAATAACATCTCACATCGGAAATATTTGAAAGAGAATAACTAGCTTAAAGCTCGTGCATGGAAGCAGTTACAGCTGTCAAAATATCTGCTCTCAATAAATATGGTTGGCCGGCCAATTTATTGTACGGCCTGCTCATAAATTGGCAGGCCAGCCAATTATTTTGGCCTTGCTGCTCACTAAGTGGTTAGGCTAAAAGGGGTTTTGGTCTAAATGTGGTGAAAGGTTTGGGTTTGAAGCTCGAAACTGAATTCTTTTGCTGAAGATTCGAACAATTTGCATAATGTAACTTTCTTCATCGAGTGTTTAGATTGAAGTGCCCCAGTCTTAAGGGCGGTCAAAATGGGATGTCTACACCTTCTCATACCAAACCATTATCAACAATGGAGAGCAAATCAAATCATGAAAAGAGTCCAAAATCACAAACACAAATCATTTTCATTTAAAATCACCTCCACATTCGCTGATTATTATACGATAGGATGTGGGCACCCAAAAACATTTAATACAATCTCCACATTTATCGACTATTATACGGCAGGACGAGGGCACCCAAAATCATTTATTTTTCCACTTTTACCGACTATAATACAGCAGGACCAGTGGACACTCAAAAATATTTTCCCATATTCGTCCAGTGATAAGCTTAGACAGGGCAATTGGGCACCTTAACTTTCCACGCGGGTACCAACACAACACAACCTCATCAAAACCGATTCTTAACCCGAACTCATATTCAGTGTACCACTTTACCAACTTTGAATCAATTAATGAGTATTCAACATTGTATGAGATGAAATACAAACATTACATTCAAGAAAAATCAATTCCCAAGCCACAATGCCCTACCACAACACTGTCCATATGTTTCACCTCTTTGTTGTTTCTCAATATTCCAAGAATTTAAGAAAATTCCAATCCAAATACCATTTTCTACTCAATTTAGAAATTAGGGTTTTACCAAAGTTGGGGCTTTCTCCCCTTCTTCATATATAGGTATTTCTTTAAGATTAATATACACATTTTATGAAAAGGTTTGGAGACATTTTAATAAAAGTTGGGTAATATGTTCCCTTTTGTATGAAATAGAAGTTTAATCCAATTTAATCATCATATCAAGTCTCAAGTCACAGCAATACCATAGATACATCTTCAAGACAAAGAAATACTAGGTTAAAAGCAACTATACCTCAAGCTATGAGCAAAAGAACCAAGCTTCTTGATGATCTCCTCACCAAACAAAAATCCAATCGGTAGCAAGGATGCTCTTTACATGTACTCCACACCTTGCAAGTAATTTCAACTAGATCTTAGAGGAATGAGGAGTATTTTGGGTAAGAAACCTAGGGTTTTTCGGGTTTAAGACAAGGAGAAGGAAAAGAAAAAGGAAAGTTGGAGAGCATAATCTAGAAGGTACTTTTTAAACTACTGGGTTCGCACAGATCGCTCAAGCGCAACTTCTTTCGCTTGAGCGGACAACACAACTACACGAGGATCGTTTGAGCGACAATTCCATCATTCCAGAGAAAAATGAAAAGTCCTAGAAACTACTAGGAGCTCACATTCTACGCTTAAGCGCAACTTTCTACGCTCGAGCGGCCTCGCCTGTAAACCTGCGAAATACTGAAAGCAGCAATTCTCCGCTCGAGCGACACTTTCTTCGCTCGAGCAGTCACCTGGAACAAGATGTCACAAAATAAATACAACAAAATAAACAAATGAAGTTCTTGCTTCCAAGTCCTCCCAAGCTATTGCCTTAGCGGAGACATATCATCAGCACTTGAAAATGTTTTTTTCCACATAGAGTGAGCGAAAGCCCAATAGAAACAATCCAACACAGTATATGAATCTTAACAAAGATATAAGGTGATATTCATATGCAATGCTCGTCCCAAAACATTTTTATATCACTTTCCCAAAACCATGCTATGCTAGGATTAGGACAATTATGAAATCATTTCCTTTATGATAGAAAACATGGCAGTGAATCACAATCTTTGAGAATGTCAAAACAAATACAACCTTTCATGAAAATTTCGTCCGTAGGAAATCGTAGACCGGTGCCCATGTAAATGTAGGCTATACAAGCACTACTATTGCCATTTCACGAAAATTTTGTCCATGGGATTGGTACCCATGTATACGCGTAATTTTTAGGACTTTTAACATGGACACACTGGTCAACTTATTTCAACGAGGTAACACTTACTTCCAAAATTCACCCATTTTTCTCAAAACAATGCACATTTTCAAGGTAGTAAATATGCAACAATGCTCAATGCAAAATGATGAAAAATTAGTTTCAATTCTCTATTCTCACAACAATCATAGCTATCCTCCACCGATAGCCCAAACAGATATTTCTAAACAGATAAACAATTTTTAATAAAGATAAACTTTCCAAAATTCAAGATGTGAGCGATAATACATATCCAACTCTACTATCCTCATTAATATCAACCCAATTCCACATTTCTAGCATCAATTTCATTTATCTTTTCAAAATCAACATTTGATACATTTAGGGTAAAACCCTCATTTCTTTATAAACCAATTTCAAAAGTAAAAATCCACTAATTCATCATAACTCAACAATGAATACATCCTTTTAATCATTTTGAACAAAGCATTTAAAAACCCCTATTTTGAAATCAAGCTAAACCCTAGGTTTGTCCAAAATTACACCAAATCAAAATGTTGTTTTTATAAAGACAAATATCTAAGTTAAAAATCATAAGAAAGTGCAGAAAATCCCTACTTCAAGCTTAGAAGATGAGAGAAAGAGTGAAGGAACTTCAACAATGCCCAAACCACTTTGTTTGGATCAAAAGGAAGCCCACGATGTGCTCTAGCTTTTTAACAAAGGGACATGGATGAAGAACTCAACGGATCTAGGTGTATTTGTAGAGAGAACTAGAGTTTTAGAGAGAGAGAGAGAGAGGATGTAGATCTAGGGTTTTTAGAATGTTTAGAGAGAGAGAGATATGAAAAAGTGATCTAAAAAGTGACTTTTATAGATTGATATATGCGCAGACCGCTCGAGCACAAGAAATG
The DNA here is from genome assembly GCA_022316695.1 of Camellia oleifera. Taxonomy (NCBI): domain Eukaryota; kingdom Viridiplantae; phylum Streptophyta; class Magnoliopsida; order Ericales; family Theaceae; genus Camellia; species Camellia oleifera. The sequence continues at coordinate 93,758,648 of CM039319.1, read as the reverse complement.
TCGCTCAAGCGACCAGACACAATAAGTGTCATCGCTTGAGTGCAAGAAGTGACTGCTCAAGCAAATAACACAAACTCCCAGAAGTTTTACAGGCAAACAACCATCGCTCGAGCACAAGAAGGACCGCTCGAACCAACACTGCTGTAGCTTGACTTTTTCGCACTCCCTTTTGGAAGTTCGAAATAAGCTCTACAGTTCAGACTTCTGAATCTAATCTCACAAGTGCAATGTAAAATTGATAAACACCAAGGAGTCCAAATCCGGCAAATCTTTTCGAAAATCGATTTTGAATCAAATTGCCAAAAATGGACTACTTTGTCAGATATAGAGTCGCCACCTAAATATTTTTGAAAAATTTAAGAAACCCATGACTCGTGCCAAAGGCCACGTGTCCGTCATCCCCAAGATTGTCTCAGCTCGGGAACTTAGGTACGAGAGGGGAAGGTCATGAATTGAGCACCCCTGCTTGCCCGATCAAAGATCGGTCTCTACTAATCATGATATGAATTTTATGTACATTATATGCTCTTGTTCCGATTTATTAGGTTAGCATTACTATGTGATGCGCACACACAATTATAGACTAACTTGCAAGATTTAGAACATCTCGAGTCATGTTTGTTTTGAAAATTGTTTCGAATATGTATCACTTGAAAAAGTGATCGCATATAAACAATGCTCAAATTATTCCAATTCAAGCAATAAGCCTTCATCCACCATTATACAAGCAGTTTATCATTTAAGCACTTAGCCTCATGGTAAGCATGCGAAACATGGCAACATCAACACTCATGCAATATGCTAAAGTTAATAAAAACTTACCTAGTACTTCAAGCCAAAAAAAAGAAATGAGTTAGAAAAATGCATGATTCCTAACTATGCAATATGACTAATGCAACGCATGCAATATGCAATTAATTGGCTCGGCTACTAATATGGCATATGAATCAATGACATAGCATACGGTCTAAGCACGTATTCAAATAAGTGTAAGCGATAACAATGTAGTTAGAATGATGAACAAAGCCTCGGTGCATGCGATACAAATGGATGCAAACATGAAGTATGCTTAATTGAAACATGATGTCCCTAAACTAAACATCGTAAGCAATTAAATAAAAGAGAGAAAGATGTGGGGTTGGAAGACATACACATTATTACATTGCGCTCTCACGAAGTAGAGTCCGAATGAATAAACTAGCTAAGTAACTAACTAATTAAAGCTAAGCTAATTAAGCTAATTATTAGAAAACAAATGAAATTAGCTAAGCTACTTAACTAATTATTACAAATAAATATAAATTAACTAACTATTCTAGTTAACTAACTAATTACAAAATGAAATTGAATAAGTAATTAACTAACTAATTAGTTACAACACATTTAACTAGCTACAACTAATTAATTACAACAAGATTGATTTACAACTATGATAACGAATGAAACAATTAATTACATTCGACAAAATGTGTAAGTGAAGATGGATGAAGGTTGCATGCACAACGCCTGAGAGCTACTCTGTCTGTCCAAGCCAACTCTGTTTCACCTTCAGCCACTGCCTCTGTTTTCGTACAAAACTGCACTGCTGGCCACACACTGAGGGCTGGCTGTGCATCATTGATGGCCGGCCGGGCATCAATTTGGTGCAAAACTCTGTTTTTGTGTTTTGAGGTGAACCAGTGCAAATAGAGTGTCCTCAAGCTCTGTTTGTCCCTTTCTTCCTTTTTTGTCATGGGAAAACCTCAAGAGAAGGTTGAAATTGGTTTCAAAGCCATCAATGAGTAAATTGATTGCTTGATGGTCTCAGATACAATTTTGGACAAAAATCAATGAAATGCAAAGAATGAGACCACCCTTCCCTCTTGTCATGGTATGAACTCAAAGAGAGAGGTTGCAACGCTTTAAGAATCATCAAAATGCCATGAATTAGTATGTGATGACTCTTGACACAAGGAGCTTGGCATAACGTTCGGCCAAGTTGGAGCAATTCTAAGCCATTTTTTTTTATATGGGTTGATCCAAGTTTTAAGCCAATTTTATGAAGCCTTGCCATTCTTTAATCCAGTTGTCCATGGTGATGTTAAAATCCTCTAAACAAGAAGTTATGTTAAACGAGAGGTTCTTCTAAAGCATGAGAGAGAGACCACACCATTCGTAATAAATCTTCGAAAAGATTAAGCCATTAAATAAGAGTCTCTCTTACATGTCTTGACCAACCTCAATCGGTTGAAATCATTCTCAAGAATGAAAGAGATGGATGTTGGATTGATTGTTAAAATTAAACTTTTAAACATGGAAAGAAGTAGAGAAATGCTTAGAACAACATGCAACAAGTTTTGTATGCCAACTTTATAAGACAACAAGCAAACCAATCAAAGCATGAACTAATTAAATAAATTAAAACAGCCCCTAAAGTGTAAAAAAATAGTAGCTAAGATGGTGTTAAAAGAGCACAAAACAAAGCCAAAAGTAAGGAGGCACAAAGCTAGCAAGCAAAGCTAAGGAGGGGTGGCTAACCCCTCCACTTTTGGGACTTCTAAACCATATTTCAGCCTCTGAAAATAGTCTAAACAGTCCAAAAAAGCCCCAAAACAGTGGCTAAAAGAAGAGAAGTAAGTGGGAAACACAAGGATATAAGCTTGGAATAAGGTTCAAGGAAGTATGTTTAAAGAGCACAAAAAGATAACCAAAAGCAAGAGATATAAAGCTAGTAAGCAAAATCAAGGAGAGGTGGCTAATCCCTCAACTTTTGAGACATCTAAACCATGTTTTTTAGCCTTTGCAAACTCTGAAAATTAGTATATAAAGACAAGAAAAATAGAAGAAAAGAGTAGAAGAAGATTAAAGAAGAAAATGCAAAATTATACCTTTTGAAAAGAGAGGTAAGCTCTTAGTTAATAAACTTGAGTCCAACAAGTTTCTGAAATTAGCTTTAAAAGTTCAACAAAAAGCTTCAAGAACAAGCTTTAATGGTGTATGGAGGGTGAAAGTTGATTTGGAGAAGAAAAGAGGCTTGAAGGTTCAAGGAGGTTCAAGGATAGCTCCTCAATGTCTAAGCCTCTTGGAAGGTTTTTCTAACCTTAAAATCTAAAGTGGGAGGTCCTATTTATAGAATTTGAGCTAATTTCGTCCAAAAATATCTTCAAACAAAGATATTTGTTCAATTCCCGTTAGCTGTTTGTTTGATGCCATCGAGGCCTGGCTGGGCCTCAAAACACATGGCCGGGCCTCAATAATTCACGGTCAAGCTTCAATAAACAAGGAACGGTAAAAAAAAAAACACTTTGGAGAAATTTTCATTGAGGCCTGGCCGGGCCTCAATGAGGCACGACCGGTTCTCAATGACTGCACTTTAGGCCCCGACTTCAAACGAGCATATCTTCTTCATCTGGGCTCGATTTTTGGTCATTCGTGAGTCTAAATTGAAGCCCCGGAAGTCTACTTTCCAATGGTGGCAGCCTCACATTTAAATTCTAAGTGGTCAGAGAGATATACGTATTTTAGTAAAGGTTTCTCATTTCTATCTTAACCAGATTGATGCCCAACCTCTAACAGCCACATGTCCGCCATCTGAACTTGGTTTTAGATGATTCTTGAGTTCAAAGTAAAGCCCCAAAAGTATAATTTCCAATGGTGGTGGCCTTACAACTAAAGTCTAAGTGTGCAAAGAGATAGGCTTGGTTTGTGAAGGCTGCTCAGTTCTTTCTCAATGGTTTGATGCTCACATTTCCTAAACTAGTTTTCTTCCAACCCCTCATATTTTCTTCAACTCCAAACCTATAAATAAGAAGTTTTAAAAGATTTTTTTAAAGAGTTCACATCTCTTCCATTCATTTTGACTTTGTACCTACTCAGTTTACCAAAAAGTGCAATTTTTAACGAAATGCGAGCCTCATAGAAGCATTTGGAAAAAAATATTTTGAAAAGAGGGCTTTAAGGTCTAAAATAGTTTGGCCAAGATAAGGTGCAAGGTTTGGGATTAGAGCTTGAATCCGACTTTCTTCACCAAGAATTCAAAAGATTGCACAGTATAACTCTCATCATTAGGTGTTCAGAATCAAGCGCCCAAGTCTTAAGGGCAGTAAAAAATGAGATGTCTACAACCGCTCGAGCGCAAGAATGACTGCTCGAGCGAAGAATGCTAACTCTTAGTAGTTTTGTAGACCTGCAAAAGTATTGAAAGTTAACAAAGACTGCTCGAGCGCAAGAAGTGTCGCTCGAGCGAAGAAGAAAAATTCTAGGTAACAACAGTTTGAAAAACAACCTACCAATCTATTCCAAATGCAACTAACACATCCCAATAGCCAAACTCAAAGAGAAATAAGGGAAAACAAGATATGAACAACTATATAAGACAATGAAACCCGGATCCAAAACATCAAATGGGTCGGGTCTAAACCAGAATCGCTATATATATTCTATCAGCTGGAACAACCTGCAAAAATTGAGGTGACCAGCGCTATGCCAAGGCTATGTGGCTTGATATGTAGCAAAGCCATACGTCATCATTTCCATACCAAATGGCCCACCACACCACAATGGTAGGTTATAATATTAATTTGCTGAAAGGACATTTTTGGTAATTGGAATGTGAGACTCAATTTAATGTTTTGCTACTTTTTATATATGCCACCAAAGGCAGAATTTAAAATTTTATTGGTGGAATGAAAGTATGTGTACAAAAAATACTAAGTTAATCTGAGTACATTAATAATTGAACATAATTTTTTTTATAAACATTGTGAAAATATTATTTTATGAGATAAATAAATTAATCTAGTATGTATTTTTTTATTTTTGAAAATATATATAACATTTAATTTTTAATATTTAAAAAAAATAACATATACCTCTTGCATTAATAAAATACTCAATAAAATTGATATATTGAGAGTAGTTTGTATGATAGATATGTTATTGTTATTGTTAAAATTTATGATAAATTAATTTTTTTTTGAAAATGTTATGAATAGATTATGTGTAGTGAACCAATCTTGGGAGTAAAGCATGATGAATTCTTCCTCAACATCAAGTTCAACAACTACACAGATAATGGTTCCGTCCATAGGAAACTTAATACTAATATGATATGTGCGATTGGCCATTAGATACTAATAACGTTTTGACGTTTCGCATTTAAGATGTACTTATATGAAATAAAAATATTGGAATCAAACAAGTTGCATATAAAAAAAATGTCATTTTTTAGTAAATTTGAGTTAAAAAATTGAAATCAAATAAGGTGAATATGATTTAAATATATAGTTGTTAATATATATATTTTATTTTTTATTTTATTTTATTTTTTTATGTATGTATGTTGTCCTGAATGAGTGATAAAAAATGGAGGATTTGGATTATAAAATTTGGTTTGAAAATGATCTTATCGAATTGAAATTTTTTCTGAAAATAAAAAATTGCAGAATTAGAAATAAGAGAGAATTTTTAGTAGACAATGTAGTCATCAATAAAAGCTTGTAATAATTAATTCAATTTTAACTAACAATATGAACGGGCAAATTAGAGCTACCAATTTTTATTTTATTTTTATTTTTTATTTTTTTTAAAAGTTCATTACCAAGATTAATAGTTTGAAAAAGAAGTAGTTGCATGGAGTTAAACATTCATTCTGTAACCTTTTTTTTTTTTTTTTTTTTGTGGTCAAAATCTATTTAACATGTAACAAAAATAACTATTTATCTAATGAAAAATGTGCTTAGGAGATGTGATCATAGAGCTATTGACTCTGCAACTCCACCATCTGTCATTGAAATAGCATGTACAAATAATCAATTATTGATGGATGGATGGATGGGTTTGATTCATAGGACATTGTGAAACTGCTAGAACAAGTCAACTTTTTAGCAAGCATGGAAAAGAAAGGAAAAGTGAGATATGTTATTGTGAATGTGATTATGTTGGATTTTTTTAGCTAATATTTTTAATTTTATTGACTCCTGCTAGTGAGGGGAGACAAAAACAAACCAAACCGACTCACACACCGTGATAGACCACCAGGATTTAGATTTCATCACAAGAAACATCCAGAGCCAAGGCAGCGCAAATAGGAGAATTTATTATTTTGTTTATATATAGGTTATATATATATATATATTCTTCTTGTGTTTTTACTAATATTTTTATTGTTTTGCTTTTTGAAAATGGTGAATTTTGATGTCTATAACAATTATGTTCATATAACATGTATAGTACGTACAACACACACTACAAGAAAAAGCGTTTTTGGCGACCAAAATTGAATTTTTCGTCGCTGAAAGTAGTAGAAATGGCGACTAAAATGGAATTAGTCGCCAAAATTGAACACTTTCGCCGACTAAAAGACTTTAGTCACCGAATACAATGGTTTTAGCGACTAAAAGGCAGTTTAGTCGCCGAATCTAGGGGTTTTAGCGACTAAAGGTTGTTTAGTAGCCAAAAGTGATGGTTTTTGGTGACTAAAATAATTTAGTAGCCAAAAGTGATGGTTTTGGCGACTAAAAAGCAGATTGGTCGCCGATTGTAGGTGTTTTGCCGACTAAAAACAGATTGGTCGCTGAAAGTGAAGCTTTTTTGCTACAAAAAAAAATTAGTAGCTAAAAACTGAGTATTGGCGACTAAAATTCAGTTTAGTAGCCAAAAGGGGACGTTTTTGGCGACTAAAAATAGGTTTCGTCGCCAAAACTGCTAATTTTTAATTGGAACTTATTTTTTTAGCGACAAAAAATTAATTAGTAGCCCAAAATAATAGAATTGGCGACTAAATAATGGTTTTAGTCGCCAAAAGTGGCCTAATTTTTTTTTTAATAAATATTTTTTTAAACACAAATTATATTGAATAAAAAAAAATTATATTTATATATATAGTTTTGTATTAATACCGATTACTATACTATATAAATAATATATATTGCATATATATTCGTGTGATGTTGTAGTGGCATAATGGAGGGAGTGTGATGCAAAAAGGTTTGGAATGTGGGACGGTTGGGGTTCGAAACTCAGGAAAAGCAAAAAAAAAGTGGGTTTTTTTTTTTTTTCGCCGGAAACACCTTTGGTGACTAAAAATTTAGTCGTCAAAAATCTTCATTTTGGCGACTAAGCCGTTTAGTCGGCGATTCAGAGGGTTTTGGCGACTAAATTATTAGTCGGTAAATGTCTGATTTTCAAAAGTGTAAAACACTATTGGCGACTAAAAAGTTGGTTGCTAAAGAGCTATTTTTTGCTGACTAAAAAAATGTTAGTCACCAATACCTCCGGCGATCATATATAGGCGACAAATGTAGCGACTAAAAAATTTTGTCGGGGAAAGTAAAATTTCGACTTTCAGCAACTAAAAATAGACTTTTGGCGACTAAAAATTTAGTCGCCAAAAGTGTTTTTTTTTGTAGTGACATTTATTAACAACACATATATTAGTAGTAGAGTGCTAGTATACATATACAAAAATATGTCTAGTTATAATATATAGATATGTATATGTATTATAAGTAGGCTATTAGCATATATGTATACAGATATGCCTGTATATAACATGTAGTGACAGAGTTAGATATCTTCTACTTGTATAATAGTCCACTTGTTTGTCCCAGATGAACTGCTACTTGTGGTTGCTAGAGCAAGCCTGATGTAATATTCTTTTTCTTTGCAGTTGATGTTCATTGCGGCTAATATTTCGATGCGGGCCTGCACGTAAAGTGTAATTTTATTGTGTTAGTTTACAATATGTGAAGTATGTGGATAATTTTTCTATGGTATTTATAACAATCTGTCCTCGGAGATCGCTTGAGCTATCAATCGGTCGCTCAAGCGGAGATGCAGAGCTCCCAATATCTTGCCTGTTTGCAAGTGAAATCGCTTGAGCAGTAAAGTGGTCGCTCGAGCATGGAAATGAGGTTCCCAGTATTTTCACTGTAGCTCTACAAAACTTCTGGGACCATGAGTTTATCGCTCGAGCGATGAGAAGTTTGCTTGAGCGATCACCTTGTATTTTGCACTTCACTTGAGCGATGGAAAGTTCATTCGAGCGGTCTGTTCGGGACAGCACACTTAAAAATCAATCCAAACACCTTTTCTCTCATTTTTCTATATCTTCTCTCCCTCTTTCACCTATATAATGATTCTGTTTTAGACCTGAACCATTTGATGTTGTGGATCCGGGTTTTCTTGTCTTGAACAAGTGCTGTTGTCTTTGTTCTCCTTATTCCTCATTGAGTTTGGTTATTGGGATGTGTTGGTTGCATTTGGAGCAGGATGGTTACTTGTTTTTTTTTTTTTTAAATCTATTATTGCCCTGAATTTTGTCTCTACGCTCGAGTGAAGCTTCTTACACTCGAGCAATGTTTGATAACTCTCAGTACTTTTGTAGGTCTACAAAACTACTAGAAGGGTGCATTCATTGCTAGTGCGGTAATTCCTGCGTTTGAGCGGTCACACCTTGTTGTGTCTGTATGCTCGAGCGATACTTCTTGCGCTTGAGCAGTCTGTCTGAATTCAGCAACTATAAAAGTCACTTTTGGTCATATCTGGATCACTCTTCTCTCTCTCTTCTATCTCCTTCCACCATTGTTCAGCTTGCAAGCTCTTTCTTCTTGGTTTTCATTTACTTTTATGCATCTTTGACCCCTAGTTCCATATACCAAAACGTAGAGCTCAACGAGGGCTTCCATTTGATTTGAACGGATCATGTTTTCGTTGAAGTTGGATTTTCGGGCTTTCTTCTCTTCGTTGCTTGAGGTAGGGATTCTTTTGCTCCTTTTTAATACTTCGTCTATAAATAGACACGTGGTAGATTTTATTGCATAAAAAAACATGTCAATTATGGACTTCTTTGAAAATCATATAAGGGGATCTAGGGTTTGACTGCTTGGAGTAGTAATTGGGCAATTGATTGTTGTTTGGGTTAATTGGAGAGTAGATTAACTTGTTTATGTTGCAAAAGAGAAAAAGCCCTAATTTCATATTTGACCTAATGAATTAAAAGGGGGTAAAATTGAATAATGTTTGTGTTGTGATAATTTGAGTTGTGTTATTATGTTGTTAACATAAAAGAGGAAATTAATTTTTGTATTGGAATTTATTCGAATAATCATATTGAGTTAAGCTGGGTTATGGCTTGGAATTCATTAATGAGGTTTTATTGAAATGTAGAAATTAGTTTTTGGAAAGAAGAAGGACTTTGGAATATAAATTTCGAAAATAAAAGGGTTGGTTTTGAAAAAGAAGAAAACAAAAGAAAGAAATTATGATGTATGGTAAATTTAGACATGAACTTGAGGTTAGGTTTTGAAACCGTTGAACATTGTTATTATTATCATTTTTGTTGGACTTAAGGTCAAGTAAGTGTCGGGTTATCATATTACGTGTGTTTATAAATATTGCTTAGAAGTTTTGTCCTTGGTCATCGGTGGAGGATGACAGTGTGATGTTGAATAGATTTTGTGTATGTAGTACACTCGAGTTATTTATATTTGTGAGTTATATGGTAGTTGGAAATGTGCATACGCTGAGAATAAGAGGTACCATTACCTTCTAGCTAGCGCCTGGAGAACTTCGTAGAGGTACCATTACCTTCTAGCTGATGACTGGTAAATTGGCGTGAGTATTGAAAAGGTGTATCCTTGGTTTACCGTGCTTGAGGCTAGTAGAGTGTAGTTGGGTTTCTCGTTATTATTCTCAGTTCTCTTTATGTGTTTCATGCATAGCGATGATTATTTTGTGGAGGATGTCACTTGTCTTATATGGTTATGTAAGGAGTATTTTATATGTATCGTCTTCATGGTCGTTTGGGATACTTCTATTCAAAAATTGTAGAATGAAATTGGTGTAGGTTTAGTAATCGAAGAAAACATAATTGGGTTCTATGGGTTTGTTTTGAAAACTGGTTGTCGTCAGGTGAGTTTAAAATTGAAATGGCAAAAAGAAGAAGGAAAGACGAATGGTTGTGTTATTGAACAAATTGAACATTTTTGAGGAAATTATCTATGTAAGTATATCTTCATGTATTATTAACTGACACTTATGTACATGGTATGACTTAAAGCATTTATGATCATAGCTATCTGTATGTTGTTATTGTTTAGGATCATGTTGGTATTCTTACTAGACTTTATGTTCATCCCACGTTGCTAATCCTTTTTTAGGTGTATATCGAGAGGTGGTTCAAGATTGAGGATTTTCATTATCTGTTGGCCACGGGGCCTTTTATTTGTTTGCTAAATGCCGTTGTTGTAAAAGAGGGTTGAACCCTTTCTCTTATATGTAATGATATAAGCCTATGGGCAATTCATGTAATTATAGCTCATGTTGCATTCATTATGTATTCAAATGAGAGAACTTTTACTTAATTGTCCTTATTAATGTATTGAGTTCCTTACGTCATGTCTAAAATTGTATAGTAATAAAGGATTTGGTGATGGTATCCGAGCAAATAAAAAGTGGGGTGTGACAACCTATTTCCAAAACCATAGCTTCTAAGCACTTGATTCCTCTTGATTTCTACCAATATTCACCTTAGATCTTCAAACGGGGTTGAATAAAAAGTTTAGATCTAAAGTTCTACCGATTGTTTTTTCATCTTTTGAAGTTTGGAGTTGGGTATTCACCATTTGCCTTCAATCTTGAGGTAGGGGTACTTTTAATTCCTTATATCTTTGATTTGGGATGTATATGTGGTGTTTTCATTATAGTTATATAGATATTTAACAGTATGAGACTTGATGTGTTATTTAGTGGATTTTGGTTAAAAAGGGGGTCATTCCTTGTAAGTTTCTTAAAGGATTTGTGTTTGGTGTTGATAATATTGTTATAGGTGATGAGAATTGACCTTTAAATGCTTTAAAAGGAAAAAGCCCCAATTTTCTTAAAACCCTAGTTTTCAAAGTTGTTCAACCAGGGGATTTTTGTTCATTTGGCCTTCTAATCATGAAATTGGAGGTATTGGATTGATTATTATGTTGAAACATGAAATTTTAGGAACCTCTTACAAAATCTTGAGATGATAATGGGTATGACTTGAGGAATTACCTTAGTTAGAAATGTTTAAATTGTTGGATTGTTGTGAATTAAAATCACCCAAGGGGAAATTGAGATTTTTGAACTCATACACCATATGCATTCATTGATTATACTGTGACTTGGAATTGTCAATATTTGAAACACATTAAAAGGGGGTTAAATAACATATGAGTCCGGGTTGAGAGTCGGGTCTTGGTTTGAGTTGTATTATGTATTTTAGTACCCACATAGGGAGTCAAGGTGCCCAATTTCCCTGTCTTGTACTTATCACTGGACGAATGTGGGAAAGGTTTTAGGGTGTCTACGAGCTTGCTATTTTTAGAGTTGGTGAATGTGGAAAACATGATTTTGGGTGTCCATGAACCTGCCATTTCTGGAGTCGGCAAATATAGAGGAATGAGGTCTTGGGTGCCCAACATTCCGCCGTTTCTAGAGTCAACAAATGTGGGATTATAATTTTCCATATACTTTTATGTATGTATTTTCGTATTTATAGTTTATGGCTCTTGTATTTGGACATCATAACGTATTTATACCCCATGATTTGAAAAGAAATAAATTAGTCAAGAACAATATCTAATCTAATTCCCATGGTTTTACAAAGGAGTTGACATGGGTTTTCTCATCCATAATGATCATATGTATCTTAATTAATTATATAATCTGTTAATGGTATTTCCTATTGGGAAATTGCTTGCCCCAAAAATTAACAACTTTTTAGGGAATGACGGTTAAATGTTTTGAGCAAACATTCCCTTTTATTTCTAAAACTTGGTGAAAGTCTCCACCAAAAACTACAACTTTGTCACCAAAATGGTTTTCATTGGAGCATACGTCACGAAGCATGCTTTCAAAAGCTTCAATACTTTGTTTTTTGGACATGGGTGCTTCATCTCAAATAATCAAATTTTCTTTTTGAATAAGAGCGGCTAAAGAACTTTGTTTGCCACCATTACAACCAATGTAATTGTCTGCATCTATGGGGATTTTAAAGCATGAATGGGCATTACGATCACCCAGAAGATTAGAAGTTGCAGTGCCAGTATTTGTTGTTGTTAGCGCTATTAATCATTCGGATCGTAATGTAGTTAGCAACGCTTTATATAAGAAAGTCTTTCTTGTGCCACCAGGGCCATCAATAAAGAAACATCCTCCAATTTTTTCATTGATATGATGCATATTGATGTTATATGCTATTCATTGTCGATTGTTTAATAGATTTTTGTTGGCAAGATCTTCATCATATATTGGTATGTTTAGTTCAACTTCAATATATTTGTTTGTTTTTTTTCTACAGTAGTATAAGTTTTGTTATATGTTAGAAGATCATAATCACTAATTTTTTTGCCCATCGATTCAATAAAATTTGCATTGTGGTTAAGAGTGTACCTTTTTATTTGATCATTTGTTAGATGTGGCATTTGCTTATAATCTTCTGATAAATTGTCATAAAATTTGTCCTATAATGTTCTTGAGACTCACAGAAGACTAATAATGTGGCAAACAAGCGGCACAAAGCAAATGGCATTTGGAAGGTGTTTGCTTTCATTAGACATTCTTTAGTAGCATTATTTTTTTCAAGTAGGCCATATTTTTCAGCAGCTTCTCTAAAGAAATTACATGTTATTCCATTAATGGTACGCCAGTTTGTGAAACTGATAGCTCTTTTAATATGTGTTAGGAGTATTCAAAAAAAATAACATTCTCCTTTTGAAGGGTTAGCTGCAACAATTTGACCAATTGTTGTGTTCTTTTTCCTGGGATTCCATTGTTTGCTTTGATTGTTCCAAACATAATGTTCAGGAAATTCGGAATACAACAATTGTTGAGCACATGAGGTTGAACTATTTGTTGAAAATATTCTGTGAGCATTGTTTTCGAGATGTGTTCTGAATTTAAAATGTTGTATAGGTTTTCACGTCCTCTGAAATTTATTGATTGCATATTTGCAATTGGAATGCAATTATAGTCAGCAAAATATCATTAAATGAAAATTTGAAAATATGCCATGCAGCTTCTAGTGGAGATATCTAGTGATTAGTTTGAAATGTGGGATTTCATTAACTAAAATTTCGGTCTCATTTGCAACAAGTTGAAAAATAACATAATCATGACCTTTGTATATATATATTTGTAAAGATATTTTACTACTTTTATTATTGAGCAGATTTCGACGTTAATATGGCAATTAAATTTTGCAAGTAAGTATGGATTGTAAGGAATAACCCATCGATTATCTAGAAGACATCTATGAACATTTACAACTATTCCAGAATTTCTTCTACAACAAATTGGATAAGAGTTTTTGCCACTTTTTGTGACTTCCGAAAATTCTCGAGGATATTTGTTCTTGTATTCATGTTTCTTGTTCATACCTACATTGTATGGATTTAGAATTCCACATAGGCCATGCATCATGTGTTTTATGACTGCATTGTGTAAGTGTGGGTTTATGTTTTGGTCAAGAATTTTAGTAGAGATGTGTTTGTCATATTCATCAGGATTTAATATTTTCGAATATCTTTTTAGAATGATTAAAAAGTGGATATGAGGAAGTCCATGCTTTTGATACTTAATGACACATATGTAAGCAATTATAGGTCCAAAAAGTTATTTTTGGATAATTTCAACTTTTAGCTCAACTATTTTAGCACCAAAGATACGAGCAATAAGATCTGGTCTATTTTGAACTTTTTCTCCAAGCTTTAATTCAGCTTTGATTTCAGGCCAAGAAGGGTTGCATGTCATTGTTAGGAATATGTTAGGCCTTCCATATCGTTGAACTAAAGTCATAGCATCTGAATATCTCCGCTGAATATCTCTTGGGCCACTAATAAATGATGCTAGAAAAACAACTCGGTGACCTACATTTGATGCCTTCGTTTTGCCTAGTGTTATACTATCTACAATTCCTTGATAAAGGTAAGCTCGAATAGTATTTTGCTTTACTCATATGTAATCTAGACGAGTATTTCAATCTTAATGTATATGTCAACAATAAATTGTTACAGTAATCGGCCAGAATGTAGGAAGATAAAAGGATTTGTTGATTTAATTTGCAAGAGACAATAACAGTATGCATGACATGAAATTGGTGGTTGAGAAGTTATCGATAATTGGGATGCTGCACTCGATAACAAACAAAGAATATAAGTTTTATTAGTTAGTGAATTTTGTAAGAGTAGATAATTCTATATTTTGGGGACATGCGTTTGGATTTGAATCATTTCTAATTTACCTTCTTTTTTTAATACCCCAAAATTATGATGAGGTTGTTAGCAAAAAGATTGGGGCACAATTGTTTGTAGTAGATTTGTTTGATTTGCTATTGTTTGTTTTTTTCATGCCACAATGCCATTTAGTTTCACCATAAGAAAATAGTAGCGAATATTGGAGGGGATCATAACAATCATAACAATGCAAAAATCCTATGGCTACCACCTAATTTTTGATGTACAATAATGTCACGAGTTTTATTATTTGTGCTTTCTTCTTCGACCCAAATAGGTGCAACTTATGAAGCAGTAAGTGCATTGTACATTCTTTGGTCTAAGTTGGGTTTCGTGCGAATAACACTGCTATGCTTTTCATCATTGTCAGTATCTTTTAAGCTACTCAAGAATTGAACATAAAGATTTTGTGATAATATACTCATAATTGTTTGAATAATAGTTGGGCGGAACTAAAGGGAAATTTGACAATGATGTTGTAATTTATGATCAGTGTTGAAAAAATAAAATTGAAGATATTTTGAAGTTGTATTGGGTGATTGAAAGGAATTGATATAATGATATATTTGTCTTTGAGCTCAAAAGGTATATATGCCTTTTTGTTTTGTTGCTTCCTTAGTATCAAGTTTGACATCCATAAAAGTGAAAGCAAAAAGGTTATTGTATGTACGAATATTAGCTCAAAAATGTTGGCCATCATCGTTAGGAGTAGTTAGCATTGATATAGAGCTTCATGTGGATGATTGGTAGCAAGTTGTATGTCACATTTTTTGCAACATATTTCTGTAGGTTCATATGCAAAGAGTTTTGCTTGACAAAATCGACAAGATGATGTCTTAGGAAGAGAAGAACCTTTCAATGGCAGAATTAGAAGATTGTGATAAATTCTACAAGTTGTTTGAGGGCCTTCCATGATAATTGTTAGGTTTTTATTCTTGGCAATCCCGTTTGACAAAACTCCTTTCAGCTGTACTTGTTTTTGCACTTTTATTTCAGTGAGGCTATGAGTTTATTAGATGCCAATCCAACCCGAATTGTGCCGTGCAGAGAAGTTTGTGCTGTTAATGCTTTCAAGATTGCCACTTCGCTGATTATGACGGGGATTGAGCTGCCCGATTAGATCGCGGGGGTCCAGGGGGCAGTGCCCCTTGGCGGGTCCGGGGCAGCGCCCAGGCGGGGTCGAGGGGTAGCGCCCTCGAAGCAAAATGCAAAGTTGCATTCAAAGTTGCATGTCCGCCTTTGCTCGCTCGAGCGAAGGAGTTCTTGCTCGAGCAAAGGCTGCGTCTGTGTAAAAACCTGAAAGAGATGATTTTATGCTCGAGCACAGGTTGTTTGGCTCGAGCGATGCCACTTACGGAAAACACACGTTTTTGGTTCCTCGCTCGAGCGAAAGAGTCTTCGCTCGAGCGAGCTTCACAGTCCCAGATTTCTATAAGTATTTGTTTTAGCCCAAAACTAGGATTATGGCTCCAGATCTCCTTTTTGGATGTTTAATTGAGTATTCAACTCATGGGTTAAGCAGAATACATCAAAGGTTTGTTTGTTCATTCTATACAAAAGAGAGAGTTGTTCTTCGGTGGATTCTGAAGAATTTGAGCCTAAAGCTTTGGTGGATTCTGGAGTGGCTCATCGTCAAGACAATTTCAAGGTGAAGACGGGGTTGGAAGAGGCACATAGGGGTTAGTTCAATTCGGGCGTGGATTCGCTAGGTAATTGAGAGTATACCTGTGTAATTCCTTTATATCTTCTTAGTGGATTGTTTTGTGGCTGTTGCCCATGGTTTTTTTATCACAATTGGAGGTGTCCAATTGTGGTTTTTCCACGTAAAATCGTTGTGTCAATTTGTCTTGATTGTTTGATTGGGATTGTTGTTTACTGCTTAAAATTGATACACAATCACAAATTAACATCTTGGGGATTTCTAGATTTTTCAATAATAAAAATATTATGTTAGTACATCTATTATAAAATATTTGTCAATTTGTGGCAAAATATTGGATGCTTACGTTTTGGTCTTGGTTTTGCTGACATGTGCAGTAGCAATTGTGAATGGTGTTCATTGCAATTGGGTTGGAATGGCTTTTTATGAGGATGAGGTGCCTAATCTCATAAAAAGGGTAATGAAGTTTTCAAACACATAAGTTGGACACTTAAGATATATGTACTTTTTTGGACAATCAAATGAACAAAATTTTTCATGTGATATCTTACAAACTTAACGATTAGAGAATGAAATATTGCAACAACATTTGTAACGACATTACTTGAAGGAATTGCATGGATGTAAATTCTACTTGTATTACTTGAAGTTAAGGTGGTATCTATATAACGTTTCACATAAAAATTGAAAAGAATTAATAGGTTCATAGCGATAAGAATTGGACATTATTGTATTTTATTTTATGGCTACAAATTGAATAATTTCACCATTGTTTGTTATCACTCCACATGTTAGCTGTAATTTAGCTTTTGCTTGATTTTCTCTTTGACGTTGTGTCCTTTGTTTTTTTTTTTTTTTTGTGCTCATCTGTTAATCGTACATAATATGCACGCTGACATTCTGGGTTCTTTTCACATTGATGAGCTAGAAAACTATATTTGGTTATTACTTATGTTGTGACAAGGCTATGAGTATTCTAAGTTTCTCAAACGTACCTGTGTGTTCATCGCTATCACCTTTTATTTTGCTTCTTTGAGAATCATTCAAGCTTGCATAAATACAAAGAAGACAATAATGTTTTTATTGTATCATATTTTCTAATAATATTGAAGATCAAATGCACTATTTATTCACAAAATATAAATCGTAAATCATAACTTTCTTTATGTAATATATACATACCATCACATTCACTCAATATGCATTCTTATTAATTCATGATGTTGTGGTACATGAAAGTTTTAAGATATACATATATATATATATATATATATTATAACAAATATACATAAACTAACCTTTTGATGAAGAGACAATGGTGAATGCAGGCAAGGTTTAGTCCAAAAAGTCACCTTTCAAATGCAAGATTCTGGTAAGATAATTGGGAGAACAAACAAGCTTTGTTAGCTATGTGGGATAAATATTTTGGAAAACCAAAAAAGCAATGCAAAAGTAGAAGAAAGAGGAATCTTTAGTTGCAAAGAGCATTAATGTCTAGGAATGAAGCACAATTTTGCATTACAAATAAATAGAAGGGTAAAAAAAAAAATATATTATTTATTTGAATTACATTAAGTTTTTGGATCACCATTTTAAGGTTTTATTCATGAAGAGAAAATAAATCCATTTCATATCTATACATTTATATCGTGTGCGTTTATGGAAAGATATCGTACAAAAAATATATCTATATATCTATATATATTTTAATATGTATAAAAAAATTTTCCCTTTTTTTTAAGTTTTATTTTTTATTTTTCACTTTAAAACAATAGTTTTTCTCTACTATTTGTTTCCTGTAATTTTTCTTTCTCTTTTCTAAGAAACGATATAGGTCTACTATGGATGATTATATCTCAAATGTGAAAAAAGGGTCACAACTTTGCAATCTGAAAATGTAAATAATTTCAAGCTCTCATTATTGTTAAGTAATACTAATAAACAGAATGGCACTATTGTAGGCCTCAAATGTTAGCATTTTCTTGTTGTTTTTTTCACTAACTTACTTCTACATGACCAATTATCGATGAAGGCTTTGATTAGTCTTTGGGTTGTGCTTTAATATATATATTCTTTTTTTTTTTTTTTTTGTAACTCGTAGTTTCTGGCTTTTAGTTTTTGAAAATTTTCTTTCTAAGCAGATTTTGAAGGCTTTTATTTATTTATTTATTTATTTATTTATTTTTTTCTGGTCCTTCTTCATATTACTTGATTCTCTATTATTCTCTCCCAGCATTCCTTGTTTTGAACTACTTCATGGTACCATAAAACAATTGACAAGCTTTTTTTTTTTTTTTCCTTCTCTTTTGATATTTTGGCACTTTGTAATCACAAATCGTTGTAAAATTTATGTCCTATGAATATAGGCCATCTGCCTTTTTGGAAATTACTATGTGGTTAAGTATGATTTTTTTTTTTTTTTGATTTGTAAACTTGATAAATCAGGTCATTATTAAAGATTAAAGTGTATTGGTAGCTACAAATACAAATGTCACTATTGTCTTAATTGTCTAATAAGATGTATATTGGTTCTCTACTGTTTAGACGGGCAAGGTGGAAGACTATTTACTTTATTTTGGTAACCTTCTTTTTTTTTTTTTTTTTTTTTTTCCAGCTTTTTAAAATTTATTTCCTCATAGCATTTATGATTACTGGGTATGAATTGGTTCTGTTCAATTCACATTTGAGCTTCCATTTTTCTACACTTGTAATTCGATACACCTTTTCTTCTTGGTGTCTTTTTGTTTTGAGTGCATCTGTTGTGTGTAATTATTTTATGGAGTTACCTCATGATAATTAATTAAGTTTGCTAAGTTGTTGTCTCTCTTTGTTTTCAATTCACATTTGAGCTTCCATTTTTCTACACTTGTAATTTGATACACCTCTTCTCATTCTTTTTGATTTTTTTGATGTCTTTTTGTTTTGGGTGCATCTGTTGTGTGCAATTATTTTATGGAGTTACATCATGATAAATTATTTAATTTTTCTAAGTTGGTGTCCCTCTTTGTTTTCTGATTCAATACTTGCAACCTTAAAGAATCAACATTTTAAGGAATCAACTCAATTAGAGCACCAACCTTTAGGTTCCATCACAACAAACATCCAGAGCCAAGGTAGGGCAAATATGAAAAGTTGAAATGTTAAATTCAATAGAGCTGTCTACTTTCATTCTTTTATATATAGGTTATAGAAATAATTTTTATGCTGGTATATTAGCAATGATTGTTTTATGGCAACAATTCCCATTTTATCTTGTTTGATGCATTGTCATATTTGGGTTCTCTTTGATACTGAAAAGATTTTCATATTCTGGTCTGAGTAGGATGTACTTACCAAATGATGCTTAGCTGAATGTTGATTACAAATTTGCTTTGTTTGGTATTGTAACAATTGATTTTAGGTGACTGCTCGAGCGGTCATTTGATCGCTCAAGAGTAGATGGGCAACTTCCAGTAGCTTGCATGGTTGCAGGCGAGACCACTCGAGCGATGGAGTGGTTGGTCGAGTGATCTGTAGCTTTGCAAAGCTTATAGGACCAAGCGTTTACCGCTCGAGCAATGGAAAGTTCGCTCGAGCGGTCTAGTCAGGGCAGCTCACTTAAAAGTCGATCAAACACACTTTTTCTCACTTTTTCAAACTCTTCTCCCTCTTTAGCACCCTCCTTCTAAAACCCTAGACCTAAACACTTGATTTCCCTTAATTTCTACCTAGATCCACTTTAGTTCTTCAAAGGGGGTTGAAGAACATGCCTAGACTAAAAGTATTACTGATTGTTTTCTCATCTCTTGGAGCTTGAAGTTGGGAATTCATCTTTGGCCTTCAATCTTGAGGTAGGGATACCTTTAACTTGATATATATATGATTTGAAATATATATATATATATATGTGATATTTTCTTAGTTATAGTAATGTATGAGATGATTTTGTGATATAAAGTGGGTTTGATGAATAAAAAGGGGATTTTCTCTATGTTTTGGAAAAATTTATGCATATCCTTCTTGATTATTGTTAGAAATGGTGAATATTGACTCTTTATGTGTAAGGGAGGGAAAAGCCCCCACTTTTCCAAAAAAAACCCTAGTTTTCAAATTTTGATCTAATAATGGGTTTAGCCGAATTGATTCTTAAATCTTGAAATTGGGTGAAGGGTTATGGAAATGGTGTTGAGATATGAGATTTTTGAGATTGATAAATGTTGAGATTGTGAAAATTGTGCAAATTGGAGAAATCTTTTGGTTGTTGATATTATTAATGTTGTTGTGGATTGAACAAAGCTTAGGAAAAATTTATTTGAAAACTCATGGATCATGTGCATCATAATTTCTCTTGTGATCCTAAAATTTTGTGGATGATTGGAAAGTATTAGAAGGGGGCAAATAGCATATGAGTCCGGGTAGTTGAGTTGGGTTTTGGTAACGGGTTGCATGTTGTATTTGGTACCCTCGTGGGGAGTCAAGGTGCCCAATTGCCCTGTTTTGTGCATATCACCAGATGAATGTGGGAAAGGTTTTTGGGTGTCCACGAGCTTGCCGTTTATAGACTCAGCAAATGTGGAAAAAAAAAAGATTTGATTTTGGGTGTCCACAAGCCTGCTGTTTATAGAGTCAGCAAATGTGGAAAAACGTGATTTTGGGTGTCCACATGCTCGCCGCTTCAGGAGTCAGCATAAGTATAAAGGGAAAGGTTTTGGGTGCCCATCACGCCGCCATTTTTAGAGTCGGCAAATGTGGGAATATTTTCTGTATATAAATCTATATATATATATATGGTTTTGCAACTCTTACTTTGGGCGACATAGCTTATTTACTACCTCATGGTTGTAGATGAAACTTTGAATGGAAATCATGCATTGAACATTTTGGTTTTAAAAGAGAAAATATGAATTTTATCCTTACAAGTGCATGCCATGATCATATGTATCTCAATTATTTATATAACTTGTTAACTATTTTTCCTACTGAGAATTAGTTCACCCCAAAACTAACCATCTTTCAGGAAACAATGTTGATGCGTCACCTAAATGATTAGCTTGGGGAAGAGTTTTGGACGGGGGCACGAAAGCTCTCTTTTGATGTTTTGTGTTATGCCTCAGGCTATTCTTGTTTTGGAATTTACACTTCCATTTTTTTTTTTTTTTGTGTGTATTCAAGGACACTCCTTTAAAGGATGTTGGCCCTCTTGGCTCTTTCTTTATATTATCTCTTGCCTTTTGAACTATTATTATTTTGTTGATAGATGTAAATAGACAATGATGCAATCACTAGAATAGTTTAATGGGAAAGAGATTATCGTGGAAATTTTATTAATATTATTATGGATTTATTCTCTCTTTCGCTTTTCTATATTGGTTGACCCTTGGTGAATGTGTTTGATTGAGGTAAATTACCCAGGGTGCTACAGGTATATAGTTGAGTGGTCCATCTCTACACATCCTTTTTCAATGGCTACATTTTTACCAATACTCCTAGAACATGTATCCAACACTCGTTTTTCAATAGCCACATTTAAGAAATTAAAATTTTCTTGTTCTTATGTTCATTCCCTTATATCCAATGTGGTTATAATTTGTAAATGTCATTATTGGTTCTCAAATAATAACCAAATGATGCTTAGTTGAATTTTGATTACAGGTTTGTTTTGACAAAAAAATTAAGAACATTGAGATTTACAAGGAAGTTCTTTATCTGTTGACAAAGTTTTCTAGTGGTTGGCATCAACCCCACAAGGAACGGAGCCTGATTTTCAGCTAAGCACCAACGTAAAGCAGTTTGGTAACTCGCAAGGCTCATAACCTTGAGGTCACAGGTTCAAATCATGTCTTTGCAACATCTTTTTTCTCCAACACTCTTATTGTAAAAATTAAATTCCTACTACATATATAAGCTCAATGAATATATAAGCATAATTATTGTAATGTATCCTACACGTGTCTATGTTATAAATTTGTGTTTCATAATTTTGGAATTAGAATGTCATTGATTTCAAAGATTGCCCTTTAATTATGTTTTATGACTTTGCTAATTGGGATATTTTTCTTTTAGTTTAACATCAGGTGCCTATTTAAAAGCAGTCAAACTCTGTATTTGGTAGCTAAGTTATGTCCATTTGTAGGTTAATGTGGGTTTGGGCTTAATGAGTTTGTGTAAACATTGCCATCTCTACACTTATTAACACATTACATTTTGAAATGTGATAATAGGCAAAAGTTGTCCTTATGTTCCTCCACCTTTGCATGTGACAGACAACTTTTAATGTGCATAGGATATTAGGGAATCACCAAAAGGTTACTTTTCCAATTATATCATGAGGGAAGAGGTTCTTGTAAATTTGAATAATAACCTTATGATAAAGAGGTTTTAAAGGCTAGCTCTATCACAAGCACTATTTGTAGCAATTCATGAAGAAATTGCAAGGTATAAAGATTTTATGTTGTCATGGTTTCAGTTAAGCCACATGACTAAGGAAGCTAGCTAGACATATGTATTGATTATATTAGGATACCATTATATTTAATGGAAAGGGTGTAGTTTTCTAAAATATTTTCACAGGAGCTATTGTTATTTAATGGATGTATGTATTGAATAAATCATTTTTCTATTATTAAATAGGTACAATGGCCTTCTCTATATTTTTACATCTGATGGAATTTTTTTGTTTTTTATTTTTACTGCAAATGCACATATCTTGGCAGAAATTTGTATTGACTCTGGAGTATTACACGGTCAATGAGCCGGTCAATCTCGTTTAGGTAGTTGATATCCTTCTAGAAAATTCTCACTGTATCCATGTTTTAAAAGTTTAGGATATATTGGTGTAATTTTGATCGGCCCTAAGACTTAGGTGCTTTTTTTTTATTACCTGATAATGAAAACAAGAATGTGTTTCTCACATAATCCTCAGTAAGAAAGATGGAATTCAAGCTTTGTTCCCAACCTCAAACCTGTCTTGGCCAAGTATTTTAGACCCATTCAAAACTCCTTTTTCAAAATATTCCTTTTACGCATAGTTCCAATAATTCTGCTGAAAACCCCTACTGTAGACACCCCATTTTTTACCGTCCTCAAGACTTGGACATCATCGTTTGAACACTCGATGATTGTCCATGCTCGTGTTCGTTTTGAGCTCCCGAAGGTCTCGGCTGCGCGCCTTGCCTTAAGATCTCTCAACTTGTTTGTTTTGTGCTTGGTTGTGGACCAAGGACTTGTGGTTTTGATTCTGAGGGAAGAGGGTAGCTTGTTGGCCATCCCTACAACCCATCGGCCAAGCCTTGTGCTTGTTGGCCTTGTCTCCTTGCCATTGGCCATAAGTGGTGGCCGATCGACACTCTTTTTGGTCGATCGGCCATATTTTCTGACCGAGACCTTTCTATCTACTTTTTTAGATATTTTCTTGCCAGCTGTGATAGCTGGTGAGCACATTTTTCATTCTCCATACACGTGTATGGAGGGATTGAATCAAGGCTCAAGCTTGTTTAACAAGCTTAAGAATTGAATTTGTATAAGAAGGGAGACCCCTCTCCTTTTCCAGAGGTTCTGAAAAATTGAGATAGAAGTTATATATCTCTCTATATATTTCCTCTCTCTCTCTCTATATATATATATATATATTTACACTTGTTTGTGCTCAAAAGTGTAATTTCTTCACATTTTTGCACTAAAGCACCTACTAGAATACCATCCTTTTGGAACTGAGGTCCCTAGGACCTGGTTTTGGAGTTTTTGGATTGGCTTAAGCTCAGAAAAGCTGCTGGAGTTGTGGTCTTGAAGGTGTTCTTCAAGGGTGAGTCGACTAGCCTTTAAACCCTTGTTTTGGTTTAAGCTTTTGGACCTATTTGCATGCTGATTTAAGCTTAACTTTCTACTGTAAAAAGTTCTGATTTTGCATGCTTGTGATGTTTGTTTAAGGTCACTTTTGTGTTGGGGGTAGTCTACCCTCTCTTAGGCCTTGTTTGTTCTTGTTCTTGTGCCTTCTTTTTAAGCTATTGGGACCACCTTGTTTTGACCTTCTCACCACTGAAACTCAGAGGATTTTCAATGGTGGAAATGGTGTTTTGAGGTCCCAAATAGGAGAGGGTCTCCTTGTGTCTTGTTTGCTTGTATAGATGGCTCATCAAAGTAGCATGTTTGTCTAGCATGTTTTGGTTCCCTTTCAGCAAGTTTTTGGTGTTATTTTAGCATGCCTCAACTCTGTTTTAAGTTGGTTTGATAGCATCTTGCATGCTTCACATACTTGTAGTGCAATTTTGCATGCTAGACTAACATGCATCATGTGTTTGAACCATCATTCTAGCATATTTTGGCTTAACTCCAAGAAGCTTTTGGCCATGTTTTACCATACTTAAGGTCTGATTTGTGTTGTTTTGGTCATGCATGCATTGCATTGTATAGCCATGGTTCATTCTAGTTTGTTAGCTTTGAGTTCCCAAGTCACTAGCATGCATTGCTTGGGCCATGTGCATGATTTGGCATCATTCAACATGATATTTCAGAGCATATAGTATTGCCATACACTCACATTTGTCACTCTTTCCATGTTTTGAAGAGTTGGTTCTTTATGCCTTAAGAATGAGCCATCGCATATGCCATTTTGCCTAAGCTTGTAAGCTGCCATATCAGTGTGTATTTGGGGTTATTTTGGCATGTTATAACTCTATTTTTTGTTGTTAAAGTCACCTCATGCTTGGTTTTGGGAGGTGTAGTGTAACCACCCTTATTGGCCTTACATGCATCATGTCTTATGCCCTTCATGTTGGCTTGTTTTGGCTTTGTTCCATGCATGTTTTAGACTCATTTTGGCATGATCTAGGACTGGCTTGGGTTGTACTTGCCATGTGCTTCATGTTTTGTATAGCTATGATGTAAGTCCCTTTTGCTAGTTTCAAGCTTTGAGCCTCCTAGCATGCCATACTTGTGTTGCTTGAGTGGTTTGGCACCATTTCATACATGATTTCAAAGCATGTAGTGTTGTCACATGCCCATGCTTCTCACTCTTTAAGTGCTCTTGAGAGTTATCCTCTTATGCCTTAATTCTTGGGCCATTTGGCATGCATGCTTGTCTTGCATTTCATGCCTTCATTTCAACATTTTGGCCACTGTTTTGGACCCTCTTAGGTCTGTCCATATGCGGTTTAAATCCACTAAGTGTTGCATTACATGGTCCTTGCCATTGCATTGTTGTTTGCGTGTTGTTGCATGCTTGAGTTACATTGCATGGTGCTTGCATGCTCATGTTGCATTACATTGTTTGCATGCCATTAGGTTTGTTAAGTTGTGCATGCATTGCACTGTTTTTGGTTTGGGTGTTAAGCCAAACGCGAGGATCGAGGGACGTTCTATACTTGAACTGATGAAACGTACCTCAATTCTCGGTCGCCGACTCTCTTGATCATGCATGATAGAGGTTAAGGCATTTATGTGTTTTTGTGCATTCATCTAATATTGATTTGTGCGACTTGGCCTCTTTGGCCATCATGCATCGAAATGCGTGATTGATGGCTCGAGAGCCGAGCACTACACGCCTTTAAGCCTTAGACATGATAAGGGGTGTAGTTGCACACGCATTTTCTTGCAAATACATTGTCATGCCTCTGTTTGTGCTCTGTTACAGCAAAAACAAGAGTTTGTAAGAAGACATGGCCGATCGGCTATCTAGTGTGCCGATCGGCTATCAATAATTGGCCGATAGCATCAAAATTGGTCCATGACCTTTATCCTTTGGCCGATGGCCATACCTCTTGGCCGATGACCTCTCAGCATGTCCATGAGGTGGATCAGAAGTGCTTTGGAGATTGGCACAATTTTCAGAAGCTTAAAACAGTGCAAACAGAGGCAACATGAGGCATGGTAACGGATTTCCGAGCGAGGCGATCGAGCATGCAACTTCGAACTCTTAGAACCGAGCTCAGGCTTTGTAATTTGTAAATAGCTTTACTTGTTTAGTTAGCTTTTGAATTTGTAATTAAACTAGTTAATTTGTTAATTAATTAATGTGTTGTAATAATTAGCTTAGTGTTAGCTAGTTATTCAATTTGATTATGTAATAATTAGTCTAATTAGATAATTAGATTAGTTGCTTAGCTTAGCGTAGCTAGCTTAGTGTACTCATTTGGACCCTCCATCGAGAGGGCAAATTTTGTAATAAGTGTGCGTGTGTGTGATGCATGTCTTCCAACCCCCATTTCTTTGTCCCTTTTACTTATCAGCTTTTGATGGTTAGTTTTAGGACATATTTCAATTAGCATCCTTATGCTTTGCATGAGTGCAACATTCATCTGTCTTGCATGCACCGGGCTCGATGCATCATACAAACTGCATTGTATTTCAATACCAATTTGAATACATGTTATCTAGTTGCATTCACATGACATCTTAGAATAGCCGAGCCTATCTTAGTTGCATTTTACATGTGTTGCATTAGGCATCCTTGACATAGCTAGGATCATGCATTGATTTCTAACATAGCTTTTGTTTTGGCTCGGAGTACTAGGTAAGCTTTTTTACGCTTTAGCATCCTTGCATGAGTGTGAGTGTTGCCATGATAGCATGCTTGCCGTGAGGATAATTGTTTAAGTGTTTAATTTCATGAATGCCTGTGGATGAAGGTTGGATTGTTTAAATTGGAACAATTCATCGAAATGCGAGTTTTAAACCCACTTTGCGAAGTGGCAAAATCATGTTTTCTAAGCCCACTTGAGGGTGGCAAAATCCACGACTTAGCCTACTTGCGAGTAGCATCTTCAAACCATTTTCAAACAAACAAACATGAGATGTTTTGTTCCAACTTAGGCGAACTAGTCTATACTTGTATGCTGTGCGCATCACGTAGTAAGATTAGCTAATTAATCGGAATAAGAACACATGCGTTTTCAAAAACAACATATCATGATTAGTAGAGGCCGATCTTTGATCGGGCGAGCGGAGGTGCTCATTGCATGACCTTCCTCTCTCGTACCCAAGTTCCCGAGCCGAGACAACTTTGGTGATGACGGACACGTGGCCTTAGGCATGAGTTAGGGTTTCCTAAATTTCCCAAAATAAAACATTTAGTTGGCGACTTTGTATCTGGCAAAGTAGTCCATGTTTGGCACTTCTTTATTAAAATCGATTTTCCAAAACGATTTACCGGATTTGGATTCTTTGGTGATTTATCAGTCTTGCATTGCACTTTGCGAGATTAGATTCAGAACCGTGACATGAGTCCGAACTGTAGTAGCTAATGAACAAAACGATTTCGCGCCTTCGCGCCCAGAGCCGTGATGTTCAGGTACGTCTACACCTACTTTCCCTAAAAAAAAATAAAAAATAAAAAATAATCAGCAAATAATGTATGAATAGTGCCGGCCGGCCAATTAATTGGCTGGTTGGCCAAAAAGTTGGTTGGCCGGCTACTATTATGCACTATTTGAATGGCTAGCTAAGAAATTGGCGGCTGGTTAATTTGCCCAAAAGTAGGGCAGTTTTGGCAAAATTCTTGTTGAAAGCGTGCGAGTCATGCCATTTCAGATATTATTGATACATTCATACACAAGATGGAACCCTACTCTCCTCCATTGTCCTCCATTATCTTCCATTGTCAAAAGAGTATTTGTCTCTTCCTAAAAAAGGAGCATCCAAGGCAATCATCCTTGTCACCCTATCATTCTTGTTTCCCATCACCTCTTTGACTTAGCCTTCTTGATTGCTTATATAAAAAATATCAGATTATGAGGAGGAAGGAATGAAGAGAAAAAATAAATTAAGAGAAGAGAGATAAAGAGGAAAAGAGAGAAGTCTTAAGAGTTGTCTAATCTTTGAACCAAAAAACCTCCATTTTCTATATACACTAATATACCAAGTTTTATCTATCAAAACCATCCCAAAAATTCCATTGTAACCAAATTCTAGTAGCTTTGATCAAAAGAGAGTGATTGTTGTTGAAGGTGAGAAAAATAGAGAGTTAGACAACTCCTTCCCCCCTCCCCCCCAAACACACTGTTAAACAACCCAAAAACATCATTCTAGCAAGAATTTTGAATTTTAGAACTGAGGGTTGAGAACACACTTTCTAAACTTGAGGGTGATAAAAAGAAAGTTTGGAAATCAAGGAGTTCATCCTTTTCTTGGAAGGTGAACTTCATGCACTTTCATTTTCTTAAACTTTCTTTCTTATATTAATTTTCCTGCTTTGATTTCATATTATAAACTGTTGTAATCTAACTGGAAGTGGTTAGTTGAGCCACCCATATAGCCCTTGTTTGTTCTTTCTTTGGTGTTGAAAAAGGAAAAAACAGAGTTTTTTTGCCAAAATTAGTTGACTGACTAGCCAATTAATTGGATGGCCAGCCAACTTCTTCTGGAGTAGAACAGGGTAGTCTTCTAGCGTTGAGCATAATGGTTTCCGATGATCCCCAAGGCATACATATTTACTGTTTTTGTTGTATTTTGAGAGAATTTGTGAGGTTTTATATTTTGTTGTAATATTTTTATTCCTCTCCTCCCTTATTTGGATATATAATATTCAAGTCATATAATAATTCCCCGTCTCGTTTCTTTCGATCTCGTTCTTTTATTTGCTTTCCATATTTTGTACAAATGCAATATATTTTGCTTGTCATCATATCTATGCTTTTGCATCCATGTTTCATGCCCTAAGATCTGGCTAATTTTGCATATGTGGGTTTAATCATTATTATGTGATTTTGTGCGCTACCTTATATTCTTGAGATGATTCACATGTCATTTATTAGAAGTCAAATCTTTAGTTACATTTCATGAGTGAATTGCATTAATATAGCGATCCCGGTTTTCCCTTCATTGTTTAATTCTATTTCGGACTCGGTTCCGTGGATGTGCTGTTGTCTTTTTCCTGTTTCCGTCCTTTACTCTTTGTATATGAGTCTTGGGTCGTGTTGGGCAGGGTTTGAAACAGGTTGGTTGTGTTTGGAAACCAAGGGTTAGTGTCCATTTAATTCCAACTAGTGTCTATTAAATTTTCATAATGGTTCATTCAATTCCAATTAGTGATCCATTCATATTCCATTAGTGGGATTTTATGACAAACTTGTCCATTTATATTTCTAACTAGTGTTCATTTAATTCTAGTTAGTGTTCATTTAATGCTAGTTAGTGTTCATTTAATTTCAATTAGTGTTCATTTAATTCTAACTTGTCCTTTCATTTTCCAATTAATGGGCTTTAATAACAACCTTTCAATATAACTTGTTCATCTCCCTTTTGATTTCAAAACCCTAGAACCATCTTCTCTCTCCCTACACACCTTCTCTCTAGGTTTTCATCTCCCTCTAGTGTAAATCTATACTAAGTCCTTTGTAAGAAAGGTAGAGTGGGTTGAGGGCTTCATTTTAATCTGAAAGTTTGGCGATTTGGAGCACTTTGGTTTTTGGCCTTCATCTTCTCCATTTGGTCTCTCCATTTGAGGTAGGGATTTCTTTGTTCTTTTTCAATACTCTGTCTATAGATAGACATGTGGTAATTTTGTATTGCATGAAAATCATATCCATGTTGGATTTGTTTGAAAATCATGAGGGGAACCAAGGGTTGGTTGTTTGAGAATGGTTTTGTTATCATTGACTGTGGTTTGGACTAATTAGAGAGTAACATTAGCATGTTATTGTTGAAAGAAGAGAAAGCCCTAAATTATATTTTGATTTGGTAAAATAAAAAGGGTTTATGGTTGAACAATGTTGGTAAATTTCTATTGTTAATATGAGTTGTGTAGAAGGTGTTAACAGTTAAAGGATTAATTATGGTATTGGGGTTATTTTGAAATGAACGTATTGAATCAAGTTGGATTATGGCTTATTATCCATGGAATTGATTTTGTAAAATGAAGAGAATGTAATTGGTTTTGTGAAAAGGGAAAAGTGTTTTTGGAATAAGTGATGGAACATGTTGACTTAAGAAAATTATGAAAGTTGATCTTGAAAATGGTAAATGAAATGTTAACTCTATGTGAGTCTCGGAAAATAAATTTGAGAATTGAGCTATTGTATCATGAGTGTTGAATACACACATTTGGGGGTTTTATCCTTACCTATCGTAGTACTGTCGTTGTTGGGTTTAAGGTTTGCTTGAGAGTTGAGTCTCTTTTATTAGGTGTACTGAATACATGCATCTAGAGGTTTTGTCCTTGGTCATCGGTGGAGGATGACATTGTTGTGTTGAATTGTGACGTATGCATTACACTTGTGTTGATTAAACATTATTGAATAGTTTATGTGTATGTATTACACTTGTTATTTATGCTTTGTTGTATTGATTGATTATGTATATGAAATTATTTATATACATTGTGTTGTGTGGGAGGAGATAGGGGATGTACTCCACGGTTTAGGGGAAGATAGGGGATGGACCTCTAAACCGGATTTTGTTTGGGAGGAGATAGGGGATGGACTCCATTAGCATCACTATTATGTGTGCTTATTATATTGAAGTATTTTTACATGTTATTGATACAGCACTAAAATGTGTATCAAACGGGAAGTATAGAAGTGTTTTTGTTTGATATTGATACAACATTAAAATGTGTATCATTTGTGAAGTATGGAAGTGTTTTTGTCTGAGATTGATACAGTACTAAAATGTATATCTATTATGAGGTGTGAAATGTTTAAAATGAGTTATTATCTTGCTTATCGCTTTGGCATATCCTTAGCTTACTGTGCATATAGCCGGTAGAGCAGAGTTTTAATTGTTATCGTCAGTGTATCTGAGTATGTTATGGGTTGCGATGGTTACAGTTTTGAAAGGCCGAGCTGCCTCATTTGTGGATTATATACATGTTGATGATTTGTTATTTCCCTTTTATTTAAGGCATGCATGTATTGATATGAATGTGTTGGGAACAAACCAAAATGCCATTTTGAGATTTTGGAAAGTGTGAAGGAAAATGGGGTATTTGTGAACATGTTTTCAAAAAAGGTCATTTTGTTGTAAGTATGGAAAATGGGGGAAGAGTAATGGGCTTGGTGAAATTGTTTTTTTCTAAAACTGTTATAGTCATGAAAGTTTGGAAAAATGGGTAATGAAAAGGAAAGAAAGGTGAACCGCTTATAGCGTTGAATGAAATGACTATTTTCGAGAAAAGTTCATACTTATGTATATTTTGCATAAACTGTTATATTACTATTTTAGTATGAGATTGGGCATTCATGATCATAGCTATCTGTAAGTTGTTATTGTTGAGGACCATGTTGAGATCTCTACTGGACTATATATGCATCCCACGTTGTTGAATCTTTTTCAGGTGATAGCTAGGATGTGCTACAAGGTTTTGGATCTTCTTATTTATTGGCCACGGGGCCTCTTTTGTGTTGGCGGAATGCCATTTTAGTAAAAGGGTTATTCCCTTCTTCTTGACTTTTAATGATGTAAGCCCAAGGGCAATTTATTTAGTTTACTCATGTTGTATTTACTTGCATACGAATGAGAGCAATGTTGTTCACTTCTACGAGTTGAATATACGAGTTTATTTCCGCATGTTATCTCTGAAATGGAATTAAGTAAATGAAATTGGTAATACTTCGAGTAATAAAAATTGGGGCGTAACAACTAAGATCTTGTATATAGGATCATGCATGTGTTTACTAACTTTGTTTTATAATTCTTTGCAGGACGTCGGTAAATATGTAAGTTTTTGTGATTTAGCATCCCGTTTGTGTGTGTTTTTCTTACTATGTTTAGCATCTTACCATGTGGCTATTTTCTTATTTGATATAATTCTATGCATGCCAGTGAATGAAAGTTGTATTGTTCGATTTAGAATAAAATTGATTTTCATGTTTGTAAAACTCATTTTTCTGTGTTTTGGTATGCTATTCAAAACAATTTCAAAATACATGAAATCAAATTATTCCAAAACAAATGACACAGTCTATATTTTTGTTTGCTTCACATAGTAAATTTTAGGATTTATTAAACAATCAGAATATGAACATATAAAGTAAATAAAAATCATATCATGGT
This sequence comes from Camellia oleifera, assembly GCA_022316695.1. Classification (NCBI taxonomy): domain Eukaryota; kingdom Viridiplantae; phylum Streptophyta; class Magnoliopsida; order Ericales; family Theaceae; genus Camellia; species Camellia oleifera. Next base: position 93,726,782 of record CM039319.1, on the reverse strand, counting down.
TTAGTAGAGGCCGATCTTTTGATTGGGTGAGCAGGAGGTGCTCAATTAATAGCCTTCCCCCCTCATACCTAAGGTTCTGAGCCAAGTGTCCTTGGTTACAATGAACAGTGGCCTTGGCACAAGTCATGGGTTTCCTAATTTTTCCAAAATATTAAGTGGCGACTTTGAAATTTGATGACGTAATCCATTTCTAGCAAATTTTTTTGCACTGAAATGGATTTTCTATAAAGTTGCCAAATCTGTAGTCTTATCTATGTTTCCAATTGCACTCGTGAGACTAGATCAAAGAAATTGAGGGCCCGAACTGTTCAACGCGCTCGGGTAACCCCCACGTGGTGTTACAATTGGCATTATCTGATACACCAAGCTAGCAAAGAATCTTGGCAGCTATTTTGAAAGTTATACAAGATCTGTTATTAACCCAAAACATAGAATTAGAATAAACAATTGAAATGAAAGTTGTTTTTTCTTTCATCAAATTGAAAATATATTTTCCAGTTACTTTTTCGTGAACTTTTTCTAGTATTTTATTTTACCAGTGCGTTTGTTAATTTTTTCTTAGAATTTGATCACGTCAATTTTGTTCTCTTGTAAATTTGTGTTTCATTTTTTTTATTTATTGTAATTCAATTTTGTTCTCTTTTGAATTTGTGATTCATTATTTATTGTGATTCAATTTTTTAGCTCTCTTCTGAATTTATGGGTCAGGCATATTATCAAACATATGGTGAACAATGTATGGAAGCGAAAACATCTGAATCTCTTATTCAAACATATTCGCAAACACCTGGTGGACAAATCATATCATAAAGAAAAAACACAACATCAATAAAATATGCCCATGAATGTATAATAACATTAAATAGAAGTAGACATAAGATAGAAAAACAAACAGAGAGAGAAGATGAACATACCAGCTATTTTGCTTGCTACAGATGCATATAGCACCAATGACGATGGTAGCAGAAGGTGTATATATAATCCTATACGCCTGGCCATTTCATGCCAACCACATGGAAGACAATCGGTGATTTGCAGATTGAAAAATTGAAACCACACAATTTCTGTATATCAAATTATTACTCGGAATGACTGCTTGGTTCTATATCTTGGGAAGGTAAGAAATAACCAAAAGAAACCGATTGAAGTATGAACTGATGAGGAGAAATATTCAGTGCAAAAAACCAACAAGGCAAATAGGAGAATTTGACGTGTTAGATTGAAGAGACCTACCAAATTGCTTCACTGACTCACCTCCTTGGGGACTTCTGCTATTGAGGGAGAAAAAACCAAACCAAACCGACTCACGCATCATGATAGACCACCAGAATTTAGATTTCATCACAAGAAACATTCGGAGCCAAGGCAGGGCAAATAAGAAAATTTGAAGTGTTAGATTCAAAAGAGCTGTCTACTTCCATTCTTTTATATATAGGTTATAGATGTTATTTTCTTTTGTTTCTATGGTGTTCTAATTTTATTTATTAAGACTAGGGGTGAAATCCCAGTAGTTTCTTTATAAGTATTTTATGATTCAATCATAGATTTTAATGTCAAATTATTTTAATTGATTGGCTTATTTATTTGATTTTTTTTTTTATTCTGCATAATCTCTTGCTCTCTTGTGGACTATCAAATAACTAGATTTTTATAGTATAATCAATCAATCAATCAAAATAATTAATTTTTTGAAATTAATTTTTATATAAAATAATCATTTTTATCTTTCGATGAGAATACCTTTTGTGCATGTCTCAATCAAGTTATACAAATTAAATCAGAAATATTTATAATAATAATAAAAAAAATTGGTGGATGATCCTTAAGGCGTTAGCATCTTTTTATTATTGTTACTTCAAACTACAACAAAACTGGATTTTTACGGCATCACATCAACAACAAACAACAAATGCACGCTGTAGTTTTTCACTTTTATGACTTTCTTTGCATGTTGTAAATAATATCCTAACAATGGCATGTTTGTTATGCTGTTGATATTGATGACTTATTTACGGTATTATTTGTTTGCCGTAAATAATGACACTTTCTATGACATGAATAAGGCATACTATTAGTATATCAAATTTACACGACACGTGTGTTCTAGCCATTGAACATATTTTACTTAACACGACAAGTAATTGCTGCCATGAAAGGTGTGAGTGAAAAAATAAAGTGCCAAAAAGAAAATTAGTTAGATCCAAACAGGAAAAAATGAAACTTTCAGACACCGGAAAATATTAAATTAAAAATTAAAAAATAAATGAGAACTCTCATCTCATCTCCATCTCTTCGCTCTTCTTTGTTCTCTCTCTCTATGAACTTTGAAGACAACGAATGGCGGGAGGCATCCATGATAGGCAATGACGTTCACAATTGGCAGCGACATTGATGGTGGGAAGTGTCAACATTGACAATCGCCAGTGACCTAGAGACGTCAACAATCGACAGCGACTCAGTGAGGACTCCATCTAATCGATGGTCATTGATCTTCGATGGCGATGTTATCTACTCTTTTCTTTCATTCTTCGATTGGGTGCATTTTTTTGGGAATTGGGTGTGTTTTTTTAATCTCTTTTAAACTGTTCTATGTTTAAGGATTAATATGCAAAGCTAACAACTATGTGCAGAAAATTTTCAAGGGTTTCAAGCCATCTATGGTTAATTTTTTAAAGATTTCGCAATCTCTCTCATTTGTGGTCAGGTGAGAAGAAGCAAGCACTGCCTTTAACTCTGAAACCATTGCCATTTGCTAAAGTGATTCATATGAGAAGAAAGGTAATTTGATATCATTTCTATCTCTGATTTCTTTTTTCTATTTCTTTATTCTTTTTTTTTCTTTTTTTCTTTTTTGTATATTCATGTCCCTTTATGTATATGTATGCACAGATCTATATTTGAAGTTATTGAGCCTGTATTTGTTTGCACTTAAACTGATTGATCTCAAATTTTAGGTTATCGAGCCTAGATCTACCATGAAACCCTAGATCTAAATGAGCTTTACACTGCAATTACACTAGTTTTAGGTAATTGTAATTTTTTGGTATTAAACATGCTTGTGAAAGCTTTACCTTCATTACCTACCAGTTTATATATGGAAGTAAAATGGAGGAAAATAAACTAGAGGAGAGAAGAACTTTTGTCAGGTCGCTACATGTTGCCAATTCTGCGAACAAACTTGGTTTTGAAAGTCGTAGGCTGTGTTTGGTGGAGCTTTCCAAACATGATTCCACACCTTGGTTTGAGTGCTCTATTTGTTTACAATTTTCAAAAATTGATTCCATACCCACTTTTGAAAACATGTCTACTCGGTCATCCTCCCGGACATCCGGCCGATTGACCGGAACAGTGTTCGTGTTTTATTTTTATTTTTTTTTGGCACCTGTTATTTTTATATTTTAAATAAAAAATATTTTTGAATTTTTTAAAATTTTTTTATGAGCTTTGAATAGAATTTTGGGTTGTGTGTTTGGTTATGAGTTGTAAATTTTTTAGTCAAATATCATATGTCACATCACTCAATTCAAACTCAATTCAAAACTCTTTTCAAAACTTATAACCTAACAAAATTTTCATACTCAAATCATAATTCCAAAACTCACAAATTCAAAATAAAACTGTATTCTCAAATCATAATTCTAAAACTCTACCAAACGCTACCATAAGTTGGTGTAGACCCCGCTAAACTGGTAGCAGCCCTATTGCCATTTTGTTGCTTCCTCTGAGGGCAATCTCTTATCAAATGACCCGTTTTACCACACTGAAAACAGGCTCCAGACTTCCGATAACACGTTCCACGATGCTTCTTTCCACATTCAGAGCAAACAGGAATTGAATCTTGACTAGGAGTAGAAGTATTTCAAGTCCCTGAATTTTGGTTCTTATTTGGAGTAGTTGACCCCTTTGACCATTGACTGTTTTTCCTTTTCCCTTTCCACTCGGAAATTCAGTTCTGAGCAGCAATATTTCCTTCCGCTATAACAGCCATTTCCAACACACAACATAAGTGGGTAACTTCAACATATTGACTCAGTCCAGGATAACACCCCGTAATCCCCCTTTGAATTTTTGTGCCTTCTTATAGTCTGTGTCCACCATGTGAGGTGCAAACCGTGCTAGTTCTGCAAATTGGGCTTCATATTCGGCAACGGCCTTGTTCCCTTGTCTAAGAGTTTCAAATTCAGTCACCTTCTTATCTCGCATACTTTGAGGAAAATACTTATCATAAAACAGTTCCAAGAATCGGTCCCATGTCAATCCTTGGTGTATAGTTCTCGTAAGCATCCACCACCTCTATGCTTCGTCTTCAAGGGTGAAGGCAGCAAGTTGCACTTTCTGAGCTTCGGTACAAGGGAACACTTCGAACAACTTCTCAATTCCCAACACCCACGCTTCAGCTTTCATTAGTTCTATCCCCCCCTTGAACGGCGGTGGTTTCATCTTTTTAAACTCCTTTGTGAGTACAATGGTCCGGTCCTCAGCTTGAAAATCTTGTACTACAGGTGGAGGTACTGGTGGTGGTGGTGGCTGTGGTTGTTGCTATTCCTGTTGCTGCCGTAAAGTTTCCGCCATTTGCATAATCATTCTTTCCATCCTGTCCAACCTTGCAGAAGTGGCATCTTTCTGGTCTTCTGTTCTTGTTCTCACCATATTCTATAAGACATTCAATTACAACACATACAAGAATATTCCATAAACATGAATCGTAATCGTTAGTGTTAGCAGAATACATTTAACGTTCCCATCGATCTTTCATATACTTTCAGAATGCAATGCATGATGCCTAAGTCATTTCTAGACACCCTAAAGCTCAATGGGTCCTTGTGTGAGATGGAAACTCGTGCTCTGATACCACTTGTCACACCCCAAACTCGCCCCTAAAAGTTTGGGCATGACCTATTCAGAAACGGACATTTAACCTATATACATAACATACGGGGCCTGAACTGAAGCATCAAATACCAGAAAATAATAAAAACCAATTTCCATTGAGCTACCACTACTATGCCAAGATCACAAACATCATAACAGGTAAATAATATACAGAAACATGCACCTGAGTATCGGTTATATACATACACATATACAGACCCAGCCCTATGATTGGGCATATAACAAAAAACATTGTAGAAGAAAGTGTTATACACATTTCAACCTTAGGCCAATAATTAGAGTGCAATGCCAAAAGTTCGCCAAAACTTCACCAAAATATGAGTGGCTTCATCTAGGGCCTGGACACACAGAGGTTGACAAAAGAGAACGGGCGTCATGGGTTAGGACTAACCTCCCGGTTGGTTATCTACAGAAGCAGACATAATAGAGAGTGGGCTAGGCTCAGTGAATAATAGTACTTAAACAATTCGATGTTCAACTTAAAATATAATACATATCAATGCGTGTATAAATGCCAAGATCATGTGGTTAATCTGATTCTGTACTAATTTCAGAACGGCCTTAGGCCCAGCTTTTAAACATAATGGCTTTAAGCCCTTGAACGGAGTGGCGTTAAGCCCTTAAACAGATTGGCATTAAGCCCTTTTCATGCGTGTATGAACTCAAGAGGCGTCTCGCACGGATTCTAGAGGTGACTCCCATTGTAGCACGTAGTTCCGTACAGCACTTTGTTTCATACCAGAAAATACAGATTGGCCATAGGCCCAGATATCATCAGAGGCTAGTTTCGGAGTCTTACAGAATTTCAGAGTCTTATGAAAGTATCCACATTCTTTCCATCATTCATTCACATTCTTTGAATCAATCACGTAATTACAAAATTAACATGTGATAACGGAATGCTAATGGCAATCATTGGCTATAAGTAAAGCGTACTATGGCAGTACTACTACTCACAGTGTTGTGACGACGTGCTAGTTCCTCTCGGAGTGTGTCCTGCACACATTCATAACTTGCAAATTAGTTCATCTCCCTTTGTTGAATTATTTCCTGATTCATTTCACTTTAAATGAATTTTACAAACATCATTAGGCATAAATACAAATTCTAAAAATATCCGAGGGTCAAGCACGCAAAATGAAGCAAACCATTTTTCTCAGCATGGGTCGCACGTGCGGCAGTGATGCCCCGCACGTGCCTTTTAGACAGTAGCCAAGTCCCAAAGTTTGCCAATTCCCACATGTGCGGCCATGACCCCCGCACGTGCGGTGATTCCCCTAAAAATGCAGTCCGAAATTCAACAAAAACTCTCACTTGGTACAACTAAGGCAAGGCTCAAGATAAATAGATTTAGGGTCATATGATAGTTTAATATCACTATAACATGCATGATGAGTGAAATCAAGATCACCACTTGTTCTTACACATGCACACCCACACTCTTCAAAATTAATCATGTTTGGTTCCAATTATGTATATAGATATACATACCATATAATTATTTAGGTAGATACATAAATTCTACACAATAAGTAGGATCAAGAGGAAAGGATAAGAGTCCTAACACAACCTTGAGATTATTACCACCACCACACATACAATTAGACAAGAATACATACACACTCTTGATTTCAATTACCACCTCAACTTAATATTGTAGAAACTTACACAATCAATCTTCAAGAGGCTTAGCAAAAGTAGGGAATTCATACCTTGAGCTTAAAATCTCTAAAGCCCCTCTTAATTTGTCCAACCTTCCTCCCTTGCTACACTTCCTTTCTATCTCCCCAACTTTCCCCTTCCAATTTACACCCAGGAGATATTTTTGGGTTGCCTTCATATCAATGATCCAAGAGATATATATATATATATATATAGATACATAATATAAAATAGTTGGATAAAACAAAACTCAATCGCTTTAATCATTTCAAATTAAATTTCTTTAAAAATGCTTATTATGACTTAAAAATTATGCTGATCACAAATATGGAATCAATTTCAGATTATTAAGCCTCTAAGGCTCTCAATTTCATATCCAAACATTTTAATTGTGACAGATGCTCTTTTTTTTTTTACTAAACAGATCTAGATCTCTAATCATAAGATCCATGTACTTAGACTTAATTTCTCATGAAATCTTACATTAAGCATTTAAATGCACAGAATAAGGGACTAAATTTTGCATAGAAACACATACGAGGGTCGGGTTATTACACTCTCCCCCCCTTAAATAAGTTTGGTCCCTCAAACTTGTTTTTACCTCAAGGTAGGAATAGATGCGGATATTGATGTTGCATTTCCTCTTTTTTTTCCCAAGTAGCTTTGGTTCCGTAATGTTCTTGCCACTCAACTTTTACCATTGAAATCTCTCGATTCCGTAATTGTTTCATTTGTCGATCCAGAATGCGAATAGGTTTCTCTTCATAGGACAATTTATCATCCAGAATGATTTGGTGGTAATCAATGATATGAGATCGATCCGAAAGATATTCCCGAAGCATGGAGACATGAAACACGTTATGCACTTGGCTTATACTTGGTGGAAGAGCAACTCGGTAAGCTACTGGACCCACTCTCTCCAGAATTTGAAAAGGACCAACATATCGGGGTGTTAACTTACCTCTTTTCCCGAATCTCGGATGTCCTTTCATTGGGGTGACTTTCACAAACACATGACTATCTACTTCAAATTCCAAATTTCTCCGTCGGTTATCCGCATAACTCTTCTGTCTACTTTGAGTAGTTTTCAGTCTTTCCCGGATAATTTTAACCTTTTCAGTTGTCAACTGAACAATTTCGGGCCCTAGCAACGATCTATCTCCAATCTCGGCCCAACACACGGGGGAACGACACGGTCTGCCATACAGAGCTTCATAGGGTGCCATTTCAATACTCAAATGGTAACTATTATTGTATGCAAACTCTACCAACGGTAAATGGGTTTCCCAACTGTCTTGAAAATCCAGCACACATATTCAGAGCATATCCTCTAGAGTCTGTATCGTCCTCTCAGATTGACCGTCGGTCTGAGGATGGAAAGCTGTGCTGAACTTTAATTCTGTACCCATTGCTTCTTGCAGACTTTGCCAAAATCTCGAAACAAATTTTGGATCCCTGTCCGACACAATTGAGACTGGTACACCATGCAGCCTTACAATTTCATTCACATAAATTACCGCTAGTTTATCTGCATTATACTAAGTCTTCACTGGTAGGAAATGAGTGGACTTAGTTAGTCGGTCTACAATGACCCATATTGAATTCGTACCTCGAGGAGTCCGTGGTAACCCTACAACAAAGTCCATAGTAAGATGTTCCTACTTCTATTCCGGAATTGGAAGGGGTTGCAACAGTCCTACTGGTCTCTGATGCTCTGCCTTTACTTGCTGACATTATAGACATTTAGAAACGAACTCTGCAATTTCCTTTTTCATACTTGGCCCCCAAAAATTCTGTTTTAAATCCCGGTACATTTTAGTACTTCCCAGATACATTGAAAATCTTGAGGCATGTGCTTCTTCCATTAGTTTCCGCTTAAGTTCCAATACATTAGGGACGCATACTCTGTTTTGAAATTTAAGCACCGAATCCACTAAACTGAACCCCGATTTCGGTTTTGTCTCTAGCTCATTACATATTTTCTATAGAGTTTCATCTTCCATTTGATGTAGCTTGATCTCTTCAAGTAAGGTCGGTTGGGCCATTATTGCTGCCATTACGGCCTCCTGTCCACGCATCACAAGATCCACATTCATTTTATCCGATTCAATCACCAATTCTTTTTGCCCCGTAAATAAATTTGCCATATCTCCCATATTTTTCCGACTAAGTGCATCTGCATTGGCTTTATCAGGATGGTAATGAATCTGTAAATCATAGTCTTTAATCAGCTCTAACCATCATCGTTGTCGTATATTCAACTCTTTCTGAGTAAAAAGGTACTTGAGACTTTTGTAATCGGTATACACTTCGCAAGTAGTGCCATACAGATAATGTCGGCATATCTTTAAAGCAAAAACTACCGCGGCTAATTCAAGATCGTGTGTGGGATAATTCTTCTCATGGGGTTTAAGCTGTTGAGAGGCATAAGCAATAACTCTTCCATTTTGCATAAGTACACAACCAAGTGCTTTATGCGAGGCATCACTGTAGATTACAAACCCTTCGGTACCAGATGGTAAGGCCAGAACTGGTGCTGTAGTCAACATTGTTTTCAATTCCTGGAAGGCAGATTCCTGCTTTTCTAACCATTCAAACATAACTCCCTTTTGGGTCAATTGTGTAAGTGGCACAGCAATTTTGGAAAAATCTTGAACAAACCGTCTGTAATACCCGGCTAACCCCATAAAACTACGTACCTCAGTTACGTTAGTAGGAGTTGGCCAATTCACGATCACCTCAATTTTGTGTGGATCAACAGAAACTCCTTCCTTTGTTATTACATGCCCCAAAAATGCCACTTCTTGTAGCCAAAATTCACATTTCTTCAGCTTTTCATACAGTTTCCTCTCTCGAAGTGTTTGAAGGGTTATACGAAGATGATTCTCATGAGCCTCTGCACTCTTTGAGTATATAAGGATATCATCGGTGAATACCACTACAAACTCATCCAAATAGGGCTTAAAAACGCGGTTCATCAAATCCATAAATGCTACTGGTGCGTTAGTAACTCCAAAGGGCATAACCAGGAATTCATAATGGCCATATCGGGTTCGAAAAGCTATCTTCTCAACATCATCAGCTTTGACCTTCAATTGATGGTATCCGGACCGTAGATCAATTTTCAAAAAGACCTGTGCCCCTTGTAACTGGTCAAATAGATCATTGATCCGCGGCAATGGGTACTTATTTTTGATTGTCACCTTATTGAGTTCCCTGTAATCGATACATAATTGGAGTGTTCCGTCCTTCTTCTTTACAAACAAAACCGGTGCGCCCCAAGGAGACACACTCGGACGAATGAACCCCTTATCAAGTAAATCTTGCAGTTGGATCTTTAATTCCTTCATTTTAGCTGGTGACATTCTGTACGGAGTCTTAGAAATAGGTTGAGTTCCCGGCGCCACTTCAATTGTAAACTCGATTTCACGGTCTATTAATTCCCTCGTAATTCTTCCGGAAAAACATCTGGAAATTCACAAACAACTGAAATCACATTAGTACTTCCGTTCATCACTTGATCTTCCAAAACACTACATAAATACCCCTGGCACCCTTTCTGAATTAATTTATAAGCCCTTGCTACAGAAATCAAATAAGGTGGAGAGGTCACTCACTGTCCCTGAAAAGTAGACTCTGATTGTCCCGGAGGGTGGAAACTGATTTGTTTAGTCAAACAGTCTATAGTTCCACCATATTCACTCAACCAGTCCATTCCCAGAATAACATCAAAATGGGTCATGTCGAGAGGTATTACCAAACTGTCATTTTTATCGGTATTAACCGGAAGGCTCGACATCTATCCGTGCGGTTTTCTGGTCTTTCACCATGGACACTCAAGCCAATTTATCAAATTCATCTACACCCCCTAACCGAACTTACCACCACATTTACCCCATACACAGTTTCATGTTTCTCATTATAGTGTAATTCTTCTCAAATTAAACATGATGAGGATGGCAATAGTAATGATAAATCAAATGGAGGCATGATGTAATACAAGGTATCTCAAAACATCTTCCCATTTTAAAACGTTTCTACAACAAAATCAAATTTACTACATTATTCATTACTTCTCCTCAACACTATTTCACGATGGCCATGCCATCATTTATAGCAACAACAATTCCACAACTGTCCAATTCATAACAAGTTATCCCCTTCGAGGTCACAAGTGATGCCTTTCAAACATCAACCCCTATACCCAACCATTTATTGTCTCACATTTCATCTCTTATGTATCATGTAAATTACCATTTTTCCAAAACATATGATGAAAGTTTACTCTTTCATTATAGAACAACAAGACACCTCTAAGCATGTTCATATCTTATAAAATTTTCCAAAATTTCTAAGGTTTTTGTCAAAAACAAAGCAAACATCTCCATCCTTTGAAAAGGTTTTCTCTCATGACACCACCTCTCTTATTATGTGAGTTATACTCCTCATGAAGATAGTTAGAAAGAGAGAGAAATCAAACCCACCATTGAAACTCTAGCATTTGTGAGATAAGACCAAACTCCCAACATCATTTATGAAAAACCCTTAAACCAACCAAATCTAACATAAATATATATATAACTCATGGAAATTTCCCTACCTCAAAGTTTTGGAGAAGATTGGAAGAAGAAACCCTAAAATCAAAGATAAGAGAGCTTGACTTCCACCACACCAAATGGGGCTCCAACTCTTGATCTTCAAAATTGGAGGGAGAAGATGATGATTCTCAACTCAAGATTTGCAAGGATCAAAGTCCATAGGTGTTTGGGGAGGTTTTTCTAGAGAGAAGGAAGAGGAAAATATGGTTTAGAGAGAGAGAGAAGTGTCAAAAATGAGATATACCTTCGGACCAAAAAGGAAAAATAACAGGGCTTTTCGAACTGCAGAGTGCCGCACGTACGGCATCCATCCCTGCACATGGGGAGCGCCTCTTCCCGCACGTGTGGCCCTCATCCCTGCACGTGCGGGAATCCTCCCGCACCTCAGCCCGCACCTGCTTTTTAAGCAGTGTGCTCCCTCAGCCAAACACCTCTCTTCCCGCACGTGTGGCCCTGGCCCAGCAACCCAGCAGATTTTCGCTTCACTTCCGGGGACTTCGGGCTTGACCCCACGCTCTTCGGAACTAATGAAAATCGACACCGAACAAGACAAGAGTAATAGTTTTCGATTGGGAACGTCCCCCGAACGTTTCAAACCCAACGACAACCAAAAGAGAACGACACCAAAAAGAAGGAAATGAAAGAGAGAGAGGGACCTGGTCATCACAGTGAAAGAGACACGGATTGTTGGAGACAATTTTACAGAGTTTGGGTAAATTGTTTGGTAAATTTGTGTTCTTTCTTTCTTCATAGTAGATTGATTAGTGGCGTTTTCCCGTAGTTTTTTTTAGTTATTTATTTATTTATCACAATTGGAGGTGCTCCAATTGTGATTTTTTCCACGTAAAAATTCCTTTGCGTTGATTTATTATTTGTGAAACAACAATCTAAATCACTTTCATACGTGCTAGATGATTTAGATTGTTAGTTTTAGTTGTTTGGGAATTGTTGCAATTAAATCTCTTACGAATAATGAATCATGTAGTTTTTCAACTTTGAATTAGGATTTATGAGTCAATACCTGTAGACAACCCATTTTTGACCGTCCTCAAGACTTGGACGTCACCGCTTGAACACTCGGTGATTACCCATGTTTGTGTTTGTTTGGAGTTCCTGGAGTTCTCGGCTACGCGCCTTGCCTCAGGACCTCCGAACTTGACCGTTTTGTGTCTAGTTTTGTACCAAACACTTGTGTTTTGCCTTGGAGGGGCAGGGAATGCTTTGTGAGGCATCCCCACACACCACCGGCAGTGGCTAGAGGCCACCGGCTGGTTGGTGTTGCCATCGGCACTATTTTGTGCCGGTCGGCACTCCTTTTGGCAAAATGACCATTTTGCCCTGCCGACCACTTTACAGCTGTGTTTGGAGATATTTTCAGATAGCTTTCTTGCACTTGTTTCCCCTCCATACACGTGTATGGAGGGATGACCCTTTGTTTTGCCTTAACTTGTAAGTTTTGGTTGCCTATAAGGAGAGGCCTCTTCTCTTGGCTCAAGGGTTAGAAGATTTGAAGAGTTAGACATTTTAGGAGAGGGAGAAGCTCTGGTTTTAGGTTAGGTTTGTGTATCTATCCTATCTCTCTCTTTCTCTCTTGTTTTGTACACTAGGTGTTTGTGACTTACTATTGCTCACCAACACCTAGTGTTTCACCTTCCTCTTGGAACTGAGGTGCTAAGGGCTTGTTCTTGAAGTTCTTGACTGGTTTGGAGCTCAAGGAACCCACAACTCCAACCTTTGTGAAGGTGGTCTTCAAGGGTAACAAAACTTACTTTATTTACCCCATTCTTGCACTCCATTTTTGCCTAGTTTAAAACAGTTTTTGTGCTTAGTCTATAACACATAAAAGTTCTGTTTTTTAAGCCTCTTTATTGTTTATTAAGAGTGCTTGGTGGTTTGGGTAGGTTTGACCACCCTTAGGCCTTGAAAAGGCCTCATTTTGTGCTATTTTGTGAGGGATCCGAGACTTTGGTGTTAGGATCTCTTCACCACTGAAATCTTGAGGGATTTCAGTGGTGAAGATGATGCCTTAGAGTCTCAAAAAGGGGAGGGCCACCCCCTCTCCTTGATGTCCTTGAAAAGGGCAAGAATTGGCCTCTTAAGGGAGCATAGTTTTAAATGTTTGAAGAGCATGTCTTGGCTGCATTTTATGTTTATTATGCCCTAATATGACATTGCTAAGTGTTGGTTTTAGTACTCCTTGCATGTTTTGCATGGTTGCTTTGTAATGCCTCTTTGGTCCCTTAACATGCCTAGGTTGTTAGCCCTAGTTTGAGCATGTTTTAGGCTTAGATTCATGAATGTTTTATGCTTATTTTGACATGTTTTAGCTCTGTCCATAGTCATTTGGGTTGATCTTGGCATGCATCATATAGCCCCTTTGCATTTTAGGCTTGCTAGCCTTTGAGTATGCATGTGTAGCATGTGTTGCTTACCTCGTTTTGATGGTTTGGAACCATTTAGCATGTCATTTCAGACCTTTTGGTGTGCTTGTATGCTCACCTTAGTTGCCTCCTTAATGCTTTAAAAGCATGTGTTGAACGCTCCATGTATTGGTCATGTCGCATGCCTTTGTGCTTAAGCCTCTTAGATGCCTTCTAAGTAGCCATTTGGTTTTGTTTTAACATGCTAAAACTCTGTTTTAGGTTGTTCAATGCATGCCATATTTGTTTTGCATAAGTGTAGTTCAATGCTTCCATGACTTGCCTCAAGTGTTGAACCTATGTGTGCATGCTTTGTGTACTTTGTTGCTTGGTTTGGCACCATGTTTAGCATGATTTTCAGAGCTTTATATGCATGCTAGTAGTCCATTATTGTACCCCTTTAAGTGTGCTTAAGGGTTGTTTGTTATGCTTAAGTGTTGGTGCCTTAACTTGTGCATGTGTGCATGTGTGTTTGGTCCTCATGATTTAGCATTTTGGCCACTGTTTTGAGCCTTTTTAGAGTTGCCCAATTCATGTCTAAGTCCATCCTCCATTTGATTCGCATGCTTGCCTTGTATGCTTACTTGCATGTTTACATTGTATTGCCATATTGCATACTAGTTGACATGCTTAGGACTTCATTGCATTGACATGCATGATAAGCCTCTTGAAGTGAGTGTGATAGAGGTTTAGCACCCTTATGTGCTTGTTTGCATTACATGCATTTGAAATCAAAATTGCACTCTTGGTTCTTTGGGCCATCATGCATCGAAATGCGTGATTGGTGGTCCGAGAACCGAGGCACATCTTCCTTTGAGTCAAAAACATGATAAGGAGTGTGTTTGGTGCATACATGCTTTAAATTACATTGCCATGCAAGTTGTGTCCTCTGTTGCTGTGAGTTGCAGGTTCTGCAGGCATTTTGTGCCGACCGGCACTGTTTAGTGCCGACCGGTAGTCTACTGGAAGCCGATGGATGAATTCAGTGCCGGTGGCCACATCCTTCAGCCGGTGGTTTTCTACCATAGCTGGTGGTGATCTCCAGTGCCCAAGGAAGTATTCTTGAAGTTTTGGCAGTCTTCAGAGGAGGATAGCAGGGAAAACAGAGGCAAATCATGCATGGCAGTGCGATTCCGAGCGAGTCCCGGGCACGCGATGCATCTGGCCCTCTTCCCGAGGCATTTACTACTTTAATTAACTTAGTTAATTTGTTAATTAATTTAGTAAATTTGTAATATTTAATTAGCTTGCGTAGTTAATTAATTTGTATATTCTTTCGGTCCCTCTGAGTGAGGGCATACCTGTAATAAGTGTGGGTGAGTGGCATGTATGTCTTCCAACCCCCATTTCTTTCTTCCCTTTTATTTACCTGCTTACAATGGTAGATTAGGGCACGTTTATTTTAGCATACCTTATGCTACACATGCGTGCATCCATGCATTTGTTTACATGCATCGGGCTCGGCACATCACGCAAACTGCATCGTACTTTTAATTCCAAATTGAATATGTGGTAGTTACTGCATTTCATGTGCCATGCTTAGGGTAGCCGAGCCTGTCTAGATTACATCCCTGTATGCGATGCATTAGCCACTTAACATGAACTAGGTCACGCATGTTTGCTAACTAGTTTCTTGTTTTGGCACGGAGTACGATGTAAGTATTTTACGCTTTAGCATACCACATGCGTGTGAATGTTGCCATGACAGTATGCTTACCATGCGGCTAAGTGCTTATGTGAGATAAACTATTTGAATGCCTGTGGGTGGAGATTGGATTGCCTGAGTTGGGAAAACTCGTTGAAATCCGTGTTTTAGCCTACTTGCGAGTAGCAAATTCCAAAGTATTTTCAAAACGAGCAGATATGCAATGTTTATTTCCAAATTAGGCGATCTAGTCTATACTAGTTTGCTGCGCGCATAACATAGTAATTCTAGGTTAATAATTGGAACAAGAGCATGTAATGTTTTCAAAAACGGATATCACGGTTAGTAGAGGCCGGTTTTCGGACCGGGCGAAAGGGGGTGCTCATAGCTGACCTTCCCCGATCGTCCCAAGCTCCCGAGCCAAGACCACTTTGGTGATGACGGACATGTGGCCTTCGGCACCGAGTCAGGGTTTCCTAAATTTCCCATTTTAAATATTTAGGTGGCGACTCTGTAGTCTGGCAAAGCAGTCCATGTTTGGCACTACTTTTCAAAAATCTGTTTTCTCAAACGATTTGCCAGATTTAGACTTTTTGGTTCAGATTTAGAACCGACACAAAATCGAGTCCGAACTGTTAGATGGAAGCCCACGGGCACGTCTACAATACCCTTAAATATATCCTATTGATTTATGGGCAATTTATAATGGTAGTCTTTGTATTTTGGTCATTGTGTCATTTTAGTTACTATAATTTCAATTGGTTTTGATCATGAATTTATGGTTTTGTCTCAATTTAGTCTAATTGATTACAATTCTTAGTATTTTTTTTCATGAAAAACACACAAATAAGTGTCATGTGTTATATTTTTAAGAGAAAAATTACAAACTTACTCAACTCAATGAGTTAACCTCAATCAATTTAGTGATAATTTTCCTTAAAAAAACACTAACGATATTTTCAATTGGACCGAATTGACATAAAATAAAAACATTAAGGGTTAAAATTGAGCCAATTGAAAGTGTAAGGACTAAAATTACACAAGAGGTAAAATATAGGGACCACCAGTGTAACGCGCTGGAAGAACCTTTCCGAATCTTGTCCACTCGACATTACTACCATACAACCCATACAATTAAAAGGAGAGATAGGAATAAGAAAATGACATTCACAATATTTCTATCCCTTTGAACTGTTCAACATTTACAATATTGTTCCATTGCGTCCCAAATAAAACAAAATAGTTCAAAAGGGGAGAAACGTCTACAACAATTAAGTCTCAACTGAACTCCTTACAAATGTACATCTTCAAAATATATCAACATATAATTTTAACCCTTGTAAACCATGTTCAACAAAATATGACAAAACATGCCATCAAGCTCCAAAAAAGGTTCATTCATATCAAAACAATCACTTGGTGGGCACTTCATCTTCATATCCTGAAAATTGTTAGCTTTGGGGTGAGCATAAGCTTAGTAGGTGATGAATTTAACAAGTTATATAGCCAATTGAAAGACTTATGATCATGCAATGCAACATTTGAAATTATAGAAATGTAAGTTGTACAAAGGTCTAAGTATGTAAAAGAAAAATGCGACGCGTGAACTTTGTTCCATCTTTCCACATTCACTTCGGGTGGTAAACATGCTATGACATCCCCAAGTAAAAGCCGAAAGTCAAAAAATATATATAATTATAGTTTTGTATATTGAAAATAGTCCCACATTTGTTGTCTCCCTCAACGGCGGGGCGACGGACACCCAAAAACATTTTCCCTTCTACATTTGCCAGCTCCATAAATGGCGGGGACGTAGACACCCAAAACCCCACATTTGCCTGCTCTAGAAACGGCTGGCTCGTGGACACCCAAAAACATTTTCCCATATTCGATCGGCGATATGCGTAGACAGGGCAATTGGGCACATTGACTCCCCGTGCGAGTATCAATTACAATACATAACTCAACTCAATCCGACTCACTACCTAGACTCATAGACAATTTACCCCCTTACAACCTTTTAACCTTTATTTCATTATGATGTCAAGAGAGAATGTACGATGCATATGATGCATAAATTTTGAAACCTTTAATTTTTCCAAAGATAATCCCAAACCATAACAATTCAACATTTCTCACATCAATGATGAAGGATACCTCATAGCAATTCTCATTATCATCAAGGGTTATATAGGGGAAGAGCTTCAAATCTTACATTCCATCCTCAAAGTTAAGTAAATACATTCAATTTCATGTTTTTGAAACCAATTGAGCAAAACCCCTCTTTATTGAATAAGTCTCAAGTTAAGGTTTAAGAAAATTTGGGGTTTTCTCTCTAATGTACAAATTGGAGATCAACTCTCATCATCACACCTACAATCTTCAATAATAAACATGATTTCATCCCTAATCATAGAAGATCGCCGTAATTCTCCCAAAATCACTTACTAGCAACACAATTTATACATATACATACATATACACGCACACACACACACACATATATATACAACATGACTAGCTAATGAAATTACCACATAAGTGTTTCAAATTGAAGATATAGCAAGTTAAAGACACCACTACCTCAAAATAGGAAGCTAGGCTTGAGAACTACACTTGAAATGTTGACAAGCTCATGAAACAATCGGTAAAAATGTTGACCTAAGCCTCCTTTCAACTTTTCTTAAAAGATTTTGGGTGGATCTTAGGTTGAAATTAGAGAAATCTAGAGTGTATGAGCTAGAGTTTTCAAAAAAATAGAGTTAGAGAGGGAGAGAGTGTGAAAAGTGGAAAGAAAATGAGTAATGATTGACTTTTAAATCTATTGTCCCGACTGACCGCTCGAGCGTAACTTCCTTTACTCGAGCGAACATCATAAATTTGGAAGGATCGCTCCAACGACACTTCCTCTGCTCGAGCGAAAATTGAGAGGTCCCAGAAGTTTTGCAAAGCTATTGTGAAAATACTAAGAGCATGAATTCTACGCTCGAGCAGTCCGAAAAACCCAGGTGTCATAACCAGTGTAATTTGCCCTTGATTTAGTCAACTAAATTTTTAAATATTCAATTTTATTATTTTTTTTGTTGAGTTAATTGCAGTACCTTCTCCCTATAAACTACCTCACTAATTTTAATGTCTTCTTGTGAAACAATTTGATCAGGCTTTTAACAAACTCAATGGCAAGATCCACATGTTCATTTGTGAATCAATGTGAGCATGCTTTTAATTTCAATGTCTTTTTGACATTCTTTTTTGAATTGTTACATATGTTGTATCATTTATGTTGCAAAAATACTATAGAATTTCATCTTTTTTAGAGAATTTTAATTTAATTGTTGTTGGAAGAGTGAATGCTAATATCAATTATTCTTTGTTATTGTTGTTTATTTAATTGAATTGAATGTAAGGTGTATTATCCTTGCAGGTTAGTGGGAGTGGATTTAATGTTTCCTTAATATGTGCTGATAGGCATCCTACCTAAGTTTTCACTCCTAGAGTTGTATAACCTGCTTAAGGTATATGCTCTCTTCTAATTCTTTATATATATATATATATATTATCACATTTTTGAATTTAGAATCCTTTATTGGAACTTTCATGTATTTAGGAGGAATTAACATATTCTTATGTTGTTCAATTTACCATTATACTTATTCATATTAAGTGATGCAAAGTACCTAGGATCACTTCTCTCTTTTTTCCCTTCTTTTTTTTCTTAAATATGTATGTAAGTCTATTCATATTCCATCAACTGAGGCTATATATGATTCCACACCTTATCACTAAACAATGAAAACTATCAAGAGAAAAGGACAGTCGGCAGAGAGGATCCTTATTTGAGAATGAACATATTCTATCATATTTAGTGTTGATTCTATCATAAGCAATTTTTAGTGGAGCTTTGTGAATTGAACAAAACAAGAGTTGCTTTGTTGATAAAATCTCATAAAAAGGAGTTCATGTCCTAAATTTTATTACTCAGATACATTACCAAATTCCTCATTAAAGTCTAATTATATAATAGAAGTACAGAAGCAATAGTTCCAATGAATGAATAATGATATTCTCTCTCGTATAATACAATTAATGAAGTACACGGTTACAACAGATTACAATCCATGTCCTTAGGCTTACATAGAACATCATAACCTATAAAATTACAATGAAAGACCAATATCATCTCTATAGCACAATAACCCTTCACCACGACCAACAAAAGGTTTAGTTCTCAATAAAAGAAACAACTTCTTGATCCTTGAGTGATGTAATCAACTCCGTACCTAAAAAATGGTTTAGCAACATGGGATGAACACAAATGTCCAATAGGAATCTACAATGATTCTCAACAATAGGGCCAATATATACATGTGATCATGAATGCTATCAGGTGATAATTAGGCAAGTAATGTGCTATTTTATATCCAAAATAAAACATACATAAATATTTATACTTTCTTATCAAAATCCATCTTGTCACCTTTCAAGGAAAAGTCATTTATCATCTTTTCATCTCATCAATTATGATTCAAAATAAATTCTCCAAATTACCTTTACTTTTAGAGAAAAGTTTTAAAACAATCAATCATTTACTCATTCTAACCTATAATCCAAATCACACCACCATATGTCACTTACTCTAATATGTGCAACACCAATTATACATACCAACACCTATCATATAGTCAAACAAACTCATTCAATTCATTATAAATTATCTCGAGTACACACTTTAAATCCCTAGCACAAATCCACCACATATCTACACAATCATGTGACTCAACAGCAAGATAATTAAAAAGAAACTGGTTTCATCAAACCATTCAAACATAGTTTACCAGGTGCTACTCTAGAAGGAAATCTAGAATCTATCTCAAAGCACCACTTTATCAGTGGCTAGGTTGAGCAAAGCAGAACCTCCAATTAGCCCAACAGTCCACAAGCTTTACTAGGTGCAAATCAGAAGGAAAGTGAAACTTCTATCAATACACCATGCTTTACTGATCACAAGCCAGAAGGAAATGGACCCTCTTTTAGAACTTTTGTGCATCAACTCATCATGTACTTCATCAATCCAATTTATAAAATTTAATCAACATCACATTACATATATAACCAATTCTACAACAATCAATACCATGCTTCACCGATGGTCAAGGACAAAATCTTTACAAGATGAAATATATAATATTTCTCATGACAACACAATGTGGTTATCAAGATAATTTCACAAATCCACTTCGTTAATAATTACGACATAACCAAAATTAGTGACAAATTAGTTAACCCATCCTTTTTCCGTATTACAATATAAAACGATTTATAATAATCATTTTATTTCATTCTCCACCCATTTCACCTTTTTAGTTCACTTAATCAACATAACCCAACGAATATTTAAAATAACAATTTATCCTTTTTCTCAAACTCATTAAGCAAACAAAATTAGAGTTTTTTTAAATAAAAAAATAATATTAAACAACATTAATACGATCCATTTGTCCAAAATCTCCATTATCAACCATAAATGATAACTTGAACACATTTAATCCAAAACCCAAACCTCTTCTATATGCTTTTCGAAAATCACACTTCAAGCCTATCGCACTCTAGAAATTCCTTTTACTTTTTCTCATCACTCGAGCGTTGGACTGGTCGCTCGAGTGGTCTCACGAAGCTCCTAGTACTTTCGCAGGTTTGAGATTTTGAGAGTTGTCGACGTTCGCTCAAGCGCAAGAGTGGTCGCTCGAGTGGTCTGCCTTATCTAATCTGAATTTTTGGGAGTTTGTATTGCTCGTTAAGGAAAGAATTGGCCACTCAAGAGAAGTGTTCAAATTCAGCACATTTAAAAGTCACTTTTGGTCCACTTTTTCTTTATTCTCTCTTTCTCATTCTCTCTCTTCTCTCTCTTTTCCACCATTGTTGTAGGTTTCAAGCATTCAAACTTGGGTTTCATCTCTTTTCTTTCATTTTCTACCCCACGTTCCTTATATAAAAATGAAGAGCACGCTGAGGGATTTTTATCCATCCAAGTGGATCTCATTTTCGTTGAAGTTAAAATTTTGGGTTCTTTTTCTTCTCTCTTGAGGTAGAGATTTTCTTTGGTCCTCTTCAATATTTTTTTATAGATGGATGGGTGGTCCATTTCTATTGCATAAAAACCTCATATTGAGGAGATTTTCACAAAGCATGTAAAGAAAGTTAGGGTTTCTAAAATAGAGAAATTAAATGACAAATTGAGGTGGATTAAGGAAGTTTTAAGTGGTTAGAACAAGATTTTATGCTTTTAAGTAAAAATCCCTAATTTATGCCTAACCCTAGTTGTGGAAATAAAGAACATTTCAATTGACAATAGATACATGAAATTAAGTTCATGTTTGGTTAAGATAAGTATAATGATGATAATTAATGGTTGTGGAAATTGATTATTGTATACAAGGGTTATGTTAAAGAAATTAATGTTAGTAATTAAATCATAAATCTTGGATAAAATATAATAATTATTGTGTTGTAAAATTGAGTACTAGGATTTGATGACAAAGTGGAGTAGTAAAGAGAGAAATGGAACAAAAGAATTGTGATTGCTTCTAAAGACAACCGTTATGCTTATAGTGGATGTGTTGTTAGATTAATGTGTGATGGACATAATAACTGATGCTGTTGATTTTTTCTGAATTGTAACAATGGATAACATGATGAAATAATGGATGGTGATATTGGAATAAGGGTCTGTTTTCTTCCGGCTTGTGACCAGCAAAGTGTGAGGTTCCGCATTCCTTCCGACCTGTGACCAGTAAAGCATGGCGCTTAACAAAGATTCTTCAATCCTTCTAGAATAGTGCCTGGAAAAGCATGTGGTGTGATGATGTGGCTTGGTAATGGAGCTAGTTTCTCTTTGGATTTATGTGAAATACTTATAATGAGATCTATACGTGTGATTGTGATAATGAGAAATGAATAATTTAATTGTGTAAAGTTGAACAGATGAAATAGAGTTGATTCATTTTATATGGGTTATGATGAGGTGATGGCTTGGTGTGAATTATGGTAGAATGATTGGTTTCCATATTCTTGACCTCGAAGTAATTTTAACAAGGGATTCTTGAAAGAACTTTTGAGAAACTATTATAGAATAATATAGAAAGAAAAAAAAGAGCTTTCTTCGAAAAGTTTTCATGGATTTCTTTATGAGAAAGGTATTACCTATATGTATTATATTTTGAGTATGAAAAGAGCACATTAATTATATATGTATCATTCTTCAGCATTCATGATCGCATGTATCCGAAGATCTTATTGTTGAGAATATTTGAAAATTCCTACTGGACATATTTGTTCATCCCATGTATTTTTACCATTTTCATGGAAAAGTATTCGGAAATACCATTGGAATATTCAAGAAGTCCAACTTCTTTTATATATTTTGTTAATTGTTGTGCAAATGAAATGTATATTATGGTTTTGGATTGAAGAGTGTCTTCACTTGTAAATAATTGTTTCTTAGCATTGTAACGTAAATCTTGGTATGTAATATTGTTGTATTCATTCGAGGGAGAACATTTTTTCTTCTTCTCAAGTGTAATGGACACTGGTTAATAAAAATGTATCCGGTAAATGGACTTAAATCTAAGGATTTGGTAATGTATCCGGTTAATAAAAATTTGGGGCCGTAACAACCTGGTATCAGAGCCAACCGAATTTGAAAACCTTGAGCTCGTGGGAAGTGATTTTTACCACAATGGGTTGGCTTCTCTTGGTGAAGATGTTTGCATCTAAGGAGTATGAGGTGTAGGACGTTATGTGTTGCATTGTGTAAGCATGAGTTAAGTTTTAGGAATAGTGCTTGTAGCCGACTAACTTGCGTTGAGATCTCACTAGAAATGCGTCTGATCAACGTGGTTTCCGGTTGGAGTTCCTTGTTAGTTCCGGGACAAGTGGTCATCCTTATAGACTTAACTTGGTTACATGGTTTGTTGCTTAAAACTATTTATGTGATGTGTGATTATATGTTAAGCTAGGTTCGCATCTTGGAAGGAAGAGTAAGGTAGTGTTTGGTAGAGTTTTAGAATTATGATTTGAGAATAGAGTTGTATTTTGAGTTTGTGAGTTTGTGAATTATGATTTAAGTGTAGAAAATTTGTTTGGTTATGAGTTTTGAAAAGAGTTTGAAATTTTTGATGTGACATGATATTTGATTCAAAAACTTACAACTCATAACCAAACACCTAACTCAAAATTCTATTTAAAGCTCATAAAAAAATTTTAAAAAAAAACTTTGAAAATATTTTTTATTTAAAATATAAAAATAGTAGGTGCCAAAAAAAAAAAAAAAACTGTTCCGGTCAACCGGCGGGACCACCAGCTAGACGTCCAGGGGGACATCCAGGAGGATGACCGGGTAGACATGTTTTCAAAAGTGGGTGTGGAATTAATTTGAAAGTTGTATCCAAATAAAGGGTTCACGTGAAGGGGTAGAATTATAGTTAGAACGCTACACCAAACACAACCTAAGTGTCTCGAGAAAGGTTTAGAGTTCAGTTGATTGATGTTTGATGTTGTCATTGATAGGATGTCAGGGCAAGCTAGCAGAGGTCATGTTGGGACTAGGGGTGCTGGTAGGGGCACAACAATCCTAATAGTAACTACATCTATAGTACTGGCTGTAGGCAAGAAAATCGTACGTGAGATAGTGAGAGCTATGCGGGAGGCTTTAACACACAATGAGAGAGATGAATCTCGTGCCTTCAAGACCACTAAGCAGTTCTTTTGCTTTAACCCACCGAAGTTCACAGAAGGGTCCAAACCTTTAGAGGTAGAAAGTTGGTTAGAGCAGGTCCTTATGACTCTTGATATGCTCAAAGTCACCAATGAGGGGTTGAGAGTGGCATTAGCAAGTTTTCTATTGAAAGGAGATGGTGGGTGTTGGTGGAAGTATGTAAGCCCTATTGTAGACACCAATTGGGCTGCATTTACTGAGGCCTTTTGGGCCAAGTATCTTCCTCCTTCTGCTCGAGAAAGATTAAGGAAACAATTTGTGGAGTTGCACCAAGGTACTACACCTTTGGCACAGTTTGAAGCAAGGTTCACCAGTCAAAGTTGGTAGCAACAGAGGAGCGACGTTGTATTGAGTTTGAGGAGAGGTTATGCGATGATATCCGATGGAAGGTAGTGGGCAGCATGCATAGGAACTATCACACATTGGTAGAAACGGCAGCTCCTGTGGAAGCCATTAATCTTGAGGCTAGTCGGTATGAAGGAAAAAAGCCATATTGGCGAGTTCTTTGGTTCAAGAGCATACGAGACCTAGTAGGAGGCAAAGGAGAGCTGAATCTCAATCAACATCCCAGTCACAACCTCAATCTAGTTTTACTTCATCAAGTTCATTTGTCAGGAGATCCAGCCAGACTCAGGTTTCCTTAAGTCGATCATAGGGTAGAGGACCACCATTTTACTCTAAGTGTAGGTAGTTGGGCCATGTTAGGCGCCATTGCCCTGTGCGTGGACAGTGTTTGTCTTGTTAGTCTAGATAGGAACGATTGTGCTGTGGTGTTTTGGTGAAGATTTTTGTGTTTTGACATTGTGATGTACTTTCCCTTGTATGTAGGGCTTTGTGCCTATAGATGTTGTGTATGTATATGTATGCATGTTGTGGGAACCCAACTGTGTAGTAATGTAATTAAATCTTGGACCTTGTTTCTATTATGAAGTTCTATAAGAATTTGTAATCTTAACATTTTGTTGTGTAATTGTTTCTATTCCCTGAATGAAGCATATATCGACTCATCACCATTACATTGAATTAAAGTGTTTGTAAAAGGTGGGAGTTGTATGATTTAAAAGGGGGTATTGTTGGGATGACTTGGAAGAGGTGTGAAAACTGTGTTTCGCCATGAAGATAGTAATGTTAGTGTAATGTTGTTATAAGCTAAAAGTTATGTGTGGGTAAAGAAAGGGTTTACGGTATTCAAGTATTAAGTGACATGGTCAACGCGTGCTCTAAGTTCATGAGTATGAAAGGAACTTAATAGCTAGATGCTAGAAGTGGTTCTTAGGAGGAAGTACGGGTTGTGTTTTTGAGTAATGGGTATAGTGTGAACAACGATTGTTTGTGTGGCTCGAAATAGGTGGGGTGTCATTGACCTTATAGGTTTTGTTTCATGCAAAAAGGGAAGGGTGTTACCCTATCGGCATGAGAGTGATGGGATTATTGGAAATAATGCTAGTGCAATATATATTTTTTTGAGGAATCCTGTGAGATTCTAGAAGTGTAGGGAATGGTGTGTGTGGAGCTCCATCTCGGAGTAAATGGTTCAGGGTAACCTATGGATGTTTAAGTGTCAGAATTAAAGCTTATTGAGTGGTTAACCGATTGGTCGATATTAAGGCCTGGGTAGCAAATAGTAACTTTGGAATGGTTGAAAATGAGTAGGGTGGCAAGTTTGAGAAATGTCTTGGAAGGGTTTTGTGAGTGTTGAGTCTCCTATATGTAGCGTTGAAGCTTGGGTGAAGCCATCTCGAGTTAATGGAAACTCCTTGGGTTGGGGGTAGAAACATCATAACCTTCTTAGCCTTGTCGGTGTTTTGTGCCTTGTGTGAATGATAAGTGACAATGGTGATTATGAGTTACAAGATTTGGCTTTAGGAAATTCAGCTTAGACTCAGATGTGATGTTGGTGTGTGTTGAACCCCAAATAGGGGCAATTGGTGTTGGTTAGCATGTCTATGTTTGAACTCCGAGAGTGGTTAATTGGCAAGTTGGTCTAAGTCTCATAGAGAAGATTGATTCTTATAGTCGCTCCCTTTGACGAAACTTAAGGATTGGTTTGGTTTAGTCGGGTCTGTTTTGGTTTGGTTTGAAATTGGTGGTTTCAATGAGTGCTATTCAAAGATAATTGACACTTAGTCTACTTGGGAATTGCTTTGGTTCGAATAAATAGTGGTGTGGTCGAATGGTACTTTGGGTGGTACTTGAGGATGTTGAGCTTTGCTTGTGTATGCATGTTATTGGAGTGAATTTGTGGAATTCCTCAAGTTGGGATAACGTGTTAGAATCTAGATTGTTACAAGTGCACTTGTGCCAATGTGCATTATTGATTATCCGTGTTGATGTTTGTAATGGTTAGGAACTTCCAACCTTTGGGAAGTCATTTGGATTGTATTACTCCTCAGATGCACCGTGATCGTTTTTATTCGTTGTTATTACAAGTATGTATGGTAAATGTGTTGTGATGTCACTGAATGGGTGACGGAGGTTATTGGGTGATGGTTGGAATTCACCGGGTAAATGTTGAGAATAATTTAGAAAATGAAAAAAAAATTCCCTTGTATTGTGGCCTAGAATGGCATGGTTAAACTAAATGCTAAAGATTTAGTCTAAGTTGTGTTAATGAATAACTTGTTGATTGCGTGGAACCTATAGATACACGAGTCATACGGATGTAATTGGTTTAGTATTCGAAATAAAACTTTTTATTACAGAAAAATGTTTATGAAAAGTATGGATTGCAATGTGTTTTAATGGTAAACGATATAAGTTGGAATACCTTTTGAGAAAGAAAACTACATATATGCATGAATGATTTTCATTGTTTTACCTTTAAATGCTGGGTTGTATAAAAAATTGGTAATGATGCTAAGTATGATGCTATCTGGGATTGTTGTAGTGGGCCGTGCATTGTAGTATATCATTTGTTTTTGCCAGTGTTAGTTGGGCTTTAGTTTTATGGTGGTTTCTTTTCCCTTCGAAATTTGGGTTTTGTCATTCTATGGTCGTTATGTGCACGGTGGTTAGTTGGGGAGTTGTTGTTGTCCCTTGTCTCTTTGACCTTGATGAGTAAGTAGGTCGAAAGAGCATTTGTTATCTCTTCCTTGTAATTCTTATTGTTCGGGTGTCTTTGGGGCACCGAGGTACTAAACCAAAATTCGAGAACTTATCTCGAGTATGAGTCTAGCTTTTGTATAGCGACCCCGGTCTTTTCCCATTCGATGTTGTATCCGGACTTAGGCTCCGTAGATTCTATCCTTGTGTAATGGTTGTTGACATCCTTTAATTCTATTTGGTCAAGTTTTAGGATGTGTTGGACGTGTTTCGAACGGTTGGGTTGAGCCTTAGCCTAGATGTTGATTGCCCAGTTTTTAGCCTTTCCGCTCGAGCGGACATTCCTGCGCTCGAGCGGGGTTTACACTCTTCCAGCATTTTTGGTCCCTGCAAAACTTCTGCAGGTGAGAATTCTACGCTCGAGCGGGTTTTTATACGCTCGAGCGGGTTGAGCTCGAGCGGTATTGTTGGCGCTCGAGCGGATAGTGTGTTCTCCGCGTGGGTTCTGGAATGGGGGAATCTACGCTCAAGCGGTTATAGTTGCGCTCGAGCGGACCTTGTTTTTTGCTCTTTACGCTCGAGCGATGTGTTGTACGCTCGAGCGGGCCTGTCGAGTTTACATACGCAGCAGCGTGTTTTAAAACAGTTTTCAGCCCCTTTCAGTTTATAAAACCCTAGGTTACGAGTTCTCTCTCTCCCAACTCATCTTCTCTCCTAGGTTTCATCTATTTAGAGTGAGTATTTAACCTAGTTCCTTCATTAAAAAGGTAGAGTGGGTCGAGGGCTTCCATTTAATCTGAACGGTTGTTGATTTGGAGCACTTTGGAATTTGGGCTATCATCTCCGTCTTCTTCTTTTTGGGTTCTTGCTTCGGGGTAGGGATTTCCTACTCCATTTATACGCTTTAATCCTAAGTGTTGGTATTTTGGTATGTGGGGGTAGTTTGGTAATTTTGGGAGAAACCTTAGGGTTTTGGCTTAGATTAATTTGTATAATTAATTTAAGGGAAAAATGTGGAATTGGGTTTAATTCATGAAGTTGGGGAAATTATGAGATTAATGATATAGTTGGGTAGTTTAAATACTTGCCTATGAGAATGTTGATTTTACATTCATTGTTGTATTTATTTCTTGTTTAGAAATAACTGTTTTGGGCTATCGGTGGAGGATAGTCGTGATTGTTGTAGACCTTGCATGTGGCTTAGGTATAACTGGAATTAAGTCACTTATGTTGACTGTTGAATTAATACAGAACATTACTTGTATTGATTATGTGTTGTATATGGCAATTGTGTGTTTCATTGCATATGCATGTTGTTTGGAGGAGATAGGGGATGAACTCCACGGTTTAGGGGAAGATAGGGGATGTACCTCTAAACCGGATTTGTTGGGAGGAGATAGGGGATGGACTCCAGTAGCATCACTCATATGTGTGCTTATTGATAATAGCAATATTGCTATTTGTTGTTGATATGATACATCATGATAGTGTGTATCAGTTGGAAGTATGGAAGTGTTGTGGTTTGAGCTTTAGTCTCATTTATTTTTTGTGACATCTGGATCACTATTATAGTTGGCCAGGTTCTGAGCCATAATGTTATAATTGGAAAGTTGAATAAATATCGGAAAGTGAAAGGTGTCATAGACAATATGTCATAGACAATGTACAAATTCATGTCAGAACCTTGGAAATTGATTATCTGGTGTTAACCATGTATCGAATGCTAATGCTTTAATTAATTCTTATGCTTGGTTTAGTATTTTTCTACTGGGCTGTGGCTCACCCTATATGGGAACTTCATTTTCAGGTTCAGGTGGTTCACTACCTCCAAGGACTTAGCTTGTGAGGATCTGGACTCGAAGACTTGCTTTATTTTATTTGTTTTATTTGAACAAAGCCTAGGGCTTTATTTGTTTTGAGTTAGAACTCATGAAATTGTGTCCAAGTGTTGGCTTGGCAAGATGTAAGCCTATAGGGCATTTATTATGATGTTTTTATTTTATGGTACTCTGATGAATGAAATAAGATACTTTATTTCCTTATAATTCCGCATGTTAATATTATGTATTATGGGTTTATTTTGAGGGCGTTACATTTTGGTTGGTGGTGATGTCTTACCGCTAGGATTGAGTAGCTTTTGTTTCAACTTAATTTATTTCGGGAATATATCCCAAGTGTGTTAAGTTAGGGGTTGTGTTTCTGTCTATATTGGATTGCCTTTCATTTCAGTTCTTCCCTAACTTCAGGGACGGAATTTCTTAAGGTAGGGAGATTGTAGCACTCCAGAAATTTCTTTTTCTTTTTCTTATCGCTCGAGCGATGGATTGGTTGCTCAAGTAGTCTCACATAGCTCCCAGTACTTTTGCAGGTCTGAGATTTTGAGAGTTGTCAAGAGTGGTCGCTTGAGCAGTCTGCCTTATCTGGTCTGAACTTCTGGGAGTTCATATTGTTCGCTTGAGTGAAAGATTGCTCGCTCAAGCAAAGTGTCCAAATTTAGCACATTTAAAAGTCACTTTTGGTCCACTTTTTATTTATTCTCTCTCGCTCCTTCTCTCTCTTCTTTCTCTTTTCCACCATTGTTGTGGGTTTCAAGCTTTCAAGCTTGGGTTTCATCTCTTTTCTTTCATTTTCTACCCCATGTTCCTTATATAAAAAAGAAGAGCATGCCGAGGGCTTTCTATTCATCCAAGCGAATCACATTTTCAATGAAGTTGAAATTTTGGGTTCTTCCTCTTCTCTCTTAAGGTAGGGATTTTCTTTGCTCCTCTTCAATATTTTCTTATAGATGGATGAGTGGTAGATATCTATTGCACAAAAACCTCATCTTGAGGAGATTTTCATATAGCATGTAAAGAAAGTTAGAGTTTCCAAAATAGAGAAATTAAATGACAAATTGAGGTGGATTAAGGAAGTTTTAAGTGGTTAGAGCAAGATTTTATGCTTTCAAGTAAAAAGCCCTAATTTATGCCTAACCCTAGTTATGGAAATAAAGAACGTTTTAATTGACATTAGTGTAGACACCCTATTTTTGACGGCCCTTACGACTTGGACACCATTGCATGCACACCTGATGATGAGTTTTATTTGCTCGCCCAGTGCTCGAAGTCGTCGGCGAAAAGTCGTAGCTCTGAGTCTTTATAGGCTGTCGGCCATCACTTTTTGGCTATTGGCCACTGATGTGGCTTGCTGACCACCACTGATGGCCAGCTGGCCACCAGTTTCTTTTGTAGATATTTTTTGCCAACTGTGCCAGCAGTTTGCACAGATGCATACATCTTCACCCACGTGCAGGGCTGGATATCCTTGTAGGGAATTCACGTTTTCTATATATAAAAGACCCCTCTCTCATGTTTTAGGGTTAGAAAATCTTGAGATCGAAATTTTTCCTCTCTCTACAATTCTCTCTCTCTCTCTGCCAAATCTTTACACTTTTGCCTACAAATCCTTAACCTTTGCCTATACACCCTTAACCAAATCTCACCATCTTTGAGTTGAGGTACTTTTGAGCTTGGTTTGAGCTCTAGATGGTGTGTTTACTTGGTTTTGTTGCTTGGAATTGCTCTTCTCTTCAAAAGGTATAAGACTTTGCTTGTAGCTTTGTTTTTATTTGCTATTATTCCTACTATTTTTCCATTGTATTGGGGCTGTCAAAACTCTACATTTTTGGGCTAAAGCTTAGGTTCTAAGGCCATTAATGGTTGAGGGGTGTTCTATCGTTCTTTGTACCTTGTTTTAGAGGCCTTTGCCCTTGTGTTTTCCACCATTTTACTATTTTTTTCTGAGCTTTTAAACACTGATTTTTAGAGCTTTTTTAGTGGCCAAAATCATGTTTTGAAGTCCAAATTTGGAGGGGGTAGCCTCCCCTCCTTGTGTCTTGCTTAATAATCTAGTTTGTGCTATGTTTTAGCATGTTAACCTAGCTATTTTTAGCTCAATTCTAGCATATTTTAGGACTATTTTTAGAGTGTTTTAGTACTATTTTTTTAGTGTTAGTTGCATTCGATCTTTGTTTTACATGCTTATAGTGTAATTGTCCTCATGAGCTTGGTGTTCTAGGCCTTAGACACCATCTCATTTGAGTTGATAGCATTTATTTATGCTTTTCTCATTTTCAGTACTAATAATCTCTGCAACCTTCCTCATTTCTTGGCTTTTTGTTTTGCTTTGAAAGTGGTTCAAACAACTTATTTGTTTAAAGCATGAGATTGAGATGTCATGTTTAATGGTTTAATCCCTTAGAGGGTTCATTACCAATGGTATGATGTCTTTTTCATGCCTAAAACAACTTTTGGTTTGAACCCTCTTTTCATTAGAGGACTTAAACTCACCCTTTGGACTCAATTCATTAAAGAATGGATGGTAATTAAAATGGAGTAATTAAAATTGAGACTAAAATGGTGAAAGATAATAATTTGGATGTGTTCAACCGGACTTTAATTGATCACATGGAAACTTGAACCATTTCATACTCATTACTGATGAAATGATTGAAGTTACCAAGGTCACTACTTCCCTTGATCTTTCATGAAAGGGAGGTAGTATGAGTCTTGTCTTGTTGCATTTATTGAACTTGCACACTTGGTTTCATGAGCCATCATGCAATGAAATTGCATCCATTGATGGTTTGTGAACCAAACTTGCTACTCATTTGATTTGTTCATGAAAAGGAGGGGTGAGTGGTGCAAACAAACCCTTGAAAATACCCTGTATATGCTCTATTTATCCTCTATTGCAGTAGGGAGAACTGGACAGCAGTGGTCGGTAGACCACCTTAGATGGCCGGCAACCTTCATCACTGGTCGGCCAGCCACTGATGCAAAATTTGGCAATTTGTTCTTCAGGCAGAGTAGAGTTATTCTAGAAGTGGGCAACAATGTTGGTGTTCTATTGTGCAATAGAGGCTCTCCGGAAGCAAAACAGTGACTTTTCGGGTGAAAACTAAACACGTGCATGAGTATCTCTCGCATTCCGAGCTTATTTAAAGTTTAAATATTTATAATAAATAATTGTTGTAATTAATTAGTTGTAGCTAATTAATTTTGGAAAGTGTTGTATGTAATTAGTTAATTAACTAGAATAGTTAGTTAATTCATTTGTTGTAATAATTAATTAAGTAGTTTAGCTAATTTAATTTGTTTTGTAATAATTAGCTTAGCATAATTAGTTAGTTAATTAGCTTAGTTAGTTTATTCGGACTCTCCTTTGTGAGAGCACAATGTAATAATGTATATGTCTTCTAACCCCACGTTTTTCTCCTTTTTATTTACTAGCTTATGATGGTTAGTTTAGGGACATCACGTTTTGTTTAGCATACTTCATGTTTGCATCCACTTGTATTGCATGCATCGAGGCTCAGTTCATCATTCTAACTGCATTATAAGTTTAAACATTCTTTGAATACGTGCTTATACTGCATGTTATCAAAATTGATTCATATGTTATGCTAGTAGCCAAACCTATTAATTGCATTTTTGCATGCGTTGCATTAGTCATGTCGTATAGTTAGGAATCATACATTTTTCTAACTTGTATCTCTTTTTTGGCTTGGAGTATTAGGTGAGCCTTTACTCGCTTTAGCATAATTGTATGCGTGTGATTGTTGCTATGTTTAGCATTCTTGCCATGAGGCTAATTGCTTAAGTGCTATAACTTCTTGAATACCTGTGTATGAAGGCTAAGTGCTTGAATTGGAATAATTTGAGTAATGTTCATATGCGATCACTTTTTCAAGTAGTACATATTCGAAACAATTTTCAAAACAAACATGAATTGAAATGTTCCAATTCTTGCAAGTTGGTCTATACTTATGTGTGTCTGCATCACATAGTAATGCTAGCCTAATAAACCGGAATAAGAGCATATAATGTACCTAAGATTCATATCATGATTAGTAGAGGCCGATCTTTGATCGGGCGAGCGGGGTGCTTAATTCATGACCTTTCCCTCTCATACCTAAGTTCCCGAGCCGAGACAATCTTGGTGATGACGGACACGTGGCCTTTGGCGCGAGTCATGGGTTTCCTAGATTTCCCAAAATATTTAGGTGGCGACTCTATATCTGGCAAAGCAGTCTATTTTTGGCATTTTTTATTTAAAATCGATTTTTCAAAAGATTTGCCGGATTAGGACCTTTGGTGTTTATCTGTTTCACATTGCACTTGTGGAATCAGATTTAGAACTGCAAGAGTCCGATACTATAGGGCTTATTCATCTTCTGAGAAGGGGCACGAAGAGTCAAGCTACAATTAGATACATGAAATTATGTTCATGTTTGGTTAAGATGAGTATAAATAATGATGATAATTAGTGGTTGTGGAAATTGATTATTGTATACGAGGGTTATGTTAAAGAAATTAATGTTAGTAATTAAATCACTAAATCTTGGATAAAATATAATAATTATTGTGTTGTAAAATTGAGTACTAGGATTTGATGACAAAGTGGAGTAGCAAAGAGAGAAATGGAACACAAGAATTGCGATTGCTTCTAACGACAGTCGTTATGCTTATGGTGGATGTGTTGTTTGATTAATGTGTGATGGAAATAATAACTGATGTTGTTGACTTTGTCTGAATCATAACAATGGATAACATGATGAAAGAATGGATGGTAATATTGGAATAAGGGTCCATTTCCTTCGAGCTTGTGACCGGTAAAGCGTAAGGTTCCACATTCTTTCCGGCCCGTGACTGGTAAAGCGTGGCGCTTAACAGAGGTTCCGCATTCCTTCCAGAGTAGTACCTGGAAAAGCGTGTGGTGTGATGATGTGGCTTGGTAATGGAGCCCGTTTCTATTTGGATTTATGTGAAATACTTATAATGAGATCTATATGTGTGATTGTGATAATGAGAAATGAATGCTTTAATTGTGTAAAGTTGAACAAATGAAATAGAGTTGATTCATTCTATGTGGGTTATGATGAGGTGATGGCTTGGTGTGAATTATGGTAGAATGTTTGGTTTCCGTATTCTTAACCTCTAAGTAATGTTAACAAGGGATTCTTGAAAGAACTTTAAAAAAACTATACTAGAATGATACGAAAGCAAAAGAAAGAGTTTTCTTTGAAAAGTTTTCATGGATTTGTTTATGAGAAATGTATTACATATATGTGTTGTATTTTGAGTATGAAAAGAGCACATTAATTGTATATGTATCGTTCTTCAGCATTCATGATTGCGTGTATCTAGAGATCTTATTGTTGCGAATCTTTGAAAATTCTTACTAGACATATTTGTTCATCCTATGTATTTTTACCATTTTCAGGGAAAATGATTCGGAAATACCCATGTGTTTTTACCATTCTCAAGTGTAATGATCACTTGTTTATAAAAAATTATTGGGTAAACGGACTTAAATCTAAGGATTTGGTAATGTATCCGATTAATAAAAATAAATCTTAGGATTTGGTAATGTATCCGGTTAATAAAAATTGGGAGCGTGACAAAACCCATGTTTCATACAATAGAAAGTACCACACATCTATCTATACAAAGATATTGAAAAGAAGCAAATAAATCCCCACCTCTTGAAGAGAAGAGAAAAAAACCTAAAAAAATCCACT
The DNA here is from genome assembly GCA_022316695.1 of Camellia oleifera. Classification (NCBI taxonomy): domain Eukaryota; kingdom Viridiplantae; phylum Streptophyta; class Magnoliopsida; order Ericales; family Theaceae; genus Camellia; species Camellia oleifera. Next base: position 93,692,188 of record CM039319.1, on the reverse strand, counting down.
AGTGACGAAAAGACCATCTACTCAGATCAAAAGGAAGCTCTCATCGTGCTCTATGTTTTGATATATGGGACTAGGGTGAGATTCTCACTCTAAAGAGATGAAATCCAAGGTATAAGAGCTTGAAACTCGAAAATGGAGGGAAGAGAGAGAAGAGAGGGTGAAAAGTGAAGAGATTTGACCAAAAAATGATTTGTAAAGATCTGATCTCAAACAGACCACTTAAGCGGTTAATGATATCTCTCAATATCGATATTTTCTCGAACTGTGACATCCCAAAGAATGCTACGTACTATAATTACATTGTCATCATCTTTGAATACCTTAGGTCAAAATAACTATTCTATTGACTATTTCTTATCACAAAATGCCTTGATTTAATTACCTTACTATGTTCTAGAAATAAAAATATGAATTGTTAGGATAACAGCTTAGGAGATGAATGAATTAGCTAGAAAACATAGGAATGTATGTGCTTGATAGAGAACCTAAGGAGCCTAGAAGAATTTGAACATGTCCGGAGATTTAGTAAGTATTGTAGAGTTAGAGAATTTATCTTGATTTCAAAAATTGAACACTTAGATGACTTGGAAAATCTTAAGTGAGGAATTTAATGATCTTAGTCTAATAAGTACCTAATTAGAAATTAAGGGATTAACGAAAGTTAAGCAAGATTAATTAAGGCTTAAGTAAGATTAATTAGACTAATAAAGACTGTGAACTAAACATGATTAATTAAAGCTAAGCTTGGTTAATTAAGTTAAAGGGACAATTAGTTACTTAAGCTAATCAAACTATATAAAATAAAGAGAAGAGTGGAGAAAGATGGAGAAAAGAGGGAGAGTTCAACAATTTTGAGAGGAAGAAGAGAAAGGAGGAAAAAGAGAGGAAAACAAAGAAAAATCAAAGAGACTTCAAATCTAAGCTTAGAAATTCATGAAAAATCATCAAAAGGTAAGAAACTTCACCCTCTAACTTGTGTTGTTGCCCTAATCTAGAAAGAAAATCACTTGAGATAGGTTTTGGGAGATTAAAAGTGAAGAAATAGAAAAGAGTTTGAAAAAAGGAAAGAGTTTGAGGAATTTGTAAGAGTAATCATGTTTTGATTTGTTCGAGTCTTGAATGCATTGCATATGAATATTTTTATGCAAGACCTACATCATTTATTCATGTTTTAAAGGATGAAACAACATGTTTTGAAGGATTGAAATGAAGAAAATGAGAAAAGGTTTGAAAAGAAATCAAGTTATTAAGTTCTTGAATTAAAACATGTTTTTGATTGAATTAATCTTGAAATCATGCATTCAAACGAGTTTTCATGGATCGCACATCATTTATTTATGTTTTGGTACATCAAACATTAAGTTTAGAGGCTTTATAATGAAGAAAAATGAGTTAGAACACCAAGAACACGTACCGGCCCAAAATTCTACTTGGCGAGCGCTTCAGCAGCCACCGTAGTGTAGCTTGCATTTCGTGCTCCTTGAAGGGGTTTAGTCTCCTTGGATATGATAGCCCTACAGTTCAGACCCTCTTGGTTCTGAATCTAATTTCACAAGTGCAATGTGAAATAGATAAACACAAATGAGTCCCAATATGACAAATCTTTTGAAAAATCGATTTTGAATCAAAAACGCCAAAAATGGACTGCATTGCCAGATTTCAAAGTCGCCAACTAAATGTTTTTGGAAAATTTAGGAAACCTGTGACTCATGCCAAAGGGCACGTGTCCGCCATCACCAAAGTGTCTCGGCTCGAAAACTTAGGTATAAGAGAGGAAGGTCATGAATTGAGCACCCCGCTCACCCAATCAAAGATCGGCCTCTACTAATCATGATGTGATTTTTATGTATATTATATGCTCTTGTTCCGATTATTATGCTATCTTTACTATGTGATGCACACAAGTATAGAATAATTCACAAAAGTTGGAACGCTTTTGATTTCATGTTTGTTTTTAAGAGTGTTTTGAATATGTACCACTTTGAAAAGTGATCTCATATGTATATTTATTCAAATCATCCCAACTTAAGTGAAAAAGCCTCTATCCACAGGCATTCAAGAGATATATCAACTAAGCACTTAGCCTCATGGTGAACATGCTTTTCATGGCAACAATTGCACGCATGCAATATGCTAAAGCAAAACCGCTCACCTAGTACTTCAAGGCAAGCCAAAGAAAACAAAAATGAGTAGAAAAAAGCATGATCCTAAGCAATGCAACATGACTAATGGAACGCGTACAACATGCACTTAATTGGCTTGGCTACTAGTATGGCATGTGAGTCAATTCATGGCATGTGAGTCAATTCAAGGCATGCGATAAAAGCATGTATTCGATTAAGGAAGTTTGAAATTGACATTGATTAGTATGATGAGCCGAACCTTATGCATGCAAACATGGATATGAGTCATAGCAATTACGTGAAGGTGTAAAACATGATGCTACCATTATAAGCAAGTAAAGAAAAAATGGAGAAAGAAATGGGGATTGGAAGACATACACAATATTATAATTTGCCCTCGCGCAGGAGGGTTCGAATGAATGTCCTAATTAACTAACTATTATAACACCGAAATTTAACTAGCTATTCTAACTAATTATTACAAAACCAAAATTTAACTAGCTATTCTAACTAATTATTACATCAATCCTTGAGATGTACAACCCTAAATCCAGAGACAACTACATTTACCATCACTGTTTTATCTTGCAACCGACCTTTCTGCCAAATGTAAGTAACATAACCCATTTAACAGATGAAAAAAGATGGACTGATCAATCAAATGGATAGGACAGTTGAGTTGGAGATGGTTATGGCCGAACTTTGGGATGAAATTGCCTATGTATCCCAAAAATGGGAATCAGGCCCTACGTAGTTCGATTCTGGTTCACTCGAGTATTAACTCTCTCCTTTTACGCTCTAACTTTTGCCAAAACTGCCCTTTCGAGTTTTCACCCTTGCGAGCTCTATTTTTCTTTAGTTCTAATTTTTCCATGCTCTAACTTTTTCCTAGGTCGCCCTTCCGAGTTTTTGGCCTAGCTAGCCTCTCAGGGATAGTGTTTCTTCAACTTGTCCATATTGATCAGTTATGAAAACTCCAGGCCATCTAGGTCGATAAAGATAATTGCCCCTCCTGACCAGATAGATTTGATAATATAAGGACCAGTCCAATTAGGTTGGAACTTGTCCTTAGGGTCATGGATAAGAGCTCGGTTGTCTTTGAGTACCATATCTCCTTCTTTGAGATTTCTTGATTTGACTTTTTGGTTAAAAGCCCTAGCAATTCTACGCAAGTACCCTTGGATGTGATATAATGTCTTCTCAACCTTCTCTCATCAAATAACATCAATTCTTCGAATCTGTTTTGCTGTTAATCCGTCTCCGTTATCTGACACTCTGCCATAATTCTCAACGACGGTACTTCAATCTCAATCGGCAGAACAACTTCCATCCAATATACTAGAGAATAGGGGGTCGCCCCTGTGGATGTTTGAATTGACGTTCGATAACCCCAAAGTGCAAAAGGTAGTTTATCCGGCCAGTCCTTGTAGGTCTTTACCATCTTCCGCAAGACGTTCTTAACATTCTTGTTAGCAGCCTCAAAAGCTCTGTTGGTCTATGGTCTATATGTTGATGACTTGTGAAAAGCCATGTTATATTTCTCAAGTAGATCCACCACTTCTTTCTTGAAGTGCGAACCATTGTCTGAAACGGTCTCGTTTCGAACCCCATACCGCACATAATGTTATTTTTGATAAACTTGGCCACATGTGACGCCTTCAACACATAGTAAGACTGAGCTTCCACCCACTTCGTAAAATAGTCAATAGCCACCAAGATAAACTCATGTCCATTTGAACCCTTTGGCAAGACTGTGCCGATAACATCGATTCCCCAGACTGAGAAAGGCCACAGCGAAGTCATGTTATAGAGCTTCGACGGCGGGATATTCATGTAATTGGCATGGATTTGACACTTGTGGCATCACCGAACGAAACTAATACAATCCTCCTCTATAGTTGACTAATAATAGTCTTGTTTGAGAATCTTCCTGGCTAGCATCACACCATTCATGTGTGCTCCACACTCTCCTCCGTGGATGGCCGCCATAAGATGCTTCGACTCTTGTTCCTCAACACAAAGCTTGTGCATTCCCAGGTGGCCTCTCTTGTACAGCTTATCCCCACAGATGATGAACTGGATGGCCAGATGTCGTATTTCCCATTTCTCTTTGGCATTTGCCCCTGGTGGATACATATCTTTTTCCAGAAAATTCCAAATGTCGTAATACCAGGGGTTTTGTCTTGAACGTCATCTATCGCGGCAATGGTCTCATAAGCCAGCGTATATTTCTGTTCGATGATGATCGGATGCATCTTAACTCCAAGCGGGATATCTACCATGGAAGATAGAGTTGCTAGTACATTAGCAAACCAGTTATTCTCTCTTAGTAGATGTGTAAACGTCAGTTTTTCAAACCTTGGAATCAAAATATCTAGGGTTTGATGATAAACCTTCATGTTCTCCTCTTTGACTTTCTAGTCTTTGTTTGCTTGAGAAACAACCAAGTTCGAGTCCCCGATGACGTCCAACCTTATTCTCCCTAGTTCTAGGGCAGCTTCCAATCCAATAATACACATCTCGTATTTTGCTTCGTTGTTGGGCACTTTGAATTGGAGTTTGAAAGCTAGGGGTATATAGGACTCATCGGGTGCTACGAGCAACACACATATCCCATAACCATATTGATTAGACGCTTCGTCAAAGTACATTGTCCATGTTTCCTCTTCTACCTGCAGAATGTCTTCATCTGGGAACAAGTACTCCACTGCTTCATCCCCTTCTACTGGGTGATCCACCAAAAATTCTGCTACCACTCTCCCTTTAACTAATTTGTGTGTGATATACTTAAGGTCAAACTCGAAGAGAAGAAGCAACCAACGAGCTAGCCTACCCGTAAGTGCCGGTTTCTCAAAGAGATATTTGATGGGATCTAATCTTGAAACCAAAATTACGAAGTGAGCTAACAGGTAGTGTCTCAACTTCCTTTTGCCCATACTAAAGCTAAACAAGCTTTCTCCAGGGGAGTGTAACGATCTCATAATCCAGCATCTTCTTGCTCAAATAGTAGATGGCCTTCTCTACTTTATCTTCAGATTCTTGAGCTAGCATGCATCCCATGGTCGAATATGTTACTGACAAATACAGAATTAGAGGCTTCCTCGGCTCTGGTGGTGACAACACAGGTAGATTCTGGAGGTACTGCTTGACTTGCCGAAAGGCAAATTGACATTGATTATCCCAGCAGAACTTCTTTCCTTTCTTCAACAGAACAAACAGTGGTTCGCAAGTCAAGATTAATTTTGAAATAAACCGTCTTATGAATTGCACTTTCCTCAGAAAGCCGTACACTTCTTTTTAGTCCTTGGTGGTGGCATTTCTAAGATGGCCTTGATTTTGGAAGGATTTACTTCAATTCCTTTCTGTGTGATCAGAAATCCCAGCATTTTTCCTACGGCCACCCCAAAAGTGCATTTCTGTGGGTTCAACCTCAGTTGGTACTCTATGATCCGTTGGAAGAATTTTTCCAATACGGTGTAATGGCCTTCTCATTGTTTGGACTTGACAACCTTGATTCTGCCATCCTTTTTCGGAACTAGGACGATATTGGCCAACCAAGTCGGATACTCGGACACCATCAAGAATCCTACATCAATTTGTTTAGTGACCTCTTCCTTGATTTTCAATGCCTAATTCAGACGGATTCTATGCAATTTCTGTTTGACTGGTTGAGCCTTAGGGTCGAGAGAGATCCGGTGCCATACAATCTCAGGATCGATTTTAGGCATGTCTTCATAGGACCACATGAAAACATCTTTGAAATCTTTTAATAAAGCAATTAGGGCAATGATTTCATCTCCGAAGACAATGTGGACCCGATCTGAACCAAGCGGGGATCCTTTTCAGTACGCACATGAATGGCAATGATTTCATCAATATAGGGCTTAGGACACCTCTCTTCCTCTCGATCAATCAAGTTTTTCAAAGCCAGAAGAATTTCTTCCCCTTCATTTTCGTTAAAATTCTAAAAATCTTGGTCAATGCAATAAATCAGTGGCACAAAGAAGTACACAGAATCTACAGTGTTTTCATTCATATGTTCCGGTTCTTTAGTTATAACAGACTCAAAAGAGAAAGCAAAAGAGGACCTAGACAGGACCTTGGCATCTGGGTTACCACCCCCAGGAATGACAGACTCTGACTTCCCGAACTGAATTGAATCTAGTTCTAACTCCACAGACTCGGTGGAATTAGATTTTGGCTTATCATCCGATTCAAAACTAGAAAGAAAGCCATTCTCTAACTGCCAAGTAAGGCATGGTGCCCTCGATGCATCCAGAATACTACTGGTGGGATCCACACCCGGTTCTTCTCCGATCATAGAGACAATAAAGTTATCCCCCAAGTTATCTGTGTCAATCGCAAGATCTGTCAGGGGCTCGGCCAATGTTGCCACTATGTCAACCTCACTATTTTCTGAATAATCTTCTTTGCTCTGGCCAATGTTGATGCTTGGTTCAGCCCTTTCTTCATCACTGTCTTGCAACTGATGGTCAAAGAAGATCTTGAATCTGAGGGCACGTTTCTTTGAGAAATCCATCCAAGGTTCAAGAAAGACACAAAAGGGGAAATCCTCTCATTCTCTAACAAAACGCCCATTCAATGTCCCCCAGATTGGCCTATGGACAAGCTTATAGTGCTTCCCAACTCTTTTGGCCTTGGCTCTATCCCTCATCTCTTTCCCTTTTCTTCTCCAGTCTTCTTTGGTGGGCACATAGCCCAATCCAAAGGCATGCGAGTTGTGTGGCACCTCTGCTAGTGCTGCAACACCTTTTCTCCTGCTCCTTCCAAGCCCCATTCCTGGAATATGTCGTAGCTTGTTCATAAAGTAGATGGACTGGGCACTGACATACATGCCTTTGTCCGCGGCTAGGATTGTATGCACTAATCAGGCTTCCACCAGAGTGAATCCTGAGAGGAATACATCCTTATTGCCATAATTGATTTCTAGCAATGGTGTAGTTACCTTTGGTGGTGGATGTATGGATGTGTTCCCAAAAACGATCGCTGCTCCTTCCTTATAAGGATATTTCAGCATTTAATAGAGGGTGGAGGACACAACCTTCATATGATGTAACCAAGGCCTCCCTAACAGCAGGTTATAGGTAGTTGGCACATCAAGTACATGGAACTCAATCCCATGCTTAGATGGGCCCACCTAGACTCGCACTTTCATTGTTCCCATGACTTCTCTGATTGTGTTGTCATATACCTGTATCACCTAGCTCATGAGGATGAAGTCTGTTGGTTTGAGGCCTATCGCATAGGTAGTACGGGAAGGACAAACATTAATGGCAGAACCGGTGTCTACTAACACCACTGGTACCCACTTTTCTTTGCACTCCATGGATATGTATATTGGCTTGTTATGAGCCGATCCTTCCAGTGGCTGCACTTTGTCAGAGAAAGTGAGCATTGGCTTGGCATCAGTTGGGAAGACCAAACCCACAAGTTGCTCAAGTGTAGTATTAATGGACAATTTAGCCTTATCCATCGTCGACAATACTATCTGTCAGTGCTTCCGCAAAGCCATGAGGAGTCCCCAGATGGAGATATCAGCTTAGATCTTCTTGAGCTGCTTCAGAATTAGCTCATCTTCCAACATTTTCTCCTTCTCCTTCTCGACTTCCTGGTCCTTTCTTGATGGCTCTACATGATCCAGCTGTGGAGGTTTGAAATACCATCCACTTTGGGTAAGATGGTCTATCTCTTCAGAATACGATGTGCTATCCAGGATGTGGTCTCCCCAGTCTTCGTCAGTATGGGCCAGATGCAGATCTTTATCTTCTCACCACTCACCATCAACTGCCGACAAACAGTTGTCCAACTCCACTTGAATCACCTTTACAGTACAAGTGTCCCCCTCAGGGCGACAAGCTGTTGCGGTTTTCTGGTTGTCTTCAATTCTCTCTCTTTCAAACTACCTCAGTGCAGCTTCCCATTTGGTATCTATAGTTTTCACAACACCCATTTCTTGGGTTGGTTTTCCCACATATGTGTCCTCTGGCAGTTTTCCTTTCTCGTCAGTATTCTTGGCTACCACAACTATTCCAACTTGATGCCCTGCTGGTTTAACCCTGATTTTTTCTTCTTTATCCGACTCATCACTCAGCCACCCAACATTATTAGTGGACCTATTTAGATCGAACCAACTGATCTGTACACTGCCTTGATCTTGTTCGTTGAAGAACTGTAGGTTGTCCAAATCTTCTTTGAGGTCAGCCAAATCATCCAACCCCTGGTCCAGGCCATTCTCCCTAACCACATTAATGTCCACCGAGGTTGGTAGCTCCACCTCAGGCATGAGTTGAGTAGTATGAACAATGTAATGGCTCGAGTTGTACTCTCTTTCCGAGGAGTCTCTGGGACACTCTAACAATAGACCGACACCTCTCCCTGAGATCAAAACCTCTTCTACTACAGGTGTTGTCACCATTGATCTATGGAGCTCAGTTTGTCGATTAGATGTGTCCATCATGCACAAGTTCGTACCCTAAAGAATAAACAACATTGATTTTGGTAGGTGGAAGGAGGTAATATAGACACTTGAGTGATATGAAGTGGACAGTGTATAGATAACGTGACAACCCTCACCTCTAATTAGTGTTAAACTGTGATTGAGCATGATAAGTAATTGATTAGGATGAAATCCTAAATTGTTTGTGTGAGTGTGTTGCTTAATTGCATTCTATCTGTTTGTCGTTGAATAATCTGCTCATGTTTTAATTTCGAACTGCGAATTGAAAGCCTTATCGGCGATTGAATCAGAAATTGATCAGTGTTATATGCTAATTAGGATTTATATAATTTTATGGTAGGTTTAATTAAAATTTCATTTGGAGTGATTAAATTAGAGTTATTATTGTTAAACTAATCGTGCCTAGTTATTTACATTATTGCCATTGAGTGGGCCACCTTTAGAGTCATTGTTTGGGACTTAATTTATGCACTTTGATACACCATTCTTCAACTACTTTCTAGGCCAAACCGTGAGAGAGAGGGAAGAGTAGGAGAAAAATTGTTTCATCTAGAGATTACTTGGAGAATTAGGGAATTGAAGAGGATTTGCAAAATTGAGCCAACATACTTGGAATTCAAGACCTAAGGTAGGAAATTCACCCTCTTAATTATGAATTTGAGTTGTCACATGCATGGTTCATGGTATATTAGTGATTTGAGTCAAGAATTAATTTAAAGTGTTGTTTTGAGAGTGATTTCATGCATGCACGTCCATATCATAGAATTTTGAGGTTGTTTTCATGAAATCCTTACATGCATGTTCATATTTTAGTTGTGGTCCATGAATTCACCATAATTTTGAGCTCAATCTTGCATTTGATCATGTTTTGGAGCATTGGAATTCATAAGAACTCATGCATGTTATGTTCTTGCATTGTTCTTCAAGTTTCTTTGAAATTGGGGTTCAATTGGCTTACCTTTGGGCGTGATTTTACAAAATGATCTCCAAAACATGTTGTAGTATGAGTTTCCAAGTGTTTTCTAGAAAATTGTCCCAAAAGGTTGAGTTTTGATAAGTTTAATTCTTGGTTTGAGCTTTGGAGGCAAATCTGGAAAACCCAGATTTTGGCTTCCTCGCTTGAGCGAAGGATTCCACGCTCGAGCGAGCACCTTTGTTTTCTGAATTCCGCTCAAGCGACGGAATGCTGGCTCAAGCGTAGATTGCAAGCTCTCAGGTTTTTGTGGACGCAGAAGCACGCTCGAGCGACGAGACCTGTGCTCGAGCGAAGGACTGTGTCTCACGCTCGAGCGAGCATCGAGCGGAGAATTTCAAAAACCAGTACTTTTTGCATTTTTACAGACTGCTCGAGCGACCCCTCTGTTTTGGTAAGCTCGCTCGAGCATAGAAAGCCACGCTCGAGCGAGACCCCTATTTTCAGCAAATTTTGAAAAGTGTTTTCAAGTGCATTTTTGCATCCTCATTCCATCCTAGGCATTCCTAGGCCAAGTTTAAGGCATCTTAATGAGAATAATGCTATAGAACCACACCAAGTCAAGTTAGGGGCTCAGTTATTATCCCAAGTGTGTAACTTAGTGTGTGTGTGTTCGTTCTGCAACTGTGTAGGGTTGGCACCCGAGGACGCTGACTAACTTGTCTATAGCCCAGTACTCTGTAAGTAACAATGTTGTAAAGATACATTCAATTATAATTATTCTGAACGATTGATTGTACTGCTTTCTAAAATAACACTATTTACTGAATGAATGTTTGCCCTATTTGTAAACTATACTCGTGGCATCCATAGCAACTTACTATTACTGTTACTGTTACTGCTATTATTACAGAGATCTCTGTCAGTTCCAATGTTTGGAACTACTACTATTTGCTGTTTTGATGGCCATCAACTGACTGTTTGGTCTATTAAGACCTACTGTACTATTTTGCTATTGGACGTACCACGTATGACTGTCATGATTTCTAAATGACTGATATGGCATGAAATATGAGCCACTAATTGAATAACTGATTTACTGATGCAAACGACTGTTTTAATTAATGAAAGGACATTCATTCTTAACCCCTTTACGCATTTGTTATTCACTGGGCTTTAGCTCACTGTTTATATTTATATGTAGGTGTCCAGGCACCGGACCGAAGCTAGGAGCGTCAAGTTAAACTCTCGTTTTTTCAAGCCAACCATTGTGCCTCACTTCGAGGTTCTGAGTTCGTTCAAGCTAAGGCTGTTTTGGGGTGTTTCAGATTCACCCTTTTCTCTCTGTTTTGTATTGACTGAATAAGACTTGACTGTACAGTTATGGTGAAGGGATTTGGTCCCTAACCTGGATGTTTGTGTATATGATGTATGTATATATGTTTTGGTTATGAATGTGGCTTGTTCATAAAAGTTTTTTTCCATTTCAGATTTTCACAGCTCATTGGACATCTTTTTATTATTGTTTGGCTTCCGCAAGCCCCTTACTCTGTATTACTGTCATTACTATTAAGCAGGCCTTCGGTAATCACGGATTACTGGCCGGTTGCGATGCTAAACCCATAGGGGGGGTCATGATAGGGTGGTATTAGAGCGATATCAAAGCATGAGTTATACTGCACACACGTGTCAAAATGAGCTATAGGATGTCTTAGAAAAGTAATTAGGGCATTGCATGAGCATGAGAAAGTGTGTGTGGCCACGATATGAATATATGTGCTAATGTGCTTAAGTCAGTAACTTTCCATGTTTATTATTACCATGTTGCCTATAGTGAAATGTAGAATGCAAGAAATGCCGAAGAATCTGAATCATCTGAGGTAAGAATGGCAAGGTTAGAAAGGACGGTTGAACTGTTGACTGAGGCCCTAAGACAACAACCGAACCAATAGCCCCCACCTCCTCCAGCACAACCCGAACCGAATGTTTATGACGATGTAATCACTTTGACACAGAAGTTCAACAAAATGAAGCAACCATCATTCCAAGGAGGCCTTGAACCACTAAAGGTCGAACCATGGGTTCTAGAAACCAAAAAATTATTTGAAGTGTTTCCTTGTTCGGAGGCACACAAGGTATTACTGGCTACCTTCACCTTACAAGAAGAGGCTAGACGGTGGTGGATGCTTGTACGTGATACCAATAATGCTATGACTTGGGCTCAGTTTAAAGAATCTTTCTTTGAGAAATACTTTCCCCAGTGTGTCCGAGACCGCAAAGTAACTGAATTTGAACAGTTGAAACAAGGTACCATGTCAGTAGCAGAATATGAATCTAAGTTCACTGAACTCGCCCGATACGCACCACACATGGTTGATACTGATTACAAGAAGGCCAAAAAATTTGAAGGCAGGCTTAATGTAGAAATACTTGATTGAATCAATGTTCTGAAATTACTTAAATATGTGGATGTCCTTGACCGAGCAATTATGGCCGAGGCAAATGTTACTGCATTGCAACAGGCTAAGACACCGGTAACCGAATGGCGGGGAAAAGGCGAGGTTTCAATTTCAAAAAGGGCCGAAATAACCCATTGAATAAAAAGAAAAACACAGGGTCAACAAGTAGCCCCAGTTAGGGAAATGGTTCCATACCACCCTGCTCCGAATGTAGAAAAAGGCATAAGGGGGTTTGCTACAAAATTTCTGGTGCTTGTTACAAGTGTGGCAAGGTGGGCCACATGGTCAAAGATTGCCCTTCCACGTCTCAAGGCAATAGTAAGGCTGCAGCTAGTGTCGCAGCATCAACTGTTACACCGAAACCCAATCCCAAAGCTACTAGAAAGGAGCCTTTGAAGCAAGGCCGAGTGTTCGAACTTGTACTAGGAGACTTGCAGAACACCGAGACAGTTGTGTCAGGTATACTCTCAGTTTGTGCCCAAAATGCTTATTCTGATTGATTCGGGGTCTACACATTCGTTTGTCTCGCATGCTTTTTCACAAAAATTAAATAGACCACTGGAACTCATGAACTATTTGTTAGCTGTATCTTCACCTGCTGGGGGATCCATGACTTGTGCTTATGTGTATCCTGCATGTGAAATTGTTATTGGGGATGCACTTTTGTATATTGATTTACTGCCCTTGAATATTGATCATTTCGATGTAATTTTGGGAATGGACTGGTTAACAAAATATCATGCTACCATAGACTGTGTAACGAAACAAGTTATTTTTCGTCCACCTGGATTGCCTGAATTTGTATTTAACGGAGTTGGTGTAGTACCTCCCCCATATCTGATTTCGTCTATGAAAGCATTCAAATTAATCAAAAAGGGGTGTAAAGGGTATTTATGTTGCATATTGACTGTACCTACTGATACTAAAGCTAATATGGACAGTATTCCTATAGTCAGAGAATTCCCAGATGTTTTTCCAGATGACTTGCTAGGGGATTTGATTGATAGGGAGATTGAGTTCACTATTGAAGTGTTACCGGGTACACAGCCAGTTTCCAAAGCTCCGTACAGAATGGCACCTACCGAATTGAAAGAATTGAAAATTCAGCTGCAAGAATTGTTGGATAAGAAGTTCATCAGGCCTAGTACTTCACCGTGGGGCGCACCAGTTCTATTTGTGAAAAAGAAAGATGGCTCATTAAGACTTTGTATTGACTACCGTGAACTTGAACAAGGTAACAGTGAAAAACAAATACCCATTGCCGCGTATTGATGATTTATTTGACCAGTTGCAAGGTGCTCAAGTTTTCTCCAAAATTGACCTTAGATCCGGATATTACCAGTTGAAAGTCAAAACAGGGGACATTGAAAAGACTGCCTTCCGAACGAGGTACGGACATTATGAATTCCTTGTTATGCCTTTCGGAGTTACTAATGGGCCTGTTGCATTTATGGACCTTATGAACAGAATTTTCAAACCATTCCTCGATGAATTTGTGGTTGTTTTTATAGATGACATTTTGATTTATTCCAAGAGTAAGGAAGAACATGAACGTCATTTGAGAATTGCTTTACAGACCTTAAGAGAACAGAAACTGTATGCAAAACTAACAAAGTGTGAATTTTGGCTTGATAATGTGATGTTTTTGGGACATGTGATTAGTAAGAATGGCATCTCAGTTGACCCACAGAAGATTGAAGCAGTGGTGAATTGGCCTAGACCGACTAATGTTACTGAAGTCCGGAGTTTCTTGGGCTTAGCCGGGTACTACAGAAGGTTTGTGAAAGATTTCTCCAAAATCGCTCTACCATTGACTCAATTGACTCAAAAGGGAATATCATTTGACTGGACCGATCAGAGAGAATCAGCCTTCAAAGAGTTAAAGACTCGACTTGTGACTGCACCGATTCTTACCCTACCCTCAGGTACGGATGGATTTACTATTTTTAGTGATGCTTCTTATAAGGTTTGGGATGTGTATTAATGCAGAATGGTAAAGTTATTGCGTATGCTTCCCGACAACTGAGACCACATGAAAAGAATTTCCCAACTCATGACTTAGAACTTGCCGCAGTGGTATTTGCATTGAAAATTTGGCGCCACTACTTATATGGGGCAACATGTGAAGTGTACACAGATCACAGGAGTCTGAAATATTTCTTCACACAAAAAGAGTTGAACATGAGACAGCGGAGATGGTTAGAACTGATAAAAGACTATGACTTACAAATTTTGTACCATCCGGGGAAAGCTAACACCGTTGCTGATGCACTTAGTCGGAAATCAATTGGGAATTTTGCTTGTTTACTCACCGGGCAAAAAGAACTGCTATGTGATCTTGAGAAATTTGAAGTTGAGATTGTTTTATGAGAACAAGGTGGGACATTGGCTGCTATTTCTGCTCAACCAGCACTCATTGAAGAGATCAAAGAGAAACAACAACACGATAACTTCTTAAAGAAGATCATCGATGAACGGGAATCCAAACCAAGGCCGGACTTTAAATTTGAAAACAATGTATTGAAATTTCAGGGAAGGTTGTGTGTACCAAATAATTCTAAACTGAAAAAGTGAGTTTTACAGGAAGGCCACAACTCAAAACTTTCCATCCATCCAGGAAATACAAAAATGTATCAAGATTTGAAACTTAATTTCTGGTGGCCGGGAATGAAGAAAGAAATTGCCGAGTTTGTGTCAAAATGCCTACATTGCCAACAAATCAAAACTGAACATCAGCGACCCGCAGGTTTACTTCAACCCTTACCAATACCGGAGTAGAAATGGGAACATATCACTATGGATTTCATTGTAGGATTACCTCGCTCCAGTAAAGGTATGGACACAATTTGGGCTATTGTTGATCGATTGACTAAATCTGCTCACTTCTTACCTGTCAAAACAATTTATAATGCGGACAAATTGGCTACAATTTATATTGATGAGATTGTTAGATTGCATGGAGTGCTTGTGTCCATTGTTTCTGATAGGGACTCAAAATTTACATCGAGATTTTGGCAAAGTCTGCAAACGACATTGGGTACCGAATTGAGACTGAATAGTGCATACCATCCTCAGACAGGTGGCCAATCAGAAAGAACCATCCAGACTCTGGAAGACTTACTGCGTATGTGTGTTCTTGATTTCCAACGAAATTGGGAAAGTCATTTACCTTTAGCTAAATTCACCTACAACAACAGTTTTCACTCGAGCATTGGTATGGCACCTTTCGAGGCTTTGTATGGCAAAAAATGCCGATCTCCTATTTGTTGGGCAAAAGTTGGAGACGGTCCTTTGCTTGGGCCCGAGATCGTACACGAGACCACAGAAAAAATGAAACTGATTCAACAAAGATTAAAACTGCACAAAGCCGATAAAAAAGTTATGCGGATATCCGAAGGCGAGACAGGGAGTATGAAGTGGGTGATCATGTTTTTGTTAAAGTGACACCAATGAAAGGACAAACTTGTTTTGGGGCTAAGGGTAAGCTAGCACCGAGATATGTTGGGCCGTATGAAATCATTGAAAAGATTAATCCAGTGGTGTACCAAGTAGCGCTTCCTCCTGAAATGGAGCATATGCATAATGTCTTCCATATTTCAATGTTGAGGGATTATCTTCGGGATCCCTTCCATGTTGTTGAGCCTACCCGTGTAGTGCTAAGTGATGACTACACTTATGAAGAACGGCCCATTCAGATCGTAAACTGTCGAATCAAGAAGTTGAGAAATAAAGAAATCTCGTTAGTGAAAGTGAATTGGCAAAACCACGGTGGCGTTTATGCCACTTGGGAAAGGGAAGACGATATGATGAAAAGATATCCTAAACTATTCCCCCTGAATCCAGTGTTCTTCCAAAATGAAGGTAATTCGAGTTTGGAGGACCAAACTCTTTTTAAGGAGGGAAGACTGTGACAACCCTTACCTCTGATTAGTGTTAAACTGTGATTGAGCATGATAAGTAATTGATTAGGATGAAATCCTACATTGTTTGTGTGAGTGTGTTGCTTAATTGCATTCTATCTGTTTGTTGTTGAATGATCTGTTCATGTTTTAATTTCGAACTGCGAATTGAAAGCCTTATCGGCGACCGAATCAGAAATTGATCAGTGTTATATGCTAATTAGGATTTATGTAATTTTATGGTAGGTTTAATTAAAATTTCATTTGGAGTGATTGAATTAGAGTTATTATTGTTAAACTAATTGTGCCTAGTTATTTATAGTTTTGTCATTGAGTGGCCATTTTCTACAACATTATTTGGGACTTAATTCTTGCATTTGATACATCATCTCATCCACTTCCAAGACCAAAACCGAGAGAGAGAGGGAGAGTAGGAGAAAAACTTGATTTCATCAAGAGTTGCTTCGAAAATAAGAGGAATTAAAGGGGATTTGCAAAATTGAGCCAACATACTTGGAATTCAAGACCTAAGGTAGGAAATTCACCATCTTCATTATGAATTTAAGTTGTTACATGCATGGTTCATGGGAAATTAGTGATTTGAGTCAAGAATTAATTTAAAGTGTTGTTTTGAGAGTGATTTCATGCATGCACGTCCATATCATAGAATTTTGAGGTTGTTTTCATGAAATCCACACAAGCATGTTCATGTTTTAGTTGTGGTCCATGAATTCACCATAACTTTGAGCTCAATCTTGCATTTGATCATGTTTTGGAGCATTGGAATTCATAAGAACTCATGCATGTTATGTTCTTGCATTGTTCTTCAAGTTTCTTTGAAATTGGTGTTCAATTGGCTTACCTTTGGGCTTGATTTTACAAAATGATCTTCAAAACATGTTGTAGTATGAGTTTCCAAGTGTTTTCCAGAAAATTGCCCCAAAAGGTTGAGTTTTGAGAAGTTTAATTCTTGGTTTGAGCTTTGAAGGCAAATCTGGAAAACCTAGATTTTGGCTTCCTCGCTCGAGCGAAGGATTCCATGCTCGAGCGAGCACCTTTGTTTTCTGAATTCCGCTCAAGCAACGGAATGCTGGCTCGAGCGTAGATTGCAAGCTCTCAGGTTTTTGTGGACGCAGAAGCACGCTCGAGTGATGAGACCTGTGTTCGAGCGAAGGACTGTGTCTCACACTCAAGCGAGCATCGGGCGAGCATCGAGCGGAGAATTTCAACAACCAGTACTTTTTTGCATTTTTACAGACCGCTCGAGTGATCCCTCTGTTTTGGTAAGCTCACTCGAGCGTAGAAAGCCACACTTGAGCGAGACCCTTGTTTTCAGCAAATTTTGAAAAGTGCTTTAAAGTGCATTTTTACATCCCCATTCCATCATAGGCATTCCTAGGCCAAGTTTAAGGCATCTTAATGAGGATAATGTTATAGAACCACACCAAGTCAAGTTAGGGGCTAAGTTATTATCCCAAGTGTGTAACTTAGTGTGTGTGTGTTCGTTCTGCAACTGTGTAGGGTTGGCACCCGCGGATGCTGACTAACTTGTCTATAGCCCAGTACTCTGTGAGTAATAATGTTGTAAAGATACGTTCAATTATAATTATTCTGAACGATTGATTGTACTGCTTTCTAAAATAACACTATTTACTGAATGAATGTTTGTCCTATTTGTAAACTATACTCGTGGCATCCATAGCAACTTACTGTTACTGTTACTGTTACTGCTACTATTACAGAGATCTCTGTCAGTTCCAATGTTTGGAACTACTCTGTTTGCTGTTTTGATGGCCATCAACTGATTGTTCGGTCTATTAAAACCTACTATACTATTTTGCTATTGGACGTACCACGTATGACTGTCATGATTTCTAAATGACTAATATGGCATGAAATATGAGCCACCAATTGAATAACTGATTTACTGATGCAAACGATTGTTTTAATTAATGAAAGGACATTCATTCTTAACCCCTTTACGCATTTGTTATTCACTGGGCTTTAGCTCACTGTTTATATTTATATGTAGGTGTCTAGGCATCGGACCGAAGCTAGGAGCGTCAAGTTAAGCTCTCGTTTTGTCGAGCCAACCATTGTGCCTCACTTCGAGGTTCCGAGTTCGTCCAAGCTAAGGTTGTTTTGGGGTGTTTCAGATTCACCCTTCTGTCTCTGTTTTGTATTGACTGAATAAGACTTGACTGTATAGTTATGGTGAAGGGATTTGGTCCCTAACCTGGATGTTTGTGTATATGATGTATGTATATATGTTTTGGTTATGAATGTGGCTTGTTCATAAAAGACTTTTTGCATTTAGATCTTCATAGCTCATTGGACATCTTTTTATTACTGTTTGGCTTCCGCCAGCCCCTTACTCTGTATTACTGTCATTACTGTTAAGTAGGACTTCGGTAATCACGGATTACTGGCCGGTTGCGATGCTAAATCCATAGGGGTGAGTTTGGGTCGTGATAGATAAGGTGGAGATTTCTGGGTAGAGGGACTTGGTTATGGGCAGGGAGTGGGTTGGTGGTTACATTTGGTTTCTGGGGTGGAACGATGGCCATGTTGTCAATGAGATCTTGAATCTCATGACGCAAGTGGAAGCATCGATTGGTTTCATGACCATACTGCTGGTGGAAAGCACAGTATTTTGTGGGTTCATGCTTGGGTAGAAGAGGGTCGGGAAGTAGACGAGGTTCTAAGGGTTTTAGATGCCCTTTCTTGATCAGCACCGGCATGGCTTTGGATAGGGTCATGTATAGTTGGTTAAAAGTTCGACCCGAAAGTCGGGTAGGGTTGGATGATGTTTGTGGGCCTATGTTGGTGAAGGGTCGGCAGTTTTGGTTGTGGTGACAACACTTACTTTTGATGGCCTTGCAGTTGTGTTGCTGTTGGCATCATTGGAACTGCGAACAAACGACCTCTTAGCCGGCTCCTTATCATCAGTAATAATCACCTACTTCATGAAATCCTCAATTTGAACCCCCATATCATGAATTTCTTTGAATGTAAATAAGGGAAGAACAATCATTTTCTACAGCAGCTTGCCATACAGGTTTCGGACAACTATTCTGATCTATTTTTTCTTGAAGGTATTGATGCTTTGGTCCTTCATCTCGTCACAAACTTAGAGAAACCTTCCTTTAGCTTTTGACGCGTCGCTTCAAGATCACTAGTTTTGACCTGGATTTGTGTATTATAAGAGTATTGAAAAATGAAGAACTCTGCTAATTCCTCCCAATTTTGCTTTATAGAATCTTCCAACTTAGTGTACTAGAGGGCCGCTATACCCAACATAGTTCGACTAAAGAGGGATAGCTTCTGCCGTCTAGTTAAACCTATAGGCCGCAAGCTATCTGAAAATAGTTATAAGTGAACCATCGAGTCCCCGGAACCATCAAAGTGATCAACGTACAGCATCCTAAACCACTCTGGTAATGTAACCGCAGATTCAGTGTACCTATCCTCTATGTCTGGAATGGAGTTGACCCCTTGCGCTTTTTTGAACAGTTTCTCCAGTTTGTTGGCTTTAAGCGCGGTTGGATCAACCTCAAATTCAAATGGTGCCTTAGTTTGATAAACTGGGGCTCTGAAAGCTTGTGATGGGATGGGTTCTACTTGGACTCGGAAAATCGGAATATCCTCAATTTGTGGATCTTGAGCAGTGGCAACATTACCAGTGGCGCCGGGCATAGGAATAACCACGGCAAGTACATGTGATGCCAAGGCCGCAGCCAGCTACTGTTGTTGTTATTGTTGTAAACTAGTTATAACCTTGGCCTGACGGGCCGCATCATGCTGTAGTGTGTCAACTGTTTGTTGTAGATGAAGTATTAATTCCTCAATATTTGCCAGGGGATATTACGCCATTGGAATAGGTGATTGTTCTTGAGCTAGACTAGATATAGGTGAGCTGAGAGGTGATTGTTATAAGAACGACACTGATGAACCTTGTCTGATCCTCTTTCGCCTTGTAACTGGTGACAGTGAGGCAAACACAGGCTGTCCCGAAACAAGATCTCAGACCTTGCAGAGTCTTTCAACGCGGGTCCAGAGTACTTAGGGGGATATCAGAACCTTCTGAAGCTATGGTTTTAAACTACCTAGCAAAAGAAATAAAGAAAAGAGAACAGTAATCAGAAAATGGACAGCACCTTAGCTAAGATGCTATCAACACAAACATTATCAAAGTTGTAGGACTGTACTCCTCACTGAATTTTGCCCCAAACAGATACCAACTGTACCACTGATATGAACATTCCTATACAGTTTCACTATAAAGCACATACTAATTAAAGAGAACCAAAACACCTCTATGAGGGGGTAGGGTTACCCTATCCTAGTTTTGTCATGAACTAGGGTTTCACTACTTTAAGTAAGTAGTTTCACACAATCCCGCATACGGGTGAGCATCATGTCCTAGTTTGGAACAGTCAATATGGCTTTACTATATGTAGCTAGCCAAATGGTCCAAAGGGTAACCTCAGCAAGACTACCTAATCTACCTCTCACACCTAACACCAAGAAGTGAAAGAAGGATCAAGCGGTACAGCGGTAGTCCAAATCCAAGGGTTGTGTTTTCAACATGGCAGAGCCCACCACCGGCCAAGCTTTTTAGGTAAGCCTCCAGCAAGATGTCCAGGAATAGCAGATGGAAAATACAGTGACTTAGAGTAACAATGCAAATGTAATGCAAAGAACATATATTTGTAAATAAAATTTCACATCATGAAGTCCAAGTCAAGCTCTTTATCTTTCCCCAACGGAGTCGCTAGAAACTGTAACTTGCTTTTCGTGCTCTTTGGAGGGCTTTAGTCTCCTCGAATATGATGACCCTACAATTTGAACTCCTTATGGTTTTGAATCAGATTTCACAAGTGCAATGTGAAATAGATAAATACAAATGAGTTCCAATCCAGCAAATTTTTTGAAAAATCGATTTTGAATAAAAAATGCCAAAAATGGACTGCATTACCAGATTTCAGAGTCGCCACATAAATGTTTTTGGGAAATTTAGGAAACCCATGACTCTTGCCAAAAGCCACGTATCCGTCATCACCAAAGTGTCTCGGTTCGGGAACTTAGGTATGAGAGGGGAAGGTCAAGAATTGAGCACCCCGCTCACGCAATCAAAGATCGGCCTCTACTAATCATGATGTGATTTTTATGTATATTATATACTCTTGTTCCGATTATTATGCTATCTTTACTATGTGATGCACACAAGTATAGAATAATTCACAAAAGTTGGAACGCTTTTGATTTCATGTTTGTTTTGAAGAGTGTTTTGAATATGTACTACTTTGAAAAAGTGATCTCATATGTACTGTCACACCCCAAACTCGTCCCTAAAAGTTTGGGCATGACCTGTTCAGAAATGGACACTTGGCCTGCTTTATATACAAATATACAGGGCCTGATCGGAAGCACGTAATACGAAAATAATGATACATATAAATCCCATTGAGCTACTTCTACATGCCAGGATCTCATACATCACATGCACCATAGGAGGTAGATAAAGTCCCAAACTATATCCAGGAGCATTGGTTATATATACATGCACACATACAGTCCCAGCCCTATAATTGGGCATATACAAAAACCATTGAAGTTATATACATTCAACCTTAGGTGGGCAATCAAAAAGTAAGCCAACATTTTAACAAACTTCACAAAATAAATGGCCTTGCACAGTGCCCGGACACACGAAGGTTGACAAAAGAAAAACAAGCGTCATGGCTAGGACCGACCACCTGGTTGGTTACCTACAGAAACAGACATAACACAGAGTGAGCCAGGCTCAGTGAATAGTAATACCTAAATAAAACAATACTTAACTTGAAACATAATATATCAACATGTATGAAAATGTGCACACAGTCCAATTCTGTACTACTTTTCATAATGGCCATAGGCCCAGTCTTGAAACATAATGGCTTGACCCATGATATCTTGAAACATAATGGCTGTAAGCCCTTGGATAGAGTGGCACGAAGCCCTTAAACATGGTGGCACGAAGCCCTTGAACATGATGGCACGAAGCCCTTGAATAGATTGGCGTTACGCCCTTGGATATTTTGGCATTAAGCTCTTGGACATACTCGTATGAACTCAAGAGGTGTCTCACACAGACTCTAGAGGTGCCTCACATCGTAGCACTTAGTTCCGTGTAGCACTTTGTTTTATATCATAACCACTTATACAGAATGGCCATAGGCCCCGAGTCTTACAAACATTTGAAATCATGCGAAAGTACGTCATTCATTCTTTTATTTCTTTTTCATGCTTAGCGTCAATCACTTAGTTGCATACATGATAGTCATACGTTCATAAAATGCCAATGACATCCATTGACTATATGTAAAGCGTACTACTACTCACTGTGCTGTGATGACGCGCTTGTTTCTCCCGGAGTGTGCACCGCACACATTCAAAACTTACAATTTAGTTCCCTTTTCATATCAATTTATTTTCTGTTTCACTTTACTTCAAAGGAATTTATACATATCAAAGAGGCATCAAATACATATTCCGACAATATTAGAGGGTCCTACACGCAAAACGGAGCAATCCACGTTTTTCAGCATGGGCCGCACGTGCGGCTGCGAGCCCCGCACATGTGGCAAACTCCCCCACACGTGCCTTTTAAGCAGAATCAAACCCAAAAATTTCAGCATTTGCCGCACGTGCGGCAGTGACTCCCGCACGTGCGGCGATTCCCCTGTTTTGGTCCGAAATTTGCATCAAAACCCCATTCTTTTGAGAGTGTTTACAAGGCCCTAAGTAGAAACTTTTAAGTGCTAAATCATGGTTTAAAACATGTAATTAAAGGTACAACATACCATAATCTAACTTGAATTAAACCCATGAACACAACTCAATTGGTTTGAACAAAAGTTGAAGCTCATCAACATAATTTCATTCTTGAGGCTCTTAACTATACACACCCATAACATAGATATACAAAAACATGGCATAAGCATGAATACCAATTTGATAGTAAAGAGACAAGATGATGCTCTCACTAGATAACTTGAATTGGATCCAAAATACACAAATGATAGGATTATCATACCAAATCTTCAACACACACACATCCAAGCCTTTCATTCCACTCTAGATCATACAACATCAAGAGCTTCCTATTTCAAATTGAGAAAGAGGATTGGACTAGGGAAATTAAACTTACCTTAGCTTCCTTGTTCTTAGCCTCTCTTCACTTTTCTCCCAGGGATATGTTATAAGGAAGTTCCTAAGTCTTGAGGTCAAAGAGGTTTTTATAGACATACATATACAAAGAGTGAATAAAGACGAAAATCAATCGTTTAAACATCTGAAATTGAAATTTCACAGAAACGCTTAATATTACCTAAAAATTATGCTAATCACAAATCTAAAATCAATTTCAGATAATTAAGCCCTTAAAGCTTCCAATTTCTGCTTCTAACTTATAGATGTAACAGATACTTTTCTTATCAAATAGATAGGCATCCCTAACCATGGAGTTTCCCCTATTTAACCATAATTTCTTAAAGGATTTCACAATAAGCATTCAAAAACACAAATTAGGGTCTGAAAATATATTAGAAAACATGTACGAGGGTTGGGTTATTACATGTACATTTATTCAAATCATCCCAACTTAAGTGAAAAAGCCTCCATCCACAGACATTCAATAGATATATCAACTAAGCACTTAGCCTCATGGTGAACATGCTTGTCATGGCAACAATCGCATGCATGCAATATGCTAAAGCAAAACCGCTCACCTAGTACTCCGAGGCAAGCCAAAGAAAACAAAAATGAGTAGAAAAATGCATGATCCTAAGCAATGCAACATGACTAATGGAACACATACAACATGCACTTAATAGGCTCGGCTACTAGTATGGCATGTGAGTCAATTCAAGGCATGCGATAAAAGCACGTATTCGATTAAGAAAGTTTAAAATTGACATTGATTAACATGATGAGCAGAACCTTATGCGTGCAAACATGGATATGAGCCATGGCAATGATGTAAAAGTGTAAAACATGATGCTACCATCATAAGTAAGTAAATAAAATAGAGAAAGAAATGGGGGTTGGAAGACATACACAATAGTACAATTTGCCCTCGCACAGGAGGATCCGAATGAATGTCCTCATTAATTAACTATTACAACACCAAAATTTAACTAGCTATTCTAACTAATTATTACAAAACCAAAATTTAACTAGCTATTCTAACTAATTATTACAAATTGAATGAATCTAATTACTTAACTACAATATTACAAGTTCAAAGGAATTAACTAATTTAAGTACGACATACTATTATTTAATTAACAAGCTATGGGAAGTGTGGAATCGCCTATGCATGAACAAGAATTTCCGCCTGAAAATCCCTCTGTTTTGCTGCCAGAATTGTTCTGTTTTGCAGTCAGAAAATTGAACTATTTTCACCCCAGCCTCTACTCTGTTTTGCAATGAAAATGGCACTGCTAGTCTAAAATGAGGTGGCCGACCGTCCTTGGAAAGTGGTCGGCCGGATGGTTAGGTGGCCAGTCAACCACTATTTTTAGGCTCTGCCCTGCCGTAACAGAAAAGAAACATAGCACAAACAGAGTATTCTCAGGGGATGTTTGTCCACTCTGCCTTTCCTTATCATCAAACAGATCAAAGGAGGGGTAGTCTCAATTCATAGATGCTTAATCGACGTAAACTCACTGCATGATGATCTATGCATCGAGGGACAAGTCTCAATAAATGACAATGAAAGACCGACAAAACCTCCTCCCTATCATGGAATTGATCAAGGGAAGTGGTAGACCTTGAATCTTGCACCACTATCATCACCAAAGAGTATGAAATGATTCAAGACTCAATGGGTTCAATCAACGTCCGATTGAACCCAAACTATTTTTATTTCTCTTGTTACCTCTTTTAGTCCATTTTATTAGTCCTTTTTTACTTACCTTTCCATTCTTTAGTCATTGAAGTCCAAAAAATGAGAACTAAGTCCACTAATCAAGAGAAGTGTCAAACAAGGAGTTGTTCTTGGCATGAGAGAGGTGTAATGCCTTTGTAATGAACCTCCGAAGAGATTAAACTATTAAGCATGGAAGGGTTTCTTTCTCAAGCTTTGAACAAAGCTCACTTGAAACGACTCTCAAATAACGCAAAATCAAGAAAGAAGTGAGGTTGCAGAGTTGATCATGCAAAGTGTGAACATATGTATGAAAGCTATGAAAAAAAGGCTGTCAACTCAAATAGGTTGGTGTCTAAGGCCTAAACCACCAAACCTATGAGAACTACAACACTACAAGCATACTATACAAAGCATAAATGAAATAAACACCCTAAAACAGTCCTAAAAATAGTTAAAACAATGCTGGAATTATCATGGAAAAGCTAGAAAAAGTGAATCACAATAATGGAGAAATGAAACCAGTAAGCAAGCCTAAGGAGGGGTGGCTAACCCCTCCACTTTTTGAACTTCAAAACCATTTTTTTAGCCCTTGGAAAACTCTGAAAAATAGTAAGAAAAAGTTGAAAAAATAGATGGGAAACACAAAAGCGAAAGCTTGGAAAATAATGTTCAAAGAAAAGTGGTTGACCCCTCTACCTTTGATTGCTTTAAGCCACAAATTTCAGCCCATAAAAACAAGGTAAAAACAATGTAAAAACAGCTAGTAAAGATAGGGAAGAAGTAGTGTAAAAAAGCTAGAAGTTATACCTCTTGAAGAGGAGTAACGCTTTGATTCACAAATCAGCAAATTTTCACCCAGAAGTGCTGAAATTAAAGGTCAAGAACCTCAGCAAGGAGCCCTAAAAAATTGGTTTAAGGAGGATAGGTAGGGTGTATATAAGTTGCAAGGTAGAGAGAGAGAGAGAGAGATATTTTCAAGAATTTGAGCTCTTGATATTTTTTCTAACCTAAAAACATAAGGTATGGCTCTCTATATATAAAACAACTGGTTGGTATCTTCGAAATATCTATATTGAGCCAGCTAGTGCAATGCATGCACATAGAGGGACAACTGGCAACAAATATCTATTCCTACGGGAAACCTGGCCAACTGGCTAGGTAGGGGACGGCCGGCCACCAATTTCTGGCCAGCTGGCCACCTTTTGGCCTGCAGGCTTTTCGGTGGTCAAGCTTAAAAAAAATTTTGTTTTGGTCCAAAAGTGGTGCAAAGTTTTAGGCTTTTGAGACTCAAAACCGAGGCTTCCTGTTGAGAAAATCGAATGTTTATCCAACGTAACTTTTCATCATCGGGTGACCAACCTGAGGAGCCCAAGTCTTAAACGCGGTAAAAAATGGGGTGTCTACATGTAGACCGCACGAGTACACAAAACACAATCTTCCCTGACTTGAGCCACCGCTCCTGTGACCTAGGCCACTACACAAGCGGCCAAACCACTGCACATGCAACCAATGTGAGTGTATGTGCGGCCAATCCCTATTTCAGCCCATTTTCTTTTATCTTGCAATTTCAAATGAGCATATCTCTCCATCCGGACTCAGTTTTAAGCAATTCCTATGTCTAAATTCAAGCCTCGGAAGTCTAGTTTTCCAGTGGTGATGATACCACATCCAAATTCTAAGTATATAAAAAGATATGTTTAAATTAGTGAAGATTGCTCATTTTCTTCCTAACCATTTCATGCTAATTGCTCTCCTAGCTTAGCTTTCTTTCATTCCTTTCTATTTCCTTAAAACCTTAAACATCTAAACATGATATTTTCAATACAAAACATATGAAATTGTTATGGGGTACCTAGGGTTTTTCAATATGCACATTATTACATGATTAACACTTGAATTTGAGCCTAGAAAGATTAAGAAACATTAAGTCATGAACATTTAAGGCCTTTCAAAGTATGTCTTTGGCACACGCTTTGCACTTTATTAACATTTAGAAAAGACTTGAGTTGGGACTATAGATCCTTTTGAAAATGCTAAATAAAACCAAAACGCTTGAATTGATTTAAGAGTTTGTAGGTTAAGATATTTCTAATGCTTTGTTTATACTTTGTGTAGGTTAAGCTTTGGAGAAGGGAAAAACGTCATTGTTCGCGAGCCATTTGTATAACGACCCGAATAATACCACTTACGAAAAACATACTATAATCCAAATTAAATGCTTTAAACCAAATTAGTTATCTTATAATATAAAATAGTTAACTAAATGGTTAAAAAGAATATAGATAACAAGTTTTGACCATATGAGCTCCCTTGTCAATTAGTAAAAGTTAAAAAGTAATCACCTCCTAAGTTGTCAAAGTAAATATATACCACACCAAATACAATATTACATGACATAAATAAATATATATGTACTATAATTTAATAATTATATAATATTCTAGAAATGGAAATATGAACTATTAAGATGGAATGTTCGAATATAGATATAATGGCAAAGAATTTAAAAAAAGTATATGTGATTAAAATTATGAAACTTAGGATTGGTTTGGGAAGTGGGTTGGCTTTTTGGTTTTTTGACTTTTTTGGCTATTTTAGCCTGGGCTAAAAAGCTTGGTTTGAGAAGGGCTTTTTGGCTTTTTGGCTTTTTTGACTTTTTTTGTGAGAGAAGAGTGTAATGATTATGGATTATATGTGATATTTTATTTGTTGTGGCTAAAATAACCTATTTTGTTTTTTGTGGCTAAAATAGCCAAAAAAGCCTACAAAACCACTTCCCAAACGGTGCCATTGGATCAATTTTAAGGAAAGCAATCGTATTAAATTTTAACAAATAAAATTGAGCTAAAGAACAACTTCAAACTTGAAATTGAAATAATTGGGCATCTTAGAAACTTTAATTGAAGAGATTAATAGCTTAATTTAATGTTTAGAATATTTTAGAGATTTCATTGAAAAATCAATCAGATCAATGGGTTAGCGAAAATTAGACGAGATTAATTTAATTTAATTGAGATTAATTAGGTAATGTAGAATTAAATATTAAACTTAATTAATTAAACTAAATCAAGACTAATGAGTTAGTGAAAGGAATTAAATTAAAAGAGATTTGTTTTGAATCAAGAAGTGAATGATTAGCTGATTCAGAAACCACAATAAGGAGTTTAATAATTTTGGTCTATTGTGTAATGGGAACTTAATTAAATTTAATTAAAATAAAAATAAATTAAGACTCAATAAGATTCATTAGATTAATTAACTTGAGAATTGTATATAATTAATTAATTAAGATTAAAAAGTGATTAATTATGCGAAAAGATAATTAGTGTGTTCATCTAGCTTGAGGGGTCTTTTGGGAAGTGGGTTATAATCCACTTCTCAGATTATAATCCACTTCCCTCTCTCACAAAAAGCTGATTATAACTATCTTCCCAAAATAGCCCTGAGTTAATCAAATGAAAAATGGAGAAACTTAGGGTATGTTTAGTTTGGCTTTGTAGAGTGATTTTGGGAAATTTTTTCTAAAAAACTTGTTTGGTTTGTAATTTTTCCAAAATAATTTTCAAAATCACTTTTTTTCTCTTACACATCAATCAATCACTTTTTCTCTCTCCTCTCTCCTTCTCAATTACTTTTTCTCTCACACACATCTACTCAATTATAACAAAATATCAAATCATTCTAAACTCCAAAACTCCAAAACAACTTTCAAAATATACAACCAAACAAACCAAAAAAATTTCTAAACTATTTCCCCAAAACAATTTTTAAAAAACTACTCTATCAAAATCAAACCAAGCATACCCTTAATAAATTCAACTTTAAATGTAAAGCTTTTATTTAGATTCAGAAATTCAAAGTCAAAATGATTTAAGAAACCATAAGTGATAAGCTTAATTGAATCAGCTTAATATGTAGAACTTTATGGGAGTTTAATTAAAAATTTGATTCAGATTAATAAAATTAGGAATAATTAAATTAAAGATTCAATTTGAGATTAATTTGAAGAATTAAGTTAAGTAGTAATTATTAGGATTAAGTTGTGATTAACTAACCTAATACATAATTAGTGAATAAACCAATCCGAAAAAATTATAAGAAATGCAAAGGGTTAGATGTGTTCTGGAAAGTAGAGGGTTGGATGTGTTCTGGAAAGTTTGAGAGGGTGTGTTTGTGTGTATGTGTGATGGTGATCTTATGAATATCCATTTGGCTCAAAACATGTTGTAGAGAGAGAGAGAGAGACCTTATTGTGTTGAAGAAGAACAAAGAAGAGAGAAGAAGAATTCAAGTTTTGTACTGGAAAATTGAATGACGAACTCAAGAAACTCAATGAAGTTCTAGGTAAGAAATCTAAGCCTAATTCTTGCAAGAAATTTATGAAATAGCTGAATTTAAGAAGTAATAGGGTTCAATTCCACGAAAGAAATTAGGAAACGAATAAGGAAACTTCAATTAATTTAGGTACAAAGAAATTGGCTTAGAAATTAATTATTTGAGTTTGATTTCTATTATTTGATTAATTCTTCATGAATTTGAACTCAATCTTTGCATACCTCATGATTTTTACAAGTTTTGAGACTTTAATTTCATGATCAAAAGAAAAATAAAGAAGGGTTTGGTAAATATTAAGTTCATGAAATTTTAAGTTTAATTTTGGAATTAATAAGATTTTGATGCAAAAGAATTGGGAATATGTCATGTTCTTATGTTTATTAATAGAATTACAAGTTTTGGATGAAATTTTGCATGAACCCTAGCCATGGAATTGAGTTTTGGAAGTTGAATTTTCATAATTTTCAAAACAAGAAAGTTGCAAACCACTCAAGTGAAGATGACTGGAATCCAGTATTTTTGTTTTATAGGCTACCTGAAATTCTGAGGAACGAAGTTCACCGCTCGAGCGGTGAAATGACCGCTCGAGCAGACACCCTGTATCAGCCAAGTTTTGAAAACTAACTTTGATAATATTTTCTTTCTCATTTGTTTCCAAGTATCTTTAGGCATAAATTAAATCTAATTAAGAGTTAAGTAAGTTAGGAATTAACATAAATTACTTGATTAGAAAACCAACGGAAGAATTTAATTAAATTAATTAGAAACGAAAAGTAGGTTCAATTAATCGTAATTTGTTACCGATGTTTATGTGTATATGCATCATGTAGGTCAGACCATCAGAAAGCATTATCGGGACCAGGCCCACTGTGAGTAGTAATTTAGTAACGCTATATTTTACAAATTATGTTTTCAATACCAAATTAGGTTATGTTTACAAGCTTATTATGTTTTATTATGAAGAACATTCTATACTTTTTGTATTATGTACCTAGATGGCATTATTGGACCTTGTCCCACGATTGGGGGAATATCCAATCACCTTGGACCTCGTCCCACAATTGGGGCAATATCCAATCACCTTGATATGGCCGAGCTCATCTTGTTATGTTTAGTCGGTACCCCGGTCAGTTAAGCACCTTGTTTTCCTTAAATGCTCATCACTATGTATTTTGTTTGCAAGTCAAGCTATACTTTGTCTTGTACAAGAAATTATGTTATTTTGAAAGAATGTTTTTAAAGTTTTCAATGTTCATTCATTTACTGCCTTACTTTATTACTATTTATTGAGTTTTAGTGTAATACCCCAACCCTCGTATATGATTTTGGTGTCTTTTCAGTCTTCTAATCTGTGCTGCAGGGATTGCTATGTGAAATTTTGTTGTACTAAATGAAACTTGAAAATATGGAACCCTATCTGTTTGCTAAAAATATTATCTATCACAATTAAATCTGAAATTGGAAGCTTTAGAGGCTTAGTTGTCTGAAATTGATTTAAGATTTGAACTTGGCATGATTTTTAAGCCATAATGAGATTTTCTATCAAATTTTAATTTGGGATAATTAAACGATTGATTTTTGTCTTTATTCACTTTTATATATAAACCTATAGTCCCCTCGATGTTTGACTTAGAGCTTTAAACCAAAAACATCTTGAGGGAGAGGGAAGAGAAGAGTTCTTCAAGGCAAGAATTGGGGGACTTTAGGAGGTGGTGGAAAACTTGATTCAAGGTATGTTTAATCACTTCTCTTATACTCCTCTCCTTGAATAGAGGAAGAATTCTTCTATAGTACCATGTTAGATGTGTAATTGATTTATATGGCTTGTATTGAAGTAACTTGGAATTGTGTTGGACCATCTATGGAGGTATCTACTACAAATGTTATCTTATTTTCTTCCCTAACTATCAAACTTGAAGCCATCTTTATGGTTATATGGGTGTATTTGTGTGAGTATGTGTATATGTTGATGTATGTAGGAAGTCAATCTCATGAATTGAGATATGTTTTTGAGCTATGGAATTATAGTGAAATCATTACATGTTGTACCTCTTAATTACATGATTTTGAAACCATGTTTTAGCAATTAAAAGATTTATTTTGAACCTTGTTAATCCCATCAAAAAGTTGGATTTTGTATGAAATTCGAACAGGATTTTTGCAGAATCGCCGCACGTGCGGGAGTCATGGCCGCACGTGCGAGAGTCACGGCCGCACGTGCAGGAAAATGGGCAAAATGGAGCTTTGATTCTGCTAAAAAAGCACGTGTGGGACCATCTTGCCGTACGTGCGGGAGAGTTTGCCGCACGTGCGGCTCAGGCTAGAAATTTTGGGATGCTCCGTTTTGCGTGTTGGACCCTCTAAAATTGTCGGAATCTGCATTCGATATTATTTTGGTGTCTTTTAATTCAGTCGAAGTTAAGCGAGTCAGGGAACGATTTAAGAAAGAAAAGAGAACTAATGTGAAATCTTATGTGTATGTAGGACACGCTTCGGAAGGAACAAGTGCTCCGCCTCAACACTGTGAGTAATAGTACATTAATGTGCAACAATATAGTGTTCGTACTTAATGCTGGCTTCCGAAAAGGTTACATTAACATGTGCATAAATTGAAATGTGACGGAAATGCATACAAGGAAGACTTATGTATATGTATATATCTCTGTTATGATTGGGCCCGAGGCCGTTCTGTTATGATTGGGCCCAAGGCCGTTCTGTTATGATTGGGCCAGAGGTCGTTCTGGTATAATTGGGCCCAAGGCCGTTTTGTTCTGACTGGGCCTAAGGTCGTTCCAGAAGTAGCACAGCGTTAGGCTAACACATGGATTCCGTTTAGTTTGAATATATCGTTATGGATTATGACTTATGTTGAATATTAAACCATCAAGTATTATTACTCATTGAGTTGTCTCACTCTGTAATTGTGTTTGATGCTGTAGGTAATCAGCTTGGAGGTCAGTCTCAGCATTAATGTCACCTCCCTTTTGTCAGCTTAAGCATACCCAGGCACTTGACGAAGCCGTACACTCCGTGATAGGTGTTAGATTTTTGGCCCAAACCCTTTTGATTCGGAGAGAGAATGTACAATCTGTTTTGTTAAACACCCAAGATTGGGGCTGAATCTGTATAACTGTTTGTGTAGCTAAGACTCAAATGTGCGCATTTTGTATGTTATTTTTGATTATTCTGTATGTTTGATCCTGGCATGGTCATAGTAGCTCAATGGAAAGAGTTTAGTGTCATTTAATATACTAAAAGCTTCCGTTAGGCCCTCATATGTTGTACATATAGCAGGTTAAGTGTCTGTTTCTGTCGAGGTCATGCCCAAACTTCTAGGGGGCAGGGTTGGGGCTTGACATTTAGCTCACTCCTTTCCCATATATATATATATATATATATGTAGGTGAGCAACATGAAGAGCAACCTTAGGGTTTGCATTTGAAAACCCTTGAGAAAGCCTATTGGGAATTGTCGCTTGAGTTGAGTCTATTGTTTTCTTTCTTTTAGGACAAATTTTGAAGAGTCTACACCATGCAATTGTGTCTTGTAAATGGTTGTATTTTATTTAATTGTGTGGGTAATGTAATAGTAATATATGTAATACTTTCATGTTAGTTACGCACTGCTCAATGGACAAGTTTATTTTTCTGATTAGTTGTTGTAAAAAATAAATAAATAATAAAAAAAATAAAACCTTCCGTTTGTGGCCCCATTATTCTATTAAATATTTTGTATTTTGTCAAGATAGGCCTTCGGTAATCCAAGATTATTGGTTGGTTACCTCTCTAACCTTTAAGGGCGGGTTGGGGACGTGACAGAGTTGTATTAGAGTATGAGTTACTTTACCCACACACTCGTCCATTTGAGCATTAGGATTTCTTAGAATAAAACCTTAGGAATGCATTCATATTTTGCATATATTTATATTTAGGTGTGTATTATATCTATGTAATGTAAGGTTTAATAAGAGTTTGGTATAGGAATTTGAGGGGTATAGTTAAGAAGAATTGTGAAATTTTGAAACTGCAAGAAATGAGAAGCTTTGATTAAAATATTGTTGGTTATAAGTAAACAAGTTGAGGGAAATCATTGGGGAAAGTTGAAGTATTATGAACATTGTTCGATAATCAAATGAAGTTGTATAAAACTATGATGATTGTGAGATATGAAGAGTGTTTGATAAAGGAATGTCTATTGTTTTTGGTGGGTAATTGTGATAATTAAAGAGTCAAATATATTTTTATTATACCAAGAAGTACGAAGTTCTACATCATGTATTCAGTGCAAGAGGTAATCTCTAATATGCAACAGATTAGGCATACTAAACATTAAGGACTTGATACTGAACTTGACAGTGGCTGGTCAGGTGTTCTACCCCTTGGTCTGTTGTAGATGTTTGCTTTTGTTTCTGTCTATGAAGCACGGGTACTACAAAAATAGTGCCGTACACGCATCGGGTACTTATCGGGTGCTGGTACGCGTACCGATACGGCTGCACGCGTACCGAGTACGACAAAAAGTAGTCGGGTACGTCTGCCTGAGTCAGGTATGGCATGGGTACGAGTCGGGTACGGCATAGGTACACCTTTGGTGCGTTTTGGGTACGTCGGGGGCAGAAATCAAATTTTCTGAAAAATTGAGAGGTACCGGAGCAATATTAAGAAAAATTTTAAAAAGAAAAAGAAAAAATGTATATACGAATGAAGTTTGTTTTTCCCTAATCTCATCAAAGAGGCGACTTTGACTCAGAGATCAGATCACCCTCGTTTTTGACTTCGACCCAGAGATCACCCTCGTCTTCGACTTCGACCCATAGCATCGGGTACGACTTCTTCTTCGTTGTTTCATCACCCTCATCTTCTCTCATCTTCTTCGTTTCTTCTTCTTCATCTCATTTTTTTTTTTTTTGGGAGAGATCAGCAAGCATCTATCATCTATTTTCATCCCCTGCATATCAGCCATACCTAGCAACCAAGCAACTAGTCAGAATTCAGAATCTCTTCATCTTTATTTTTTTTTGTTTTTTTTCTTTCTTCTTCTTTCTTCTTTAGAGAGGTATAATATGATGTTGATGTAGAAACAAAAAAAAAATTAGAGAGGTATAGAACCAAGTTATTCAATCATATTTAGAACAAAAAAAAAAAAAAATTAGTTCATAAATATTAATAATCATAAATATTATTTTTAATAATCAAAAATATTATTTTTTATGCTTATAGGAAAATGAGTTCATCAAGCAGTTTAGGTTCATCTGCTGCAAGTGCTTCTGCTCCTTCCGTTGATCAATCTGGAGATGAAAATGCTCCTCTTTGGGGCTATGTTACAAAATTAGTTAAAAGGGAAGAAGGAGGAAGTGGTAATACAAAATTTAAGTTTAATTTTTGTAACATTGAGTACCAAGGGTCATATTCTAGAGTTAGAGCCCATTTGTTGCTACTTACTGGCCATGGAATTAGAGTGTGTGCAAGTGTGAAGAACAAGAGTGATCTTCTTTCTGAAATTCGAAAGGTAGATCAAGAAGCTGAGAATCGGAAAAAATTGGCAAAGCCAAAAAATGTTCCTTTACCACCTCCATTTTCTCAAATTAGTGCTAGCCACGGCAGTGTAGAAGATGTTGGAACATTTAGAATGGAAGGTTATGCACCAAGAAAGAGAAATGCGATTGGGATTAGTCCTTTAGATAGGGCATTCAATCAAAGTGCTAGAGAGCATTTACATTCTTTAATTGCTCGTATGTTCTATTCCGCCGGTTTGCCTTTCCATTTGGCTAGGAATCCATACTTTGTGGATGCTTTTCAATATGCTGCTGAGAATCAAATTGTTGGGTATGTCCCTCCTGGATATAATTTGTTGAGGACTACCTTACTTCAAAAAGAAAAGGCAAATATTGAAAGGTTATTGGAACCAACTAAAAAGTCATGGGATGAGAAGGGGTTGAGTATAGTATCTGATGGATGGACTGATGCACAAAGGAGGCCTCTCATTAATTTTATGGTAGCATGTAATGATGGAGCTATGTTTATAAAAGCTGTTAATTGTGAGGGTCAGACCAAGGGCAAGTATCATATTGCCAAATTAATTAGTGAAGTGATTGATGAAGTGGGTCCTAATAATGTAATTCAGGTAATTACTGATAATGTTCCAGTTTGTAATGCAGCTGGATCAATTATTCAAGGTAATTATCCGAAGATCTTTTGGACACCTTGTGTAGTGCACACTCTTAATCTTGCTCTGAAGAACATTTGTGCTACAAAGGAAATTGGGGTTGTTGCATATGCTTATGATGAATGCCATTGGATCACTACTGTGATTGATGATATAATGTTTGTGAAATATTTCATCATGAATCACTCTATGAGATTAGCTATTTTTAATGAGTTTGTACCTTTGAAGCTACTTTCTGTTGCAGATACTCGCTTTGCATCTGCAATTGTTAAGCTAAAAAGCTTTAAACTTATATATCATGGTCTCCAAACAATGGTGATAAGTGACAAATGGGCTTCTTACAAGGAAGATGATGTTGGGAAAGCAGCTGTTGTAAAGGAAAAGTTGTTGAATGATGTTTAGTGGGATAAGATTGAATATATACTCTCATTCACATTGCCTATTTATGAGATGCTTAGATTTTGTGACACAGATAAGCCATGTCTACATTTGGTTTATGAGATGTGGGATTCAATGATTGAACGGGTGAAGGCATCCATCTATAGGCGTGAAGGGAAGTCAGAAAATGAAGAGTCATCCTTTTACTCTGTAGTGCATCAAATATTAATGGAAAGGTGGACAAAAAGTAGCACACCTCTTCATTGCCTTGCTCATTCCTTGAATCCAAGGTATAATTCACATTAGACTCATAGTTTATACTTTAATTTTTTTCATTGCATAATTTACTTATTATTTTTTTCTAATTATGAAATCTAGGTATTATAGTGGGATGTGGCTTCATGAAAATCCCATTCGTGTTCCTCCTCACAAAGATGTTGAAATTTCTGAGATGAGAATCAAGTGTTTTAAGAGATACTTTCCTGATTCAGATGAGAGAAGGGTTGTTAATATAGAGTATGCAAAGTTTTCAGGTTGTTTAGAAAGTTTTAGTGACTCTGACTCAATATGTGATAGAGGAGTAATGGAACCAGTGGTTTGGTGGTTGGCACCTGGCTCTTCTGCACCTATGCTCCAATCCTTGGCAGTGAAATTACTTAGCCAACCATGTTCCTCATTATGTTGTGAAAGGAATTGGAACACTTACTCTTTCATTCACTCTATGATGAGGAATAAAATGACACCACAACAGTGCAAGGATTTGGTTTTTGTGCACTCCAATATTCATCTCTTATCAAGGAGGAGTCAACTATACATAGAAGGAGAGACCAAGTTATGGGACGTTGGGAGAGATGCATTTGATTCATTGGAGGGTTCTGGTTTCCTTGAAATTGCAAATCTTTCACTTGATGAGCCAGAGATGGAAGCTATTTTATTCAATGATGAAGTTGATGGAAGTGAACTTTGAAGTGTCAAGTTTAGATATATAGGGCTTTCTTTTGTTTTTTTTTTTCTTTGCTTGTGTTATGGATTGAATTGGCCTTGTTTTTCTTTTGGTGTTGGTTGTTTTTCCTTTGCTTGGATTATGGACTGAATTGGTGTTGGTTATGTTGAATTAAAACATATTAATATTTGTCTTTTAGTTTTATAGTTCTCTTTTTAGTTTTGATATTTAATTTCAATTTGTAGGTTGGATCTTCTAACCATAATTATAAAAAATAAAAATAAATAAAAAAGTATCGGCATACCGCAGCCGTACCCGTATCCTACTTTTTTGGGGTTTTGCCGTATCGGCGTACCCACACTTGTGCCCGTACCGTACTCGTACCCGCACCCGTGCTTCCTAGGTTTCTGTTTTTGTTTTGTTGGTTTCTCACTAACTTGAGGGGTTTGTTAATGGTTGTCAATAAATTCTTGTTAGTGTCTTGGATTAGTTGGTTGGTTTTTTTGTTTACTTATTGTCCTTTTTGGCCTCTTTGAAGGGTTGAGTTCTTGTTGAGGCTTCCTTTGGCCTTTTTGGAGGGCTTGAGTTGTTCTTTTGTCTTGCTTTTGTGTATGGGTGGTGCTCTTTTTACACCTTCTTTAATCTAATTCTTAATAGGGCTTGAGAGAGGTACCCTTGGTCTGGAACTTTCAACAGATGGTTTGAATCTTATAACCACATGTTATGCACCTCTTAACATAAAGGAAAGAAGATCATAACATCATAATGAAACTCTTGATCTAACATCTTCTTCCCCTTCCTATTATGCTTTCTACAACTTTCAAACTTGCATGGGATTGTACCTAGACTAACAGTTAAATACGTGTCCCTTTTTTTATTTTTTATAGTGATCATAACACCTACATTATTCATACATACATGTAATGCTTTTATGCTTCTTTCAAGCTTTTGTAATACGTTGTTTTGTGTTGATATATAGTTAGCTTTTAGATAGAATGATATTTCACAAAGTTTTTTAAAAATTTTAATTAAAACTTGTAGGAGCCAAGTAAAGGGGTGAGAAACATTCTCATGGAGAAACCCAGTTAAACATGCACATTTCTCATATTTGTGCTTTTGCTTGCTTGCTTTTCTACTCAAGTTTTTGTCAATTTTGCATATGGATTCCATCATCTAATAAATTTTAGAAAATAAATATTTCGTGCCATTGTATTAAAAAAAATTTAAGGTGAGGAAAGCCTACAATGGGAGTAGATGGTGATCCTTTTCCAAAGGAGTTTGGCACAAACATGGTATCCATCAACATGGCAGGAATGCCACGAACCACTCTTAAGCTAAAGATTATCTTAGAAGCTTTTTCTCGTTCCAACAGCTTTCCAACTTGTTCCTGCAATAGAAGGGAGTCAGACAAAAACTTCTATGATGATTCCTATCTGTAGACACCCCATTTTTGACCGACCTTAAGACTCAGACGTCACCGGTTGAGCGCTCGGTGATATTGCATACTGTGCTTGTTCAGAAGTCCCAGAGTCACGGCCGCGTGCCCTGCCTCCGGACTTCCGAACCATCTTCTCTACCTTGTCTCGGTTTGCGAACCAGGTTCGGTTTTCTCTGTTTTCTTTCCTGAGGGAAGGGAGTGATCCCGTAGATTATCTCCCGGTGGCCGTGAGCTACTTTTCGTGGCCGTAGGCCATTTTGCCCATTTCGGAGCCCGGTTCCCGGTTTTCGGAGCCGTTAGGCTGTGTGCCTCGGCTCGGGACCGCCCAACCATCTCCGAGTTCTCCGGTTTTGGGCGGAGACCTCTGTTTTAACATTCTAAGGAACACTGGGTTCTCAGAAACCCACTTCGTGGCCGTATGCCACTTTCAGTGCTCATAGCCGGTTTTCGGGACCCCGAACTGCGTGATTTGGGCCCCGAGCATTCATTTCGCATCCGCTTTCTCCGGTTTTGGGCGGAGACCTCTGTTTTAACATTCCGAGGAACACTGGGTTCTCAGAAACCCACTTCGTGGCCGTATGCCACCTTCAGTGCTCATAGCCGGTTTTCGGGACCCCAAATCGCGCGGTTTTGGTCCCGAGCTTTCATTTTGCATCAGCCTTCTCCGGTTTTTGGCGGAGACCTCTGTTTTAATATTTCGAGGAACCCTGGGGCCCCCGATGCCCACTTCATGGCCGTATGCCACTTTCGGTGCTCATAGCCGGTTTTCGGGACCCCAAATTGAGCGGTTTTGGTCCCGAGCGTTCATTTCGCATCCATTTTCTCCGGTTTTTGGCAGGTACCTCTGTTTTATCATTCCAGAGGACACTGGGGTCGCAGATACCCACTTCGATGCTGAACACCACTTCCGGCACCTGCAGCCCATTTTCGGGATCCCGATTTGCTCGGTTTTGGCCCCGAACGTTCATTTCTCATTAGTTTTTGTTCAAACTTGGCAGGTACCTCTGTTTCAACATCAGGAAGATCACTGGGGGGTGGGAGGCCAGCAATTATCCCAGATGACCAGTTTCGCTCCTCCGGAGCCCGTTTTGCTCACTTCCGGGCCAATGTTGAACACCCTAGGGGTATTTTCTTCCAACCAAAGCCACATATCTGTGATGAGGGCATCTGGGAGGACCCTAAGGGTTGGTGGTCGGCCAGAAATTCAGGGTTTCATTTTTGGGCCTCTCCTTCAAGCTCTATGTTGTGGCTCCTGCTTCAGTGTTGCCAATTTCCGACCTTGGAACCTTGTTCTACACATCTTGGAGGACACAAAAAGTTGGTGGTCGGCCAGCAATTGTTGGTTTCATTTTTGGGCCTCTTCTTCAAGCTCTATGTTGTGACTCCTGCTTCAGCGTTGCCAGATTCCGACCCTGGGACCTTATTCTACACACTTGGGAGGATACTTTGGCATTATGGTCGGCCAGAAAATCCTCACTTCATTTTTTGGTGGTGGCCGGCCGGCCATGGTGGGTGGCTGGCCGACCAGGTGGGGTGGCCGGCCGGCCACCTCCCACAAATTTATCTGGCCGGCCAGCTTCTTGCTTTCCAGCCTGTCCCAGCTATCCGGATATCTTCCAACATATCCCGGGGCATCTGGGGGATATTTCGGGAGGGAAAGATTGGGTGCTTTCCCTCCCCTTTTACACCCCATTTCTTGCCTATTTGAAGGGCCCTCCCTCTCCTTCTTCAAGGTTGGAAAATTTGGTCTCAAGAACACTTCTCCAAATTCCTCCATTTTCATAGCTCAAAACCTCAAAAAGCTTCTAAGTCTCTAGGTCCTCTCTTCATCAACACCTAGCTTCACCATCCCTACTACCATTCCAGCAGCTAGGAAGTGAATTTCAGAGGTTGAGAAGCTACAAATCAAAGCCAAGAATCAAAGAAAGACAAGTCTTCAAGGGTAAGTCTTCAAAACCAACTTTTAGGGCTTTTTCTTGATTCATTTCTATACTCCAATTGGTTGAGAATTGGGGCTCCGACCCCTACTTCTTTTGTGCTTTTTCTGAGCCCCTCTACAACTTTGTAGAAGGGCTCAACTTCATTTGATGCTCCTATGATATACTTGTTTCAATATCTAGCTTTTATGCCATTATCTTGCATGCTAGCTTAGGCCTATTTCCTTTTGTTTTCAGGGGTCCGACCCCTACTGGTTTTGTGCTCATTTTGAGCCCCTCTACAACATTGTAGAAGGGCTCAACCTCATTTGGTCATTGTACATACCACTTCCTTCAAATTTCATCAAGTGTGCCATTTTTGCATGCAATTTTTGACCTATTTGTGTTTGTTTTTGGGACTTCGACCCCTACTGGTTTTGGTCTTATTTTGACCCCCTTTACACATTTCATGAAGAAAATTTTGTCATTAGGTGCTTGCTTTGCATGACTCTTGTTATAGCCTCTTTTGAGCTCCATTTTTGCATGGAATTGTTAGCATGATTTTATTCTGATTTTGAGGATGTCATCTTCTGCAATTGTGCTTATTTTTATCTCATCTTCAATGTTATAGAAGAAAGTTTGTCCATTTGGGGTTTGCATATATCACTTGTCTCAATACTTCTCTTTTGGCCACTAATTTTGCATGCTATTGTTGATCTATCTATGCTTGCATTTTGGCCAAGTTTGTTACTGAAAAAATACCATATTTGGGACTGCCTTGCTACTGTTCTTGCTGCCATGATCATATTTTGCATGTATAGCATGGCTATAGGCCATTTTGGGGCTTAATTTCACATTCTCGGGATGAATGCATGCTTCGAGTGTTATTTCGAATTGTTTCGGGGCTGTTTTCCCCTTTATTTAGGTGCTGAAATTCCATTGCCATGCTTGCATATCATTCCCTATGCCATTTGCATCATTTTTGCATTGCCTCGGTTTGCGTGCCAGTGTGCACGCCTTTCGAGGCACCCCTGTTTTATCCGACGGCAGCCCATGTGAGTGTGGTTGAGGCCCTCTCATGTCGGCGTAAGCCCAATTTGCATTTTCATGCTTCTACATCATTGCCTCGATTTGCGTGTCCGCGGGCACGCGTTTCGAGGCAGCTTTGTTTTTATCCGACGGCCTCTTGCGTGAGTGAGCTGAGGCTCTCCCATGTTGGTGTAAGCCCATCGCGGCAT
Organism: Camellia oleifera; assembly: GCA_022316695.1. NCBI lineage: Eukaryota > Viridiplantae > Streptophyta > Magnoliopsida > Ericales > Theaceae > Camellia > Camellia oleifera. The sequence goes on along the minus strand of CM039319.1, from coordinate 93,650,986 downwards.
TCCGTGTGCCATTTCATCATCGCCTCGATTTGCGCGCCTGTGGGCACGCATTTCGAGGCACTTCGGTTTTATCCGATTTTCATCTTTCATCATCGCCTCAGTTTGCGCGCCTGTGGGCACGCACTTCGAGGCACTTCGGTTTTATCCGATTTTCATCTTTCATCGTCGCCTCGGTTTGCGCGCCTGTGGGCACGCGTTTCGAGGCACTTCGGTTTTATCCGATTTTCATCCCATTTCATCGTCGCCTCGGTTTGCGTGCCCGTGGGCACGCATTTCGAGGCACTTCGATTTTATCCGATTTTCATCTTTCATCATCGCCTCGGTTTGCGCGCCTGTGGGCACGCGTTTCGAGGCACTTCGGTTTTATCCGATTTTCATCTTTCATCATCGCCTCGGTTTGCGCGCCTGTGGGCACGCGTTTCGAGGCACTTCGATTTTACCCGATTCTCATCTCATCATCGCCTCGGTTTGCGTGCCCACGGGCACGCACTTCAAGGCACCTTCCATTTCTTTCGTTTTGCATTTTACATCATTGCCTCAGTTTGCGTGTCAAGTGGACACGCTTTTCGAGGCACCTCCTTTCATCATTCTGGCCTCCTATGTAAGTGGGCTGAGGCTCTCTCATGTTGGTATAAGCCCATCATTGCATTTCGCATGTCATTCCGCGTTTCTCGGTTTGCGTGTCTATGGACACGCATTTCGAGACATCTCATTGTCATAGCATTGAGCATGCTAGATTGTATAGCAGTTGCATTTCATGCATATCATGCGTATTGCATGGGAAACGAGGCACGTTTCGTACTCCGAGTAACGGAACGGGTCTCAATTCCCGAGTCGCCGACACTCCGGATCATCCATGATGGAGTTAGGTTTTCATTGTAGCATTCATGTGTATTCATCCCAATATTGAGTTGTGCGAATCGGCTCCTCGGCCATCATGCATCGATATGTGTGATTGGTGGCGCGAGGATCGAGACATGCATATATTTGTGAAATACACTGCTGTGCCCTTTTCCTGCTCTCTGTTGCAGCAAAATTCAGAGTTTAGCAACTTTCGGAGTCGGACGCGCATTTCGAGAAATATTGCAAACAGAGGCTAGTCAGGGCATCCCAGTGGATTTCCGCGTCAGGCAGCCCAACATACACTATACATCAGAAGCAAGGCAGTCCCTGGCTTGCACGCCAGTTTTACAGCTTTCTTAGTTAATTTGTTAATTAATTAGAAATCTGTATATTTATTCGGACTGTATATTTATTCGGACCCTCTGCGCGAGGGCAATGTTGTAATAAGGGTGGGTGAGTGTGATGTATGTCTTCCAACCCCCATTTCTTTCTCCCTTTTATTTACCCGCTTTGGATGGTTAGATATAGGGCATATTTCAATTAGCATACAGCATGATAGCATGTTTGCATCATTCATCTGTTTTGCACGCACCGGGCTCGGCGCATCATACAAACTGCATCTGTATTTCAATTCCAAGTTGAATATATGATAGCTGTTGCATCTCACATGCCATCTTTAGAATAGCCGAGCCTGCTATAGTTGCATTCTGCATGTGTTGTATTAGGCATTTCAGTATACTTAGGATCATGCATGATTTCTAATCAGTTTTCTGTTTTGGCTTGGAGTACTCGGTAAGTGGTTATGCTTTAGCATCCTTGCATGCGTGTGAGTGTTGCCATGATAGCATGCTTACCATGAGGCTATGTGCTTATGTGATATAACTGCCTTGAATGCCTGTGGGTGGAGGTTGAGTTATCTGAATTGGAGCAATTCATCAATTGTTTGTTAAGCCCACTAGATTGTGGCAAAATCTGTATTTTAAGCCTACCTGCGGGTAGCAAACGCAAACATGAGATGTTTAGTTCCAATTCAGGCGATTCAGTCTATACTTGTTTGCTGCGAGCATCACATAGTAACCTAGGCTAATAATCGGAATAAGAACTCACAAAGTTTTCAAAAACAGATATCATGGTTAGTAGACGCCGGTCTTTGACCGGGCGAGAGGGGGTGCTCACGATGTGACCTTCCCTAATCGTACCCAAGTTCCCGAGCCAACTTTGGTGATGACGAACACGTGGCCTTTCGGCACCGAGTCAGGGTTTCCTAAATTTCCCATTTTAAAATATTTAGGTGGCGACTCTGTTATCTGGCAAAGCAGTCCATGTTTGGCATTTCTTTCAAAAAAAATCTGTTTTCTCAGAACGATTTGCCGGATTTGGACTCTTTGGTTCGAGATTTAGAACCGCAACAAAATCGAGTCCGAACTGTAGCGAGGTCCCCCGCGGGCGTTGTTACAGTTTCTGGCGACTCTGCTGGGGATTTAGAGAACTTGACTCGAACTCGTGATATCTGGCTTTGACTACATTTGTGTGTTTCTTTGCATTGCATTTGCATTGGTGCGCCTAGGACACCGTGTTTGCCATCTGCTATTCCTGAGCGGTTTGCCGGAGGCTTGTCTTGTCAAGGCATGTCCATAAGGCTGATCGGTTACGGGCTCTGCCAGTATGGGAACACAAACCCCGGTTTTACTGGGGCACCCTTTTTGACCATTCGACCTAGTGCATATTCGGATCCATAGTGACCATTCCAAACTAGGACAGGTTGCTTACCCGATATAGGTTGTTTGAAGCCGCTGTGTGCGTAGTGAAACCCTAGCTCTTGACAAAATAGGACAGGGAAACCCTACCCCAACATAAGGGTGTTTTGGCTCTCACTTATCTGCTATGTGCTTGTTAGAGTGTGCCTCTACAGGGAATGCATGTATCAGTATGAGTTTGGGCATCAGGCCTGCGGGCATCAGTTTTTGAATTTGGGAATCAGGCCTGCGGGCATTATCCAGTATTTGGGAATCAGTTGTCCGCCGATATCAGATTCAGTTTATCAGAACAGTGATACAGGAATATTGACCAGTATTTGAGGACAGTGTATAGCCAGCTTACCAACTGTGTGTTGTTGTATACCCGACTGTGTGTGGTGTATTCAATTTAAGCCGTTATGCTGCCCGTTTTATTTCTGGTTATTTATTTCTTTTTCGCTTTATTTATCTTTTTGCTAGGACAGTTTGTAGCACAATTGCTTCCGAGCCAGTCGATACTCCCCAAGCAATCTGGACACGAGGTCGCCGACTTACTCGATCCGAGGATCTAGTTGACGGACATCCGGTGTTCCATTCACTACCCCCGGTTATTAGAAGGAGACCGAGGAAACGCAGTCCATCAGAGCAGAGATTATTGGTACAGCAGTCTACTTTAGAAACAGATAGTCGGGTTGAGATTCCTATTTCTGCTATAGAGACACACTTGCCAGTTTTTCAGATGGAACAACAGAACCCAACAATAGAGGCGATGATGCGCCAGATGGCTGAAAGCATGAAGCAAATGCAAGATGATGCTATCCGCCAGGCGGAATTTTCCAAACAACAGGCCACTGTCATGGCCCAACAGTCTGAGTTGATCGCCAGATTACAACAGCAGAACGCCGCATCTGCTTCGCACCAGGTCCCTCCACCAGGGGCTCCATTGCCCGAACAAACATCTACTGGGCAGAATCCTCCCCCAAATCCCCAGAATGCCCCTCCAAACCCTCAAAATGCCCAGGCTGCCCAGAATACCCTCCCGAATCAACAGAACATTCTGCCAAACCCCCCAAACATTCAAGAGGACACGGGTCTTCCAACGGGGCTGGCTCCGCCCCCGCTTCTACCACAACTGTCCAAAAACATTACCCCTAACCACCCGGACTCTCCATTTGAGTTCGAGGTAGACCAGACAGCTCTGAAATTGAGCAAGTTGGAGAAGCTCTTTAAGAAGTCTCAAGGGGTGAAGGCCATCCCAGATATTGAAGACGGCTATACTGATGTAGCCGTGACTTTGCCGGATAGATTTAAGATGCCCCAGATCGATCGCTTTGATGGATCCGGGGATCCTATGGTTCACCTCCGGCTATTCTCAGACGTTCTAAGACCAATGGGCCTAACCCGACCGCAAAAGCTTTCTTTGTTCGGTCGAACCCTATCGGGTGTGGCATCCACTTGGTATTCAAAGCTGGAGGATGATGTGAAGATAAACTGGGATGAGATGGCCGAGGCCTTCGTGGCACAATATTCATACAACACGCAGATCGAGATCACAACTCGTGATCTTGAGACAACCAGGCAGGAGCCTAAAGAATCTTTCTCTGACTTTGTGACCCGGTGGAGGGCGAAGGCATCGATGATGACCTTAAGGCCAACAGACAGAGACCAAATACGGATGATTGTGCGCAATCTCCAGCCAGCGTTAATGAAGAAGATGATTGTAGTTCCCTTCCCCACTTTCGCAGATCTGCATGATATGGGGATGCAAATAGAGGATGCGATGAAACAGGGTCTGTTTGACCAAGATCGGGATCAACCCCGGAGAACATTTAACCGGAATACCAATGCAGGCCCGAGTGGCTCTTCCAATACAAGAACTTCAGAGGTCGGAATGGTCACCACCAATCCCCCTTCCCAACCAAGGTCCGCAGCGGCCACACCTTTTTCTGATGCCTCTGGGAGCAGTAATCAAGCCCCAAGATACCAACCCAGGGGTCAACGAACCTTCTCCCCACTCTATATGCCTTTGTCTAAAGTCCTCGGGGTTCTAGTCAGAAAGGGACACCTGAAACCCTTGGAACCGAGGCCTCTACCGAATCCACTCCCCCCTTCCCATAACCCAGCCAAATATTGCCAATACCACCAGCAGCATGGTCATGACACCGACCAATGTTACAGGCTGCGTCATGAGATTCAGGATCCTCATTGACAAGAACATCATTCTACCTCCTCAAGGACCCAACGTCACAAACAATCCACTCCCCAAACACAACCAAGATCCACCAAAAAGAGTCAACCTTATCCACACTGGGGGCGTATCTTACGATCCCAGTATCTACATAACTCCCTCCCACCTACCCAAGCCAGAGGTGGCCCTTCCCGACAGCACTGACTTGTGCGTGTTGGACACCTCCCCAACCCAACCTGAGCCAAAGGTGGTGACCACCGAGAATGGAACGGAGCAGGCTTCTGAGGAGAGCAGAACTGTTGAATCAGGGGTGGAGCTATCTGAGAATTTAGCTGGCAGAGCTTATGATCCGAGTGGATATATCTTGTCAGCAAGCCAGTCTAAGTTGAGTATGGGGTTGCCAGAAGAGGCTGAGTTGTGTATGATCCGGGGGGACAAGCTTGAATCAGCGGGGGATGATTTGACTGCGGTGGAAGAGGACTTCGCCAACCTTCAATTCTACGAGCAGGAATCAGGGGATGCATCGATTAACTGGTTCGAAAATGAGGAGTCAGCAGAAGTCGTCGGGTGGTTGGATGATCAGCCTGATATTGTACCATTTGTGGCCGGAAGGGCCGAGGATCAGATTACATTGCCGGAGAGCGCCGGTACGAAGAATTTCACTCAAGAACGAAACATTTTGAGAACCGCACAGTTGTTGCTGGAGGAACAAGAAAAGAGATGGGACTCTGAGAGAGCCCGAAAAGCAAAGAACCATGAGGAAGTTGAGAGTGCTGCGGGCACGAAGACTGAACATGCTGTGGGCATGCGGAATGAAAACGCTGAGAGCGTAAACTTACCAGAACCAGACAGATGCCTGCTAGATGCTAATGGAATGTGGTGGGAAGATGACGACTTGTATCTTGCCCACACAGACGAAGATTGGGCAGGTGGCCAACCAGACAGCACCTGGTACCTCGAGGAGGTGGACCATATGACTAGAAGTGGGCGGTATTTCAAGCCCCCACACCTTGATCAACCCGAGGCATCAGGGAAAGATAAGGAGGCAGAGAAACAGAAAGAGAAGCAAGTGGAAGAAGAGGCTGTACTGAAGCAGCTAAAGAAAATACAGGCAGACATCTCCATCTGGGGACTGCTTATGGCTTCGAGGGTGCACCGGCAGGCTGTCTTATCTGCCATGGACAGAGCGAAACTTTCCATCGAAACTACGCCGGAACAACTAGTTGGTTTGGTCTTCCCGGGAGGAGGTTCCCCGGCATTGACCTTTACGGACAAAGAATTGCCGCCTGAGGGCGTGGAATCATAACAGACCTCTCTACATCTCCGTAGAATGCAAGGACAAATGGATTCCGGTGGTGCTCGTTGACACCGGGTCCGCTATCAATGTCTGTCCGGCCAGAACGGCGTATGCAATTGGGTTAAAGCCTGCGGACTTCACACCGACTACTCAAGTAATCAGAGCATATGATAATACAAGCAGGGATGTCCTGGGGACAGTGAAAATCCAAACCAAGATTGGGCCTGGACAACACGAAATAGATTTTCATGTCTTGGAGGTCCCTGCATCTTTCAACATGCTTTTGGGGCGACCCTGGTTGCATCAGGTGAAGGCCGTCTCATCTACTCTACATCAAATGGTGAAATACCCCTTTGGAAAGGGAGTAGCCATTGTTTTTGGGAACTCATCAATCCATCCCCCTCCGGAGGTATCTACGCCAGTCCTGGAGATTGAACACGGCATGGAGGATATGTTTATATCGGGATTTACTTTGGCTGAGGCCCGGGTGGTGCAAAACATAATGGCTGTGAATGAGGGTTTGTATGTCAGCGCTCAAGCCGTCTACCTCATGAACAAGCTACAGCATATCCCTGGGATGGGATTGGGAAGAAGCGGCCGGAAAGGTGTCGCAGCGTTGGCCGAAGTGCCACATAATCCACATACCTTTGGATTGGGTTATCTGCCCACCAAAGAAGACTGGGCAAGAAAAGGAAAGGAAATGGCCGGCAGGGCCAGAGCAAAGCAGGCTGGGAAGCCTTTTGATCTAATGCATAGGCCCATCTGGGGTACCCTGAACGGACGCTTCGTCCGGGAGGGGGAAGATTTTCCATTTTGCGGCTTCCCAGAACCATGGTTGAACGCGGAGGGGAAGCGCGTACCAGGTTTCGAAATCTTCTTCGACCTGCAACTGTTCGGGGATGACGTTGCCGCGGAGCAGACAGACCCAATAACTGAGATTGAGCAGAATACGGCAGAGGATCCTGAGGGCACTGAATTGGAAATGGGGGTAGCACTGGCATGTCTCCTCTCTGATCCTCCGATCGACCAGGATTGCTTGGGGAATAACGTCGCGGTTTCCATGATTGGAGATGAAACGGCTGCGGGCCAACCAGCAGCTATCTTGGACGCATCGATCGCACCCTCTCTCATTTGGCAGTACGAGGAGGGATTCTTATCCAGCAATTCCGGGTCAGGTAGTGAGCCGGAATCTTATTCCACCGAGTCTTCTGAGTCGGAATCAGGTTCTAGCTCGACTGAGTCTGAGTCTGGTACTCCTGGGGATGTTAACCCGGATGCCACAGTCTTGTCTAGGTCGTCTTTTTCCTTTTCTTTTGAGTCTGTTGTAACCGATGAATTGGATGATCTGGATGTACTTAATGAGAATGAATCATCTGTGGTTTCCGAGTACTTTTCTGTGCCCCTAATTTATTGCATTAATTCAGACTTTCAAAATTTTGATCAAAACGACGAGGACGAAGTGCCTCCGGTTTTACAACGTTTAATTGAGCAAAAGCAGGAGAGATTTGTTAAGCCTTTAACGGATGAAATCATTTCTGTGAATATTGGTACTGAGGAGGACCCGCGGCTGGTCCAGATCGGGTCCACGTTGTCTTCAGAAGAACGCGAGCGCTTAGTCGCTTTATTAAAAGATTTCAAAGATGTTTTCGCGTGGTCCTACGAAGACATGCCTGGAATCGATCCTGAGATTGTACAGCATCGGATCCCCCTTGACCCCGAGGCCCGACCTATCAAGCAGAAGCTCAGAAGGATCCGCCCGGATTGGGCTCTCAAGATCAAAGAAGAGGTCACCAAGCAAATTGACGCAGGCTTCCTGCTAGTATCAGAATATCCCACTTGGTTGGCCAATATAGTTCCGGTGCCGAAGAAAGATGGCAAGATCCGAGTGTGTGTAGACTTCAGAGATCTGAACAGAGCTAGTCCGAAGGACGACTTTCCCCTACCACACATCGACGAGTTAGTGGACTTTACAGCGGGGCATGCTTTGTTTTCGTTCATGGATGGCTTCTCAGGGTACAACCAGATTGTGATGGCACCAGAGGACAGAGAAAAGACTGCATTCACCACCCCGTGGGGGACATACTGCTATCGGGTCATGCCGTTTGGGTTGAAGAACGCTGGGGCTACTTATCAACGGGCCGCGACCACAATATTACATGATATGATCCATAAAGAGGTTGAGGTGTACGTGGACGACATGATTGTCAAGTCCAAAGAAAGAGAGGGCCACTACACCGCCTTGCGCAAGTTCTTCCAAAGGATCAAGGAATTCAGGTTGCGGTTAAACCCTCAGAAATGTACGTTTGGTGTTACAGCGGGAAAAATGCTGGGGTTTCTGATTACACAAAGGGGCATCGAGGTCGACCCTTCCAAAATCAAGGCCATCTTAGAAATGCCACCACCAAGGACTGAAAAGGAGGTGCGAGGCTTTCTGGGTAAAGTGCAATTCATAAGACGGTTTATTTCAAAACTAACCTTGACTTGTGAACCACTTTTTGGTCTTCTGAAGAAAGGCAAGAAATTCCAATGGGACGGCCGGTGTCAAGCTGCGTTTGAACAGATTAAAGAATATCTACAGAACCCACCCGTTTTATCACCACCAGAATCAGGGAAACCGTTGATTTTGTACCTGTCAGTGACTGAGACCACGATGGGCTGCATGCTTGCACAAGAATCAGAAGATAGGGTGGAGAAAGCCATCTATTATTTGAGCAAGAAAATGCTAGAGTATGAGACCCGGTATACGCCGCTGGAAAAGGCTTGTCTAGCTCTGGTATGGGCTACCAGGAAGTTGCGGCACTACTTGTTAGCTCACTCTGTAATGTTGGTTTCACGACTTGATCCCATCAAATATCTTTTCGAGAAACCAGCGCTTACGGGTAGGCTAGCTCGTTGGTTGCTGTTGCTCTCCGAATTTGATCTTACATATGTGACGCGCAAGTCAGTAAAGGGCAGAGTAGTAGCAGAGTTCCTTGCCGACCATCCAGTTGAGGGGGATGAAGCAGTTGAGTACCTATTCCCAGATGAAGCAATTCTGCATATCGATGAGGAAAGTTGGACAATGTACTTTGACGGAGCGTCAAATCAACATGGGTATGGGATAGGAGTGTTGCTGATAGCACCCGACAATTCCCGTATCCCTCTAGCCTTCAAACTCCGTTTCAAAGTCTCAAATAACGAAGCAGAATACGAAGCGTGCATTGCTGGTATGGAAGCAGCCCTGGAATTAGGAGCAAGACGGCTGGACGTCATCGGAGATTCGAATCTTGTTGTGTCTCAAGCTAAAGGAGACTGGAAAGTAAAAGAAGAAAATATGATGATGTATCACCAAACCTTGGATTTGCTGATTCCTCGGTTTGAAAAGTTAAGTTTTACTCATCTACTAAGAGAGAACAACAAGTTCGCAGACGCTTTAGCAACTCTATCATCCATGATAGACATCCCACGTGGAGTCCGAATGCGTCCAGTCATTATCGACCAGAAATTCGCACCTGCCTATGAGTCGATTGCAGCCATAGATGAAGTTCGGGACGAACACCCCTGGTATTACGACATCTGGAACTTTTTGGAAACAGAAACGTACCCGCCAGGGGTAAATGCCAAAGACAAGAGGGCAATCAGAAGAATGTCAGTCCAGTTCATCATCTGCGGGGGTAAACTGTATAGAAGAGGTCATCTGGGAATGCATAAACTGTGTGTTGATGCTGAAGAGTCCAAGCGTCTGATGGAAGCCATCCACGGGGGTGAATGTGGTGCACATATGAATGGGGTGATGTTGGCGCGGAAGATCCTTAGACAAGGTTATTATTGGTCCACCATAGAGGAGGATTGTATCGGTTTTGTTCGGCGATGCCACAAATGTCAGATTCATGCAAATCGCATGAACATTCCGCCGTCAAAGCTGTACAACATGACTTCGCCATGGCCTTTTTCTGTCTGGGGAATTGATGTGATCGGAGCTGTTACGCCGAAGGGGTCGAACGGGCATGAGTTCATCCTCGTAGCGATAGATTATTTCACGAAGTGGGTTGAAGCCCAATCTTACGCAGTGTTGAAAGCTTCACACGTTGCAAAATTCATCAGAAACAACATTATCTGTCGCTACGGAGTCCCAAATGAAATAGTTTCTGACAATGGTTCCCACTTCAAGAAGGAGGTGATTGACTTGTTGGAGAAATACAACGTGGCTTTTCATAAGTCGTCTACTTACCGGCCGCAAACCAACGGAGCAGTTGAGGCCGCCAACAAGAACATCAAGCGCATACTACAGAAGATGGTGGAAACCTACCGGGACTGGCCAGATAAGCTGCCATTTGCTCTGTGGGGCTACAGGACTTCAATCAGAACTTCTACTGGGGCGACTCCGTACTCATTAGTCTACGGGATGGAGGCCGTTCTACCTATCGAGATTGAGGTTCCGTCATTGAGAGTATTGGCCGAGTGCCAGATAGCCGAAGCAGATTGGCAGCAGAATAGATTTGAAGAACTCATGCTCTTTGATGAAAGGAGATTGAAAGCACTGTACCACGTTCAGGGTTATCAACGCAGAATCGCCCGGGCTTTTAACAAGAAGGTTAAGTCCAGGAATTTAAAAGAAGGAGATTTAGTACTCAAGGACAACCGAGCTCCTATCCATGACCCAAGGGGCAAGTTCAGACCCAATTGGACTGGTCCTTACATCATCAAGTCAATCTGGTCAGGTGGAGCTGTGGTTCTGATGGATCTAGATGGCTTGGAGTTCTCTCAACCGATCAACATGGACAAGTTGAAGAAATATTATCCCTGAGAGGCTCGCTAGGCCTGAAAACCCGAAAGGGCGACCTAGGCAAAACTCAGAGCATAGAAAATTTGAAAGTTATAAAAACTGAGCTCGCAAGGTTGAAAACCCGCAAAGGGCGGCCTTGGCAAAAGTTAGAGCGCAAAAGGAGAGCAAAAACACCCGAGCGAACCTAACCCTGAACTACGTAAGACTTGATTCCCATCTTTGGGATACGTAGGCAGCTTCATCTTGAAGTTCAGTCACAATCTTTTCCCCGATCAACTTAGTCCATTTCGATCACCTCAGTCATCTTTATTCATCAGCATTCACTACGATCTCCGGTGCAGTGCTATTCAAACTAGGGGCAACTTTCCGTTGCAATGGAGTGTTGCGGCATCATCCAGACTAGGGGCAACTTTCCGTTGCCACACTTTGCCGAAGCACCTTTTCAAACTAGGGGCAACTTTCCAGTTGCTAGGATTCGGGGTTGTGTATCTCAGTGACAGATTTCAGGCGTGTCCAGTTCTGATCCATATCGAAAATAGTTTTGAAAAGTTTTCATAAAAGTTGACTTTGTTCAAATTAATCTTTTCACAACTAAGACCATTTTTAGACCAAAAGCGGAGAATTTTTAGTACCACAACCTTCAATTTCATTGATTTCGAAACAGAGTTCTTCTGCTCTTGCATACAATTGAAGTTGCTTTTTTTATTACATTCATAAAGAAAACTTGAAAGTACTAATAAAGCAATAAATCTGGGGCATAGTCTAGTCAGGTGTCCCTGCGCCCCCTCCCAGAGCTAGTCGAAGCTTCAGATGCCAACTTAGGCCCAACTTGTATGACCGAACTGGCGCGGAGTACGGAATGGGAAATAAAATATACAATGAGTCAAGCCGATCAGACGGATCCCGGTATCCTGGAACATGCTGTAGCTCATCGCTGAAAGATTAAGCCAGGAACGACGCCATGCAATGCGATCTGCTGACAAGTTGCGCATCCATTCGAACCACCAGCTCTCATCGGGAGCATTAACTAGGCGTTGCCGAAAGAAGTAGCCGCGGGCTGAATAGGCAGGGCAAGAGTCCACAACTTGCAACTTCTCCGTCAACCATATCTGGGGGAGGGATGAAAAATGAGAGAATAAAGAATAGAGAGATGTGCGACGAGAGAAAAGTAAGATAAGGGTTTTGCGAGAAAAGTCGAGCCCGAGGGTCGAGTGATGTAAGCAAATACAAGTGAGCTTGGGTGGGAAACATTACCTATAGCAGTAGTGGACTCCCTGCAAATCTGGTTGTCTCCCGGCAGTAGAAGGCATCCAGGCCTATCAATTTCGGATACACTCCATTATCCAGATAGTCCATCCGAAGTACATCGTGTTATATTTTTGCTTATCGAGTTGTTGTTTTTGCTTATTGAGTTGTAAGTTTTGTCGAGCTATCGCGTTTTGCGTTTTGAGTTGTTACTTTTTGATTACGCAATTTTGTTAAGTCTTGTCTATTGAGTCGTTAACATTATTGTACTTTGTTTATCGAGTTGTAAACTCGCTAAGATTCTGTTTTATTTCTTAGCGAGTCGTTTTGTTTTGCTTTGTTGCGTCGGTTCCCTACCTAACCCGGTAAATACATGAGGCGCATTTCCATTCAATTCCATTTTGTGCAAAATAATGCGATGCGATGCTGAGAATTTCAAATACAACATCTTTTCAAAAGCTGCTTCATTTCATCATGTCTTACAACAATAAAGGTACAAGTTTTACAGAAAATAAAACTGCCTAACAATGTGCAAAGTGCTACAAACTACTAGCTAAAAAGTAGAATAAAGCAGGAAATAACATCAGTGCCCTCGGGAGCGAAGAAGGGGGAGGCCCCCTCATCCTCTTCTGCGGGATAATCTCTACATCATCATCACCATCTGGATCGGAGCTGTCATCCTCCGGATCCCCCTCAGGCTCGTCCCCACTCCCGGAGCCGAGACCAGAGCCTCCCTCTCCAGGAGATGTCTCTGATATGTGGCCTGCGACCACCTCCTCCTCGTCATCCTCAACAATAGGTGCCCTGCGTCTGTGAGACGACCCTCCTCCGCCAGCTCCTCGATGAGACCTGGATGGCCCAGCTCCTCCAGTCCCTGTACCTCGGGTAGGTCTAGCACCTCGACCTCTCTGAGAGGGCCTCGGTGGCCTGGCCCGTGATGAAGCATATATGGGAGGCATCTGAAGATGCAAAGTGCAATACATCAGTTCAAGCAGGTGTAAATGCAGAATGTGAAAAGGGTGTGTGTCAGATGTGCTCTACACAGTCTATCAATACAGCAGAAGGTCTAAAGCTAAAGTAGCATCGGAAACATGCCAGTACAGGGAAAATGAAGAGTACCTCTACACCCACGATGCTCATCTACGTCTCCCTCCGAAGGATCATGCCCTCGAATGTGGCTAGCATCCCGAGCAGCTCGTCCGTATATTCAACAGGAGGCTGCAAATACAAATGCAAAACTATCAGTAACGGAATCAAGGTTCAAATATCTGACTGATAAATCAAAGCTGAAAAACATACCGGGGGCGAGTCAGGGTCTCTAACATATCTGTGATCAGGCAGAGGAGGCTCTAGCGGAATCTGGTAAGGCGTCCCAAATCGCCAGTTCGTCAACTCGGTCGGCATGTCTGGCCACCCTGGATGATCAAGAGTCGGAGGGATCGGAGGGATCGAACTGCCCCCACCTCTGGATGTGCCAGCCCTGCTAGAAGAAGGGATATCTATAGCATGGACGCGACTCGAAGATGGTGCGCCAGTGGGCCTCCGTACCGGAGCCCGTACTCCCGTCAAGGGGGGCATCAGATATATACGGCGGTAGGTGGCGTAGCTCCCATCAAGAAGATGCAATAAAGCATCACTGCCCTGCATATACTGCTCGACCTCCTCAGAGGATAATCTATCAGCAGTCCGCATGGTGTCTGGAGGCACAGCAGGAGGCTCCTGAGAATCGCCCCCCCATATCTGACGCTGAAAGCGTTCCCCCAGGAACCAAACCCTGCCGACTGGTCCCTCGAGCAGGAATCTATACTGACAACAACTCGACGCTCCAGGGTACTGAGTCTCGAGCTCGTCGCCGAAGACTGCCCAAGGCTGCCAGGTGATCTGTGGATAACCAGTGTACAAATCAGTCAGAAATCAGATATACAGAGCAGATCAAAGATAAAAGGAACTGAGAGTTCAAGCAATACCTCTGTCGCTCGAACAGTATCAAAGTATCGTCGCAGAGAGGAGAGAGTCTCTCGAGGCCTCGCCAGATGCTCGCCCTCAAACATCAATGAAAATGGAGTCATAGGAGGTCCCACCACCTCCATCTCCGGAGCCAATGTGGGGAAGTACACATACACCCACAACTGAGAAAGGCAATGCAGAGTGTGAGTACAAAGTGCTAAAGGCAGAATACAGAATGCAAAGTGCGCCGTGTGTGTGCAGTGAACAAGTAATGAGGAGCAAAATGTAAATCAAGAGGACGGAATGTACCTCCCAGGCTCTCCAGTAGCCGCCGAGTAAGTCCCCTCGTGTGCGAGAGACTGCGCTCATGTAGCAGTAAAGGGTAGCCAGGCCAGCGCCGCCCCAATCATACTGGCTCACCTGCGATAGGTCTACCAGAGCGCTCAGTAGATATAATCCTACCATGTTCCCTCTATCAGCGAACAAAGTGGTGCCGAGGAGGTACATGAGGAAACCACGGGCATACTGCTCCGCCTCCTCAGGAGTCTCAGGCTCCATCTGTGGCCGCCGGAAATGGGAAGCAAACCAAGAGTATCGGACTCTCCCCGAACCTCTGTCTACAGGCGGGTGTGTCCCCAATAAGTGCATCCAGGCAGCCTCCCACTGGCCCATATCCTCGTCATAAGGAATGGATGCACCGCCTATGTCTAGGCCGGTGATCATAGCAAAGTCCAGCGGGGTCATGGTCATATCCCCAGTCGCAGAGAAATGGAAAGAATTGGTGGTATCCCACCATCTCTCTGCTAAGGCAGCAAGTAAAGTCCTACTGATCTGGCAATGAGATAACCCTCTGCAGAATGGCCCAAATCCCGCAAGGTCAATCAATCCCCGGACAACTTCCGGAAGCTCGAAATACCACTCCCTCGCGGCGGTGGAGCCATATCCTCGCACTGTGCGAGAATGAACCTGCATTTGGAATGAATGCGTAGATCAGCAAATGAAGTGAAAATGAGCTGTGTGCAAATGAAGTAAAACTGAGCTGTGTGCAAATGAAGTAAAAATGAGCTGTGTGCAAATAAAGTGTTTCGGGCTGCGTGTTCAAAATTTCAGAGAATCAGTGGGCTGTGTGTTCGCTTCAAATTGGGACTGTGTGTTCTACTCAACATCAGTGGGCTGTGTGTTCGCTTCAAATTTGGACTGTGTGTTCTACTCAACATCAGTGGGCTGTGTGTTCGCTTCAAATTGGGACTGTGTGTTCTACTCAACATCAGTGGGCTGTGTGCTCGCTTCAAATTTGGACTGTGTGTTCTACTTAACATCAGTGGGCTGTGTGCTCGCTTCAAATTTGGACTGTGTGTTCTACTCAACATCAGTGGGCTGTGTGTTCGCTTCAAATTGGGACTGTGTGTTCTACTCAACATCAGTGGGCTGTGTGTTCGCTTCAAATTGGGACTGTGTGTTCTACTCAACATCAGTGGGCCGTGTGTTCGCTTCAAATTAGAACTATGTGTTCTACTCAACATCAGTGGGCTGTGCGTTCGCTTCAAGTTTGGGACTGTGTGTTCTACTCAACATCAGTGGACTGTGTGTTCGCTTCAAATTGGGACTGTGTGTTCTACTCAACGTCAGTGGGCTGTGTGTTCGCTTCAAATCTGGGCTGTGTGTTCTACTTTTAATCAGTGGGCTGTGTGTTCGCTTCCAAGCTGGGCTGTGTGTTCAGAAAATCTGAGTTTTGGAGACTGCGTGTTCTATTCTCGGTCAGTATGTGCTGTGTGCTCATTTTCAACTTCGGGCTGTGTCTTCAGTGAATCAATGTTGGAGCTGTGTGTTCAATTTCTAACTAATGTGCACTGTACGTTCACAATTATTCAATGTGCCAAGTGTTCATGAAATTCAAGTGTCTAAGTCACATGCTCAGGATACAAGTACTGTGTCGTAAGCTAAACTGCGTGTCTAAGCATGGCAAAAGTACAGAATGCACGAAAGATGCGGATAATAAAATACCTCTGCATCATAGGAGAGGTGCTGCTCCGGCTCTCGTAAGAGAAGATCCCCGGGTGCTCGATCGTTAAAATCGGTGAAATGACGGAAAGTGGCTCGCGGAAGCCTATGAACCGCCGGAGCATATCGATCGGGAAAGAAAGGGCGAACCCTCGGGGGGAATACCATAAAGTTAAAATCATCTCCGGCACCGGGAAAACCTCCGTCGTGAGGGAAATGACCTGCCATTGCGAGAAATCTGCAAAGAGGAGCAAAAATGAGCAAAATGGGCCAAAATTGGAAAAAGTCAACAAAAGTCAACTCTCGGGAAATGAAAAGTCAACAAAAGTCAACCCCCGGGAAAATTTTCCAAATATTGAAACAAAATTACCTCAAGTGGTGAAAATGAGAAGAGAAGCCCCAAAGTCGAAATTTAGTCGCTTCAAAGTGCTTAAATCTGAAAGATTTCGCAAAAACAACTTGCGTGGGAGGCCGAGGGGCGCGTATAAGATGCAGATCTGAGAGAGAAAATGGTCTAGAGAGCAAGAGGAAGAAGTTTTGCAACTTTGGGTGTGATTTCGGGTGGAATGGAGGTGTGTATATATAGAAACATGAAAAATGACCATTTTGCCCCTGCTTTTGGGCAGTGGCCGGCCGACCACCTAACCTGGCTGGCCGGCCATCTCCTTTTTCCCCCCTGGCCGATGGCCTCTCCTAGGGAGGAGAGCTGGCCGACCATCTTCCCTACCCCCTCCCCTACCTCTCTGCAAATTTTGAGGAAGATCGGAGTTCCCGGGACCTGAAAAAGTTGAAGAAAAGTGCACTTTCTGGCGCCGAATTGCTCCGCCGGAACTTTAACTGCAATTTCTGACATGTGTCTCGTCATTATTCATCAAAATCAGAGTGTATCCTTTTTAAACATGTTGTGACCTCTCCGGGAGGTGAATCAGAGGCCGCGATCGAGCTGCCGTCGCCAAAATGCGCGTTTTCCGGCTCGTCATTTCATGTCAAATGGGCATCCTGATTTCTGCTCGTTTTACGTTATTTGGCTCATAATTTGCATTCTCACGAATGATTTGCATTGTCATGCATGATTTCTCGGTGTACAATACTTCTATGCTTGGACGTGCGTCGTCGCGCATTATCTCTTCTCGCGTTGTGTTGCATTCGTTCACTGACACTGTGTGTGTCGAACCTTTGGAATCATAGGAATTACATTGAATATATGTTGTTGGCATATTGTTCCTGTTGAATTTCTCTATTTTGCAGGCACGATATTGTATGTACGGTTCATTTGAGGCCGGTGCGACCAGGCAAATCGCGCAGGTATCGTATCTTCTCCGTGTGAGACGCGATGAGAATTGAATGATTCTCCGAATTCCTAACTGCATGAAATGTAGTTGTTTGCTTTGCATTCTTGCTTAAAACTGTTGCATCTATTTGTCAATACCTGCTTCATTACAGCTTGCTGCATTTGCATGATCATCTGGCTCCGCGCCTATCATTTTGCATTTTGCCCCTGCCTGCGGGCACATATCTCTGTTTATCTCGTATGTTTGTCTAAGTCTTCGGCCTTGTCAAAAATGGGTCGTCTCTGGGCTTTGACATTCACCCCCGTCACTTCTTGACTTCCGAGTTCTGTCAAAGAGGGGCAACTGTAGACACCCCATTTTTGACCGACCTTAAGACTCAGACGTCACCGGTTGAGCGCTCGGTGATATTGCATACTGTGCTTGTTCAGAAGTCCCAGAGTCACGGCCGCGTGCCCTGCATCCGGACTTCCGAACCATCTTCTCTACCTTGTCTCGGTTTGCGAACCAGGTTCGGTTTTCTCTGTTTTCTTTCCTGAGGGAAGGGAGTGATCCCGTAGATTATCTCCCGGTGGCCGTGAGCTACTTTTCGTGGCCGTAGGCCATTTTGCCCATTTCGGAGCCCGGTTCCCGGTTTTCGGAGCCGTTAGGCTGTGTGCCTCGGCTCGGGACCGCCCAACCATCTCCGAGTTCTCCGGTTTTGGGCGGAGACCTTTGTTTTAACATTCCGAGGAACACTGGGTTCTCAGAAACCCACTTCGTGGCCGTATGCCACTTTCAGTGCTCATAGCCGGTTTTCGGGACCCCGAACTGCGTGATTTGGGCCCCGAGCATTCATTTCGCATCCGCTTTCTCCGGTTTTGGGCGGAGACCTCTGTTTTAACATTCCGAGGAACACTGGGTTCTCAGAAACCCACTTCGTGGCCGTATGCCACCTTCAGTGCTCATAGCCGGTTTTCGGGACCCCAAATCGCGCGGTTTTGGTCCCGAGCTTTCATTTTGCATCAGCCTTCTCCGGTTTTTGGCGGAGACCTCTGTTTTAATATTTCGAGGAACCCTGGGGCCCCCGATGCCCACTTCATGGCCGTATGCCACTTTCGGTGCTCATAGCCGGTTTTCGGGACCCCAAATTGAGCGGTTTTGGTCCCGAGCGTTCATTTCGCATCCATTTTCTCCGGTTTTTGGCAGGTACCTCTGTTTTATCATTCCAGAGGACACTGGGGTCGCAGATACCCACTTCGATGCTGAACACCACTTCCGGCACCTGCAGCCCATTTTCGGGATCCCGATTTGCTCGGTTTTGGCCCCGAACGTTCATTTCTCATTAGTTTTTGTTCAAACTTGGCAGGTACCTCTGTTTCAACATCAGGAAGATCACTGGGGGGTGGGAGGCTAGCAATTATCCCAGATGACCAGTTTCGCTCCTCCGGAGCCCGTTTTGCTCACTTCCGGGCCAATGTTGAACACCCTAGGGGTATTTTCTTCCAACCAAAGCCACATATCTGTGATGAGGGCATCTGGGAGGACCCTAAGGGTTGGTGGTCGGCCAGAAATTCAGGGTTTCATTTTTGGGCCTCTCCTTCAAGCTCTATGTTGTGGCTCCTGCTTCAGTGTTGCCAATTTCCGACCTTGGAACCTTGTTCTACACATCTTGGAGGACACAAAAAGTTGGTGGTCGGCCAGCAATTGTTGGTTTCATTTTTGGGCCTCTTCTTCAAGCTCTATGTTGTGACTCTTGCTTCAGCGTTGCCAGATTCCGACCCTGGGACCTTATTCTACACACTTAGGAGGACACTTTGGCATTATGGTCGGCCAGAAAATCCTCACTTCATTTTTTGGTGGTGGCCGGCCGGCCATGGTGGGTGGCTGGCCGACCAGGTGGGGTGGCCGGCCGGCCACCTCCCACAAATTTACCTGGCCGGCCAGCTTCTTGCTTTCCAGCCTGTCCCAGCTGTCCGGATATCTTCCAACATATCCCGGGGCATCTGGGGGATATTTCGGGAGGGAAAGATTGGGTGCTTTCCCTCCCCTTTTACACCCCATTTCTTGCCTATTTGAAGGGCCCTCCCTCTCCTTCTTCAAGGTTGGAAAATTTGGTCTCAAGAACACTTCTCCAAATTCTTCCATTTTCATAGCTCAAAACCTCAAAAAGCTTCTAAGTCTCTAGGTCCTCTCTTCATCAACACCTAGCTTCACCATCCCTACTACCATTCCAGCAGCTAGGAAGTGAATTTCAGAGGTTGAGAAGCTACAAATCAAAGCCAAGAATCAAAGAAAGACAAGTCTTCAAGGGTAAGTCTTCAAAACCAACTTTTAGGGCTTTTTCTTGATTCATTTCTATACTCCAATTGGTTGAGAATTGGGGCTCCGACCCCTACTGCTTTTGTGCTTTTTTTGAGCCCCTCTACAACTTTGTAGAAGGGCTCAACTTCATTTGATGCTCCTATGATATACTTGTTTCAATACCTAGCTTTTATGCCATTATCTTGCATGCTAGCTTAGGCCTATTTCCTTTTGTTTTCAGGGGTCAGACCCCTACTGGTTTTGTGCTCATTTTGAGCCCCTCTACAACATTGTAGAAGGGCTCAACCTCATTTGGTCATTGTACATACCACTTCCTTCAAATTTCATCAAGTGTGCCATTTTTGCATGCAATTTTTGACCTATTTGTGTTTGTTTTTGGGACTTCGACCCCTACTGGTTTTGGTCTTATTTTGACCCCCTTTACACATTTCATGAAGAAAATTTTGTCATTAGGTGCTTGCTTTGCATGACTCTTGTTATAGCCTCTTTTGAGCTCCATTTTTGCATGGAATTGTTAGCATGATTTTATTCTGATTTTGAGGATGTCATCTTCTGCAATTGTGCTTATTTTTATCTCATCTTCAATGTTGTAGAAGAAAGTTTGTCCATTTGGGGTTTGCATATATCACTTGTCTCAATACTTCTCTTTTGGCCACTAATTTTGCATGCTATTGTTGATCTATCTATGCTTGCATTTTGGCCAAGTTTGTTACTGAAAAAATACCATATTTGGGACTGCCTTGCTACTGTTCTTGCTTCCATGATCATATTTTGCATGTATAGCATGGCTATAGGCCATTTTGGGGCTTAATTTCACATTCTCGGGATGAATGCATGCTTCGAGTGTTATTTCGAATTGTTTCGGGGCTGTTTTCCCCTTTATTTAGGTGCTGAAATTCCATTGCCATGCTTGCATATCATTCCCTATGCCATTTGCATCATTTTTGCATTGCCTCGGTTTGCGTGCCAGTGTGCACGCCTTTCGAGGCACCCCTGTTTTATCCGACGGCAGCCCATGTGAGTGTGGTTGAGGCCCTCTCATGTCGGCGTAAGCCCAATTTGCATTTTCATGCTTCTACATCATTGCCTCGATTTGCGTGTCCGCGGGCACGCGTTTCGAGGCAGCTTTGTTTTTATCCGACGGCCTCTTGCGTGAGTGAGCTGAGGCTCTCCCATGTTGGTGTAAGCCCATCGCGGCATTCCGTGTGCCATTTCATCATCGCCTCGATTTGCGCGCCTGTGGGCACGCATTTCGAGGCACTTCGGTTTTATCCGATTTTCATCTTTCATCATCGCCTCGGTTTGCGCGCCTGCGGGCACGCACTTCGAGGCACTTCGGTTTTATCCGATTTTCATCTTTCATCGTCGCCTCGGTTTGCGCGCCTGTGGGCACGCGTTTCGAGGCACTTCGGTTTTATCCGATTTTCATCCCATTTCATCGTCGCCTCGGTTTGCGTGCCCGTGGGCACGCATTTCGAGGCACTTCGGTTTTATCCGATTTTCATCTTTCATCATCGCCTCGGTTTGCGCGCCTGTGGGCACGCGTTTCGAGGCACTTCGGTTTTATCCGATTTTCATCTTTCATCATCGCCTCGGTTTGCGCGCCTGTGGGCACGCGTTTCGAGGCACTTCGATTTTACCCGATTCTCATCTCATCATCGCTTCGGTTTGCGTGCCCACAGGCACGCACTTCGAGGCACCTTCCATTTCTTCCGTTTTGCATTTTACATCATTGCCTCGGTTTGCGTGTCAAGTGGACACGCTTTTCGAGGCACCTCCTTTCATCATTCTGGCCTCCTATGTAAGTGGGCTGAGGCTCTCTCATGTTGGTATAAGCCCATCATTGCATTTCGCATGTCATTCCGCGTTTCTCGGTTTGCGTGTCTATGGACACGCATTTCGAGACATCTCATTGTCATAGCATTGAGCATGCTAGATTGTATAGCAGTTGCATTTCATGCATATCATGCGTATTGCATGGGAAACGAGGCACGTTTCGTACTCCGAGTAACGAAACGGGTCTCAATTCCCGAGTCGCCGACACTCCGGATCATCCATGATGGAGTTAGGTTTTCATTGTAGCATTCATGTGTATTCATCCCAATATTGAGTTGTGCGAATCGGCTCCTCGGCCATCATGCATCGATATGCGTGATTGGTGGCGCGAGGATCGAGACATGCATATATTTGTGAAATACACTGCTGTGCCCTTTTCCTGCTCTCTGTTGCAGCAAAATTCAGAGTTTAGCAACTTTCGGAGTCGGACGCGCATTTCGAGAAATATTGCAAACAGAGGCTAGTCAGGGCATCCCAGTGGATTTCCGCGTCAGGCAGCCCAACATACACTATACATTAGAAGCAAGGCAGTCCCTGGCTTGCACGCCAGTTTTACAGCTTTCTTAGTTAATTTGTTAATTAATTAGAAATCTGTATATTTATTCGGACTGTATATTTATTCGGACCCTCTGCGCGAGGGCAATGTTGTAATAAGGGTGGGTGAGTGTGATGTATGTCTTCCAACCCCCATTTCTTTCTCCCTTTTATTTACCCGCTTTGGATGGTTAGATATAGGGCATATTTCAATTAGCATACAGCATGATAGCATGTTTGCATCATTCATCTGTTTTGCACGCACCGGGCTCAGCGCATCATACAAACTGCATCTGTATTTCAATTCCAAGTTGAATATATGATAGCTGTTGCATCTCACATGCCATCTTTAGAATAGCCGAGCCTGCTATAGTTGCATTCTGCATGTGTTGTATTAGGCATTTCAGTATACTTAGGATCATGCATGATTTCTAATCAGTTTTCTGTTTTGGCTTGGAGTACTCGGTAAGTGGTTATGCTTTAGCATCCTTGCATGCGTGTGAGTGTTGCCATGATAGCATGCTTACCATGAGGCTATGTGCTTATGTGATATAACTGCCTTGAATGCCTGTGGGTGGAGGTTGAGTTATCTGAATTGGAGCAATTCATCAATTGTTTGTTAAGCCCACTAGATTGTGGCAAAATCTGTATTTTAAGCCTACCTGCGGGTAACAAACGCAAACATGAGATGTTTAGTTCCAATTCAGGCGATTCAGTCTATACTTGTTTGCTGCGAGCATCACATAGTAACCTAGGCTAATAATCGGAATAAGAACTCACAAAGTTTTCAAAAACAGATATCATGGTTAGTAGAGGCCGGTCTTTGACCGGGCGAGAGGGGGTGCTCACGATGTGACCTTCCCTAATCGTACCCAAGTTCCCGAGCCAACTTTGGTGATGACGGACACGTGGCCTTTCGGCACCGAGTCAGGGTTTCCTAAATTTCCCATTTTAAAATATTTAGGTGGCGACTCTGTTATCTGGCAAAGCAGTCCATGTTTGGCACTTCTTTCAAAAAAAATCTGTTTTCTCAAAACGATTTGCCGGATTTGGACTCTTTGGTTCGAGATTTAGAACCGCAACAAAATCGAGTCCGAACTGTAGCGAGGTCCCCCGCGGGCGTTGTTACACTATCCATGAGGGAAGAGAGTGTTCAGAAGAGCTTTCTGGCCTCAGAATCTCAAGAATGAACAGCAAGAACACCTCCCAATCCTAAACCCAACATGTACTTAGTGTGGCCATGTTCCTCAGAGAAAGGAGCCGACTATCAAGAGTGTAGTCATCAAGTATGGGGTAGAGTCTCATTAGCCTGCTAGGAAGATAGAACAACCCAAGCAGAGAGTTTCTGTTTTCTAGTGACTTCGGCCTACCAAGGTCGATTTGCACAAGGGAATGCAAAACTTGAAGATCACAGTCCTTGCCGAAGGCCTAGCTAGAATTGTCAAACCTCCTATCATTCCTCTAGGAAGATGGACAAAGGTTAGACATCCCAAGTTCCTTAATCCTCTGTCAGCTTTGTCGAGATCCCAGAAGCGTCGCTTACAACAGAAGAGACAAGCTACAAGATTGGCCAAGGGAAAAGGTGTGGTGGAGCAGGAGGATTTAGAAGTTCAATAGGAAGTTTTAGAAGATTATCCTGACCAAAAATTCAGGACTCAGTCTCCAGAAAAGAAGAAGGCTAGGAAGGAGTGTCGTCCTAAGGAAAGAGTTGTTGATCCCAGTCCTATTTAGGATGATCCCATTCCTATTCAGAAGTAATTAGCAACATATGCCTCAGTCCTTCTCAAGCAGCTTCCTGAGCTAGAAATCCTAGCCAGCCAGAAAGGCAATTGAGGCAAGGCAGACCAGAAGATGGTCATTCTTGGAAGGAAACTAGGTACTTTGACTCAGAAATTTTCATGCAATATGGTGTTTGTCCTGCCTCAATCTTTCACGGCTAAGGAAGGGCATCCATCTTACATTATGGAGATATTGAAGAGCCTAGAGAGATAGCAAAAATTCTACAGGATTCCTATTAGCAGAAGTCTTTCCAGCCTGTAAAAATTAGTCCTTTCATCATTGTGTTGAAGGATGAATCTGAAGATAGAAATGTATCAGCCTCAGCAAGTGTCATTTTTGAGAAGTCATGTCCAAAAGCTAGCAACCATCTTTGTCCTTTGTACATCATAGGATTGCTAGATGGTGTTCCAGTCAATAGGCTCTTGGTAACGGCTCTGCAGCCAATCTCATGTTGAAAGCCATGATGTAGAAACTAGGAAAAATAGAGAATGATTTGCTATATTCCAACGCCAACATTATAGATTTTGTAGGAGGGTCAATAATTAATCAAGGTATTTTGATCATGAATTTAGCTGTGGCAGGTAAAATCCTAACTACTCCTCTCTTTATCATTAACTCTAAAGCAACCTATAATGTTCTGTTGGGTAAAGATTGGATACATGCTTGCATGGTTGTTCCTTCCTCTCTTCATCAGTTCTTTATATTTTGGAATGATAAAGATGTGGAAGTAGTTTGGGTAGACACAAAACCGTTTGTGACTTTTACAAATCATGCAAAGGCAATGCTCTATAATGAAGAAATTGAACTTATGAAGTTTTTAGGAAATGAAAAATATGGTCGTCCAAAGACCATGAACTCATCCAACCATTCCTTAGCAGAAGGGTTGAACAGTGTCTACAAAGAGTTAGTTGGCCCCTTAGTTTCAAAAATCAGCGAGCCAACGGCAGGATTCGCAGAAAGATTTAAGCATGGACCCAAGGCCCTTGAATGTTGAAAAGGCCATGGCCCTTAAAGCCATGATAGCCAGGTTGTCAACTTACATAACAGAAAAGAAGTTAGTAGGTCTAGATGAAGAAGAAGCTTCGGCAAATCTAGGCGAAGTCATTTTTGAAAAAGACATTCTTAACAAAGATTTTATTCAATTTGAGGAATTAGAAGCAGCTCCTAGCAAATTAGATGACCTCGAGGCAGAAGTCCAGAATCCTCTAGAAAAAATTAATTTGGGAATCGCAAAAATGTTTAGACCAGTCTATGTTAGCCAATTGTTCCCTGAACCATACAGGACTAGACTTATTCAACTTTTTGTGTGAGTTCAAGGAATGCTTTGCTTAGGATTATACAAAGATGCCTGGATTGTCCAGAGAACTAGTGGAGCACCATTTTCCAATCAAGGAAGGATTCCTACCATGCAAACAACCACCCAGGAGGGTGTCTAATAAGGTAACTTTACTAGCCAAAGATGAGTTGGAGCTTTTACTTAAAGTTGGGTTTATCATAACTGCTAGATATGTAGAATGATTGTCAAACATAGTGTCTATAGTCAAAAAGAATGGAAAGATTAGAGTTTGCAGACTTTAGAAACTTGAACTTGGCCACCCCTAAGGATAAGTACCCTATGCCTGTAGCAGATTTGTTAGTTGATGGTGTTGTTAGGCACAAGGTTTTGTCTTTTATGAATGGTCACTCAAGATACAATCTGATTTTCATAGTAGAAGAGGATACATTCAAAACAACTTTATGTTATCTTGCTGCATTGGCGACATATGAATGGGTTGTAATGCCTTTTGGCCTTAAAAATGCTGGGGCTACTTACCAGAGTGTCATGAATTCCTTATTTCATGACATAATAGGCCGATTTATGGAAATATACATTGATGACGTGGTGGTGAAGTCTAATTCCTATAAAGAACACTTGGTTGATTTGAATAAATCTTTTGAGAGAATAAAGGAATGTGACCTAAAAATGAATCCTTTGAAGTGTGCCTTTGGTGTAACAACAAGCAATTTCTTGGGATTTATGGTTCATCAGAGAGAGATTGAAGTTGACAAAAACATGACAAGGATGATCTAAGAAGCCAAGCCTCCTACTTGAAACAAGGAATTGCAGAAACTTCTGGGACAACTCAATTTTCTTAGATGTTTTATCTTCAATCTGGCATGCAGGGTTCAAGTGTGTTCTCAGTTGCTAAAGTTGAAAGATGAAGAACAATTCAAATGGGAGCCTTACCACCAGCATGCTTTTGAAGTCATCAAAAGGTGCTTAGCACAACCTCCTCTCCTAGCTCCTCCTGTCAAGAATAAGGTTATGAAGCTGTACATTTCTGCTTCAGAGAAGTCCATTGGGAGTTTGTTAGCACATGATAGTGAGAGTGGGAAGGAACAAGCAGTGTATTATCTCAATATGCTTATGACTTCGGTTGAATGTAAATACAGTCCTATGGAAAAATTATGTCTTTCACTTACATGCTTCCTATTTTGGTTTACTTAGTGTGCAAAACTGATTTAATAAAGTATTTACTTTCTCGGCCCATAATGAGAGGTCGAATTGGTAAATGGGCTTCAGCGCTAATGGAATTTTCATTTTAGTACATTCCTCAAAAGACTGTAAAAGGTCAGGCCTTAGCAGATTTTCTCACCAACCATCCTTGTTTAGAAATCTGTAGCGAATTTGGTTTCGGCCTAGTTTCCTATTTTTCTCATTTCACGCCTTGGACTTTGATGTTTGATAGTTCTAAAGCTAATTTAGTTTTTGGATGTGAGATCATAATCATTTCTCCTAAAGGCTTGAAGATACAATTCTCTTTTCAGTTTGACTTTGAATGCTCAAATAATCAGGCCAAATACGAAGTTATGATAATTGGCCTAGAAATATTGAGAGAAATGGGAGTTTCAACAGTAGAAGTAATTGGGGATTCACAACTTGTCACTAATCACTTAGGGGGTATTTACAAATTCCATAGTGAAGATTTGGCTCCTTACTTTATGGAAGCTAAACAACACCTTGAAGATTTTGATGATGCTTCATTCAAACACATTCCTAGAAGATTTAACTATGAAACCAATGAAATGGCTCAAGCTGCAACTGAAGTGAAGATTCATCAAGGTTTCTATCAAAGACCTATCACCATCTAGAGAAGATTGTTGCCTTCAATCAAGAGGAGAGAGCAACCTATCTTGGACGTAAACATGACAAAGATTTCTGAAGAAGATTAGCACTTTCCCATATCCGAATTCCTGAAACATCCACAACATCTTGCAGACAGAAAGACTAGAAGGAGAGCAACACATTATGTCTGGATTGAATGAGAACTTTACAAGAAGAGTCTTGAAGATGACCTGCTCTTGTAGTGCCTTTCTAAAGAAGAGGTAATCAAAGTAATGGCTGAGGCACGTGAAGGAATATGAGGGGCTCACTAGGCATAGCTTTGCCCAAGGATATTTACCTTGTCAAGCCCATGGTCCTATTCAACATGCTTCAGCAACTTCTATGAAGTCTATAGTTAAACCATGGTCATTTAGAAGTTAGTCTTTTGACATGATTAACAAGATCTTTCCTCCTCCTTCTAAGGGTCATTGCTTTATAGTTGTGGCTACGATTACTTTACAAAGTGGGTTGAATCCATTCTTATGAAATCAGTGAATCAAAGTGACATCATCAAAATCATCAAAGAGAACATTATCCACAGATTCGGCCTACCTCAACATATTATGGCCGATAGGGAAATTGTTTTCTTTGGTAAACAAGTCCAGGCTTTTGCCAAAGAATATGGTATAGAACTCTCTCATTCTACTCCATATTATGTTCAAGGCAATGGCCAGGTAGAATTAACAAACAAAGTTCTGGAAGGCATCATTGAAAGAATGATTTGAGGACAAACCCAGGATTTGGCATGAAGTCCTGTCAAAAGCCTTGTGGGCCTATAGAACTTCAAAGAGAACAACAACAGAAATTACACCATTCATGCTTACTTATGGGCATGATGCAATCCTACCTATGGAGGTTACTGTGAAATCCTTGAGAGTTGCATTTCAGAATGGTTTAACTCCTATAGAGTGCAATTAGCCTATGTTCATGGAGCTTGAAGATCTTGATGAAGTAATATTAGCAGTTCTAGATCAACTTTTAGTGCAAAAATAGAGAGTAGAGAGATCTTATAATCAAATAGTTAGAAAGAAGAGGTTTGCAGAAAATGACTTAGTCTGGAAAGTAGTTCTGCCATTTGGTGCAAAATATCCTAAGTTTGGGAAATGGTCTCCAAGCTGGGAGAGCCCATTCTAAGTTTTCAGAATTTACAAAGGAGGTTCATACCAGTTGCAAGACTTAGACAGAGAATTACACAAACATTCAATAAATGGCAAGTACTTGAAGAAATTTTACCCAACAATGTGGGAAATGATGGAGTTAGCAACGCAAAGTTCTGTGCATTCATCAAATAAAAAACAGCCTGAACAAACCGAACAAAGTTAAGCATGTACAAAAATGTTCAAAATGGCCTGGTCTAGAACCAGGCCGACTAAGCAAAAATGGCCTTCACAGGCCAAACAAAAGAAAAGGTGCTATAAATTCCTAAGCTAAGTAAAAGTTTCAGGGTGCAATAAAAAAGGAATTACGAGAGATTGGTCAGTTTAGTCTTGAGAATGTTCCAAGGAGCATCCACAATTTGTAGTTCAATCAGGGTGGCGACATGAGTTTATGCAAGTTCAAGAAGTTGGAAATTTAGTTCTAAGAATTTAGTGTTCATTGGTGAAGAAAATGTGTATAGTTCCTGCTTCGAGGTAGCCAGGATTCCTTCGTCTTTCTCTACGTCTTCTAGCTGAACTTGAAGAATGGCAATCTGGTCCTTCAGATGGACAATTTGCTTGGCCTTAGTGTTAGTAGCTTCCTTCAGTTTCTTGTAAGATTCCACATAATCTTTTATGAGGTTTTCAAATAGGCCAACCATTGAAATTTCTTGTCAATTTCTCCTTGTTTGAGAATAAGGGAAAGGCGAGTCTGGCTTAGTTCAAGAATTCACAGTTGAAATTCTTGGAGAGTTGGTTGAAGGATAGAGTCAAAGGGTGCGGAGGTGGCTAGAACCTTCAGGGCAAAAGTTAGAATTAGGAGTCATCCTAGATGCAAAACGTCTGGGAAAGACAAGGCTAGCAGAGACTTCAGATCATCTTGGCCTTCTCAACTTCATTTGATGAAAGCATGACTTGGCTTGAGGAAGTACTTCCACTGCCGGAGGCTCCAAAAAAATAAGCATTCGAGTCCACAGCTGGCTTTGGGATGGTTGGAGCAGGTTCCGGTGCTTTGAAGGCTTGAGTAATTTCGCCTTGAGTGGCTACGATTTCTTGGGACTTTTTCTATGTAGAAAGATCATAAATAAGAAAGATGCCAAAAAGAAACCAAAGAATGAAGGCGGTTGTGGAATGAGAAGTTTTACCTTATTTTTAGAAAGTGGAAAGATTATCTCAGGAGGATTATCTTTTGCTTGAGGAGCTGTGGTATAGCTACAAGAATCCACTAGAAAGGTGTGGTCTTTGCGTGATACCATTTTGAACCTCTTCGATTTGGTTGGAGTTGGTGTTTCTTTAGTTGGAGCCTTGGTTGTTTTCATCACCATAATTCTAGGAGATTTCTAGAATAAAGAAAAAGGGCTCTGTAGAAGACCAAAGGAAAAAGTCAGAAATGATTGAAAATTCTTACCTGAGGGAAGAAAGAACTAGAAGGATTGGCAGCAATTTCTGCTTTGTAATTCGATTTGGTTTTTTGGCTGGTGGAGTAGCACCTGTTTGGAGATAGAATTTCAACTCGTTAGTAAAAATTGAGATCTTCAGTTGCTAGAAATGGATGGTAAATTCTGCACGTACTAGGTAGGCTACTTCTTTTTTCTTTTTCTTTTTTTGTTGTTGTTGTTGTTGCTAGTGAGCTTTGTTTGCTAGTTTCTTCCGACATGTTACAGTAAGTAGGTATAGCAACTACAAGGCCAGAGTGTAGAAATTGTCAGAATCAAGTCAAATGATAGATAAGTTTTCAGAAAGAAAAGGAACTAACCAGCATTAGGTATATGAACTATTTTGATTATTCCTTGTCTAATAGCATTCTCAACTTCCCAAGAAGGAACGTTGGTCTCTGCAACGGTTACTTTTTCATTCTCAAGAAGGAAAACATCCATTGCTTCCTCACGAAAAGTATTAGCAAAGACAGAGGATGTATCAGGGAAGGGAGGAATGTTTCTACGGTAAGGTTTCAGGAAAGTTTGTAAGGCATGAGTTTTGCCTTCTTTTTCTGTTTGTTAGAAATTTCAGTCAGTTTTTCCTCTTGAAGTTTTTCTATTTCATCAAAGTTCAAGGGTTTCATTTACACTTAAAGAATTCCTCAAAGCAAAGGACTGAATTGAAACAATCAAGAAAGGAAATAGTACATTTTTTTTGTCCTCTAGAATGGGCAGGACTTTGGGCGATTGTCTTCTTGGTATCCTCAATCCTTGCAATGTGGTCTGGAGATTTGCGAATCAAAAATGACTTTAGGTCAATAGAAGTTTTGTTTACGATGTACATTCCCTACCAAACATCAACATCAATGGTAGCATCAGGGGATTCATCAAAGGCCCTAAAATGGAAGTTCTGCATCAGAGTAGGAAAAATAGAGTTAAGTGCCTTAATGTCTGCATTGCTTAAGACAAATCTGCCTTTAAATGTGTCATTTGAGACAAGTGTGAAGGAATAAGGATCAATTGAGGCATGCCAAACTGACGGGGGAATTGTGTGGCATTATAAATTTTTGCACTACATTTACTATTATTTGGCGTAAAGCTAAGGCCAAATAGAAGGTCCATTGAGATCACGAAGCTGGCCTAGACTTCAAATTGTTCATTCTTCTGACTAGTGGCTTTGGATGGATGAATGTCGAGCCAAGAAGGGGCAGAATCACGTGTGAAAAGTAGGAGAGCAGAGGCATCACAAGATATCAGCTTTTTGTCAGAAAAGTGAAGCATTCATCAAACACATGGGCTTTAGGGTAGGCCTCTAGGAATCGGAGGCCAAAATAGTTAGATTGTGACACAATGGCAGGAATGGATGAAGCAAACTTTGGAAAATAAGCCCAGAGCTAGAGTTGCGTAAGCTAGAAGGGTCCATAATCGTTGATCAAACGTAAAGAGACTAACTCCATCATGCCTCTGTGAAGGTAAGCCAGAACCAGTGGGCCAAGAGCAAGCTTTCTACCCTGAGAGAGAGCCTTGGCCAATTCTGTGAAGTCCTTAGGCCTCGTTTGGCAACCGAACTTTTTAGCCAAAAAGTCAAAAAGTTACAAATTAGCCAAAAAACCAACAACCCATACCAAAAAGTCAAAGATTCTCTTTTCTCTTTACTTTTTGCACATCTTTTCGTAAAAAGCCAAAAAGACATCCCAAATATACTAGTTTTTTTTAGCTCATATTTTATCCAAATAGCCAAAAAGTTACTAAATTAGCATGTTCCCAAACAAGGCTTTAGTAATTTTCTAGGAAGGGACACAAAACAATCATTTGTTCGATCAAAAAATTAGAAATGAAATGTGTTCATTCTCAGAAACGTCTGGAGTCGTCTGAACAACAAGAAGGAATGAGGAGTAAGTCAGCAGTTTCTTGTCAAAATAAACATAAGCAATTTCTTTGCAAACAAGGACAGTGTTTACTTCATCTCTGTGGGACGAAAATCGGCTGAAAAGGCAATGTTGCAAGGGACCATCATACCAGTCCTTAGATGAAAGGAGCTGGTAGAGATGGACCAAAAGTGGGAAATAGAGAAGAACAAGGCTTTGTCAAGCCGAATATTATCAACTTAGCATGATTGCATCATAGATTCCTACTTTTTTTTCCAAGTGTGACCTTTAGCAACAGTTCTGTGATCCAGTCAAGCGACATACTCAAGTTTGGGAGAATGCCAAACTTTGATGGGTGAAGACAACTTATAGAGACTCTAGTTGGCAGGAACAGAGTGCTCAAATGGAATTTTCTTCTCAAGGCATGGGTAATACCGATTCCGACAGGTAGGAAAGCCAACAACAAAAGCAGGACTAAGCCCTAGCTTGTGTTTGAGATGAGCCAACAAAATGGGAAAGATCGATCAGATACTCAGAATAGATTGAGGGTTTCTTGTCTTTGATAAGAGCATCAATCTCAAGCCCAACTAATTTCAGTTCTTTCTCTGAGGTAGTAGTTTTTTTGAAAGCCATGGAAGCAAAGAAAAGGGAGAAAAGAAGCTTTGGGTAAGATGACGAAGAAAAGGAGAGAAAGCTGTTGGTGCAAAGTGAGAATTGAAGAAATGATTGGAGGTATTTATAACCCTAGCACTTGAAGGATTGGCCTCTTTGAGAAACTGGTGCCAAGTTTTGGGTGGCAAGGTTGAAATTTGGGGAAATTAAGCCTAAAGATGCTCTTCTAATCATTCCATTAAGGAGTCACAGTCACTTCTTCCTCTGCAGAGACGTCATCAGTCCTACACTTGACAGATGCTGTCAGTTCTTGCAATGGAAGAAACACCGACGCAATGATGGCAGGTGTGTCAATTGGTTGCCAACTCATTTTTCCCACTTCATTCGTCAAGATTCGATTTTCCAAGGGGTTTCGGTCCATCATATTAAGGAAGGTCATAATTACGACTCAAATCAAGGCAAAAGGGGGAGGTTTTTCCCATATTAAGTCTATTTTGTATCTTAATTTCTAAACTAGGTCTAATTTGGACGGAATTCCCAAACTAAGCTAAAATACTATTACAAATCGCGCTTTCACTGTTTGGAGCCCAAAATGTGATGAATAGTGAAAGTGCTATTGCAAACCACGTTTTTAATTAAGAAAGCGTGGTTGCAAATCACGCTTTTAACATAAGATTTTTTTCCGAATAAACGCTATTTGAAATCGCACTTTCTGTGAAAAAAAAATTTCTGAATAAAATGCTATTTGGAATAGCGCTTTTTGTGCATATAATTTTTTTGTGAGGAAAACGCTTTCACTGTGTAATATTTTTTCTTCAGAAAACGCTATTTGGAATCACGCTTTAACTGTAGCTAAATGAAAGCGTGGATTGAAACCACGCTTTTAAAACATTCATAAAACACCCAAGCCCCCTCATTTGCAATCACATTTTTTACACTTTGGTCTCAGACTCTGCTCTCGCTCTTGCTCTCAGACTCTTTAGCTCTCGCTCTCGATCTCCCTCTGCTCTCAGACTCTCTCTCTGCTCTCACTCTCTGTCTCTGCTCTCTCTCTCTCTCTCTCTCCGTGGTATGGCTCTGTCTGTATCATTTGAATTTTATGTATTTATTTATTGTGTTTGTGAAAATGTGAATGTGTGTTTGAAAATGTGAATGTGTGTTTGTGAAAATGTGAATGTTAGTTTGTGAAAATGTGAATGTTAGGCTTTTAAATGTCAATTATTAAATGTGTTAGGGTTTTATCAGTGTTGTGAAAATGTTAGGGTTTGGAATTAGGGTTTGGAATTTTGCTTCTGAATCAGAAATCAGAAATTATGCTTGTGAATAATTTGAAATGTCTATATTTTGAAATCATCTTCTGAAGAAAATATAGACATCTTCTTCACCTATATTCGTTCACCTATATTTGAGCTAGATGCCATACTTGTTGAATTGGAATATAGACATTTTGAGCTAAATGTCTACATTTGATCTATATACAAAATCATCTTCTTCGCCTATATTTGTTGAATTGGAATTATGAAATGTCTATATTTTGAAATTTCAAATCAGAAATTGGAATTTTGAAATTATACTTGTGAATCAAAATGTCTATATTTTTTGAAATTAGGGTTTAGAATTTTGAATTGTGAATAAATCAACCTATATTTGTTGAATTGGAAATTTTATTTTTTGTTTGTTAAGAGGAATTAAAAGGAAATTAGGGTTTGAAATTAGGGTTTTAAAAGTAATTTTTTTAATTAAGAATAAAATTAAAAAAATTGAAATTCATATAATTGATAATTGTTAATGTCATATTATGAAATTCATATAATTGAGAATTGAGAATTGAAATTCATATTATGAAATTCATGAATTGAGATATTTATGAGTAACATAACTAAGAGTTTGTTTGAATTGGAATTTGGAATTTTTCATGAACCAAATAACATATGGCCCCATGAGTGTGGACTTTTCACCAATTATCCCTATTTTAAATTGATAATGTTATATGTATTAATAAATTTTTATTATAAAAAAAAATTAACTACTAGTATAACACCTATTACATCATTAAAATAATTCAAGCTTTAATTTTAAAAAATTTATTAGTACATGATATATCAATTATTAAGAATAATTTATAAAATTTATTAATTTGTATAATTTTTTTCATTTTGTATATGTTATATATGAAGTTGATGTGTTAAAGTCAATTTGCTTTAATCATATATATAGTTAGAGTGTTCTTTATTTGTTACACATAATTACCAATATGCATAGCATGAATTGTTGACTTTATGGTTGTATATTCAATTTTTTATTCAGTTTCTACATCAATTGGTTGGCATAATCTAGAACTAAGTAGGTAAATTTCATTTTTGATTTGCCACTCACCCAAATAATACTGACCTACGAAAATCTGTAAGTCCAATCACTTGTATAGATATTATGGTACACTGTAAGGAATATTACCTTATTTTGTATTCACCCAAAAAACATTACCTTATTTTGTGAAAATAGCTTTTTAAAAAATAAAAATTGATAAAAAAAAATTATGTTTATCACCCGTTAAAAAAAAAATTAAAAAGCAACCCAATTTCATATTAACTTTTTTAACTCATAAAAAAGTCGAAAATCATTAAAAAAATAATATCAAAAGAGTTTTTAGTCATATTATTTATAAATTAAGAGGTCAATAAATCAATTTTTACTTAAAGGCAATGGATGATCAGTGAAAAACATAAACGCATGACTTTCCAAGAGTACCTAATAATTTTTCAACATTAAAAAAATATCAAACAAACTCTTAGTTATGTTACTCATAAATCGATAATTCATATTATGTTACTCATGAATTGGAATTTCTCCTCATTGAAGTTCATATTATGTTCTCTCAAATATTTAATTTTGACTCTATTTTATTCAAAAAATATATATTTTTATTGACTTCAAAATAATAAATGAAAAGATCATGTTCTCTCAAAATATTTAATTTTGACTCTATTTTATTCAAAAAAAATATATTTTTATTAACTTCGAAATAATAAATGAAAAGATCATGTTCTCTCAAAATATTTAATTTTGACTCTATTTTATTTAAATAAAAATATTTTGGTTTAGTTTCGTTTGGTTTATTTCACTATATTTGGGGTCAGGCACCCAGAATATGATTAAAAATTCTTAGAATTTATTTTCATTTGGGTTTAGCTAAAGGTTTCCACTTAAATGTTAACTATCTAAATCCATACTTTAGGACATAGCTTATTGCAGGTGTCTGCATATAAGCACATAATCACTTGTAAATTGTATGTAAGATTGAATTGCACTCTGCCCCTCCAAGCTAACCAACCAAAAAAATTTAATTTTGGGAGGTGCCACATTCTTCAACAACCATTTGGAAAATCAAACTAAACAATTTATTTTTGTCAAATTTATTTATATTTTTCAAAAAAATCAAAAAATAATTAAAAAAATCAAACCAAACCGCTATATCATGTATTATTTTTAATATACATTCAATAAAATTAATAATTTTTATAAAAAATATTAACTTTGATATTAGAATAATTTGAAGACATTTCATCATAAAATACCAACATTTAATTTTATAATCTTGTCATAGAAATTTAAAAAAATTTAATGAGCTGAATTTATAATACATATAATAGCATTATAGTAGAAATTAAAATTTCCTCACAAAACTTAAGAAAATTTGAAAAAGTTTTTGAAATGGGTATTGAACAAAGTTACTTATTGCCACTTCCCACTACCATTGAAAAGGAAAATCTGAACATTATGTTTTAATAATTTTTATTTTGATTTATATAATTAGAAGTCATTATTACACTAGTTATAATATATGCATGAAAAGAGTCTTAAAATATTTTAATTAATAGTCTATAGCAATTTCGTAGGTAAGAAGGACAAAAAAAAAATGGCACTTTGATGGGTAAGCCTGTGTTTCATAATACCAAATAATTGGTACGGATGCCCGATAGATTCACATGGATAACCATCCAAAATTTACTACATAGATTTAACCACCAACTTAAATTTTCTCTCTAATTTTTGGCCTTTATAAATTATCTGTGTAATTATTATTTTATTTTTGTATATTTAAGAAAAAAAAAAGATTAAATAAATTATATTTTTTTCTTACTTTTCAGGACGAGCCAAAATGAGTTTTTTGTTTTAATTTCATAACAAAGCCTCTATGGCCTCTAAAAAGTGGACGAGGGTTACTAGTTCACATAGGAAATAACTTTGTTATTAAGATCCCTAATGGCACAAGTTTGAGCAAATCAAATTAACTTATCTGTAATTGTCCATAAATCTGAAGAATTGGATCGCCAGTTTTAAAAAATTAATAACAATGTTTGAAACCTCTATTTTATATTGTCCAAATCAATCGAGTTCTTTCAACTCAATGGAACAAATATTTAATTATCTACAAAACTTACACTATGATTTAAGATGTTTGTATGATTTGTCTAATTTTGTCCAGTCTCACTGAATAAGAAAAATACTTGATAGAATGAAGTGTTTTTTAAATGTGTGATATATCTGTCTACCTTATCAAAATAATAAAAAACAGATCAAGATTTATGAAAAGAAAACAAAATAAGTGTTTTTAAAATTGGTCCCGCTTACATGCGTACGATTAAATCGTTGCCTAAATTAACGGTTGTGTAGAGTCATTATTATTTATTTATTTATTTTCAGTGAATGCCTTTTAAAAATTGATCATATTGAGGGAGGGAGGCCCTTGCTGCAATGGTAAGGTTGTTTTATTATGCTGATAATAATGCTTGTGGTTATATGTATATTGTTTCGATATATGTTTATTGTTGATATTTTAATGTTTATTGTTTCATTGAAGCAAGTATATGGCAACTGTTCCAATTATCTTCTACTAGGGGGGAAACATAATTTGGGATCCCGATGAAGGTGCATCATATGATGCTGAGCCGAAAGGGATATATGGGGTGCAAATTGGCACCACACTTAGCGATTTGGAGGAGATGTTTATGTCTAAGGTGGCAAGTTACGGGAAAATAGTCCGATCGATCTTCAAATGCAGATATCCTTCTCGCCAATGGCAAGCAACCAGTAAATACAAAATATTACCGATCAATGACAATGAGGCGTTGAACACCGTATTAAGTATCGGTGGAAGTTTCCAACCACCAAATTGTTTGGAAGTGTAGATTGAGAAAGAGGTTGTACACAATCTTCCGAATATGACACAGATGGATTCTCATCCGTTCACTACATTGCTAACACATGGGATTGACACAACAGCGTTTTAGTCTCCTATGTATAAATCAAATGAATGTTATGCAGCTGGCTATACACAACAGACATTTCATGGCCATGGTGGAGAATCAAGTTCACGTGGTGGACACGAGACTGAATTTCACAATAACACCGAAGATGTGCGCACCTACAGCCATCATACCACTCCAGTTGAAGTTGCTGGTAATATGGCTGAAACGGTTAATTCTGTGCAGTTTGCTGACAGTGACATGTACGGTCCTAATGTCGCCCTAGACAATCATGAGAATGAAATGTGTGATGAAGAAAATTTATTGGGTGGATCAGATGATGATGATGATGATGAAGATGATGCCGACGCTCCCGTTAATATTCAGAATGCCCCCATTCTACCTAGACCTGAAATCCCTTTCTATGAAAACATTCACATGGGTGGTGATTTTGACATTAGTAACCGCGATGTCGTTCCCCGTAACCGAATCTGGAATGCTGAAAATCCTGAGTTGGACAAAGGGATGGTTTTCGTTGATAAGAAGCAACTCGTACATGCTGTGAAATTGTACTATGCAACAAATAATCGAGAGTATAAAGTCGTAACCTCCAAGCAAGACGTTTGGGTGTGTGCTTGCAAGCACGATTGTAGATGGTGGTTGCATGCATTTCTTAGTAGGATACATGGTCTTTTTGAAATAAAGCAGTATAGGGGTCCTCACCATTGTTTATACCCACGAATGAACAGGGACCACACTAATATTAGCTCCAGTTACATTGCTTCTCATCTTTTGGGACAAGTTGCGGTGAGTATACAAAATAAATGTTTACATTTATATACATATTTGTTTGCTTAAAGTGTTCACACCAAAATAATCTAACTCATAGGTATTGTTGTATGCAGAATGAACCTGATATGCCCATTAAGAATGTCATCGAAGATATAAAAAAGACCATGAACTATAATATATCATACAAGAAGGCATGGCATGCAAGGGCAAAGGCAATTAGAATGGTATTCGGGGATTGGGATGAATCATATAGGATGTTGCCTAAATTCATGCATGCATTACAAACATCTAATCCTGGCACCATCGTACAATGGAAGCATGGATATACTGGAAGTACAACCATTATGCCCGTCTTCCACTTTGTTTTCTGGTCTTTCAAACCCGTCATCGATGGATTCAGACATTGTAGGCCTGTTATAACCATAGATGGTACATTCTTATACGGGAAATACACTGGTGTGTTGCTTGTAGCAATGATTGTCACTGCCAATGGCAAAGTATTACCGCTTGCATTCGCTGTTGTCGACAGGGAGAGTTTGGAGTCTTGGTCGTTCTTCATTTCAAATATCAAGGAACATATTGTCATGGACCGACAGGGAGTGACTTTGATATCTGATCGAGCTGAGAGTATTTTAGCTGCTGTGAGGCGGCATTGGCTGAATCCCTCGCTCCAATTTGTTGGATATCATCGGCACTGCCTTCGACATGTTTGTAGTTACTTTAACACTAAGTTCAAAAATAAAGAGCTGAAACAACTTCTATGGAAAGCAGGGAGTGCTCATCAACGACGAAAGTGTAATGGTTACTTACAACAAATACAGGCTATTGACCAAGAAGCCATCAATTGGGTTTACAAGATGAATCCTGAGGAGTAGGCCCTTTCGTATGACGGTGGATGTCAGTGGGGGGTATTGACCAGCAATGATGCAGAGTGTTTCAATAGCGTCTTGAAAGGTGCAAGAAACTTACCTATCTTAGCTATGGTTGAATTTACATTTCGGCGGCTCGTAAAATATTTTGACGATATGGGAGCCCAAGCAGAAATAGATGTACGAAATGAGTTCCAACACCCTAGAGAGATGCAAAAAACTATTGAGGATGGCATCACAAGGGCAAATACTTTCAAGTTGATATCGTATGACAGGTTAGTTTGTAATATAAACTAAATTGTTGTTATTATGTTGTCAAGTTAAGTACACCTAAAAACATGAACTTGATTAGTTTCTATTACAATTTTTTGATAGGCCATGCCGCGTATTTGAGGTGGAAACATCTTTTCACCATGGACGAGGTCGCAATACACAAATTGTGCGGATGAATCAACCCACGTGCAGTTGTGGGAAATATGAGATACGACACTATCCATGTTCCCATATGCTTGCTGTAATGTCTGAATGCGGTGACAATCCATTCGAGTACGTTGATCTAGTATATAGGCTTCCTGTATACATGAGGGTTTGGGAAACTAAATTCAATCCAATACCACATCAAGATTATTGGGCTGATCCGCAGTGGACCTTAATACCTAATGTACTGCATCTGCGAGAAGTAAAACAAGGTCGTGCATCTATGTCTCGTATTCCGAATGAAATGGACATATCAGATAAGCGTTTGACCGCTCGTTGCAGTGAGTGTCAGCAGATAGGTCATGACAGGTCAACATGTCCGGCGCGACTTGGTCGATAAAAACTATGTAATACTTACATATTGTAATAGATCATTTTTTAATTCTTTATTTGTAATAGATCATTTTATTCTTTCTTTTGTAATTCATTATTTGTAAACGGGGTCGTACATTTAAATAGATCATTTCTATTTTTTAATTCTTTATATATTGTAATTGTTTGATTTCCTTGACAAAATTTACAACTAACATACTAAACAAATAAATTAAACTAAATGACAATGCAAAAACATTTAACTATACCACATAGGCCTATGTTTTTTATTCTCTACTTGATTGAAAATGTCTATTACAAAATTTCAGTTAAAATCACATAATTCTTCTACCATTTTAAGATTTTAATATTTCAACTGATGCAAGCATTTTTTACATTTACAATTTATGAATCAGATGTACGTAATTTACAAATTTTATACTTTTTTGGAACTTTTACCATTACAAAATCAATAATGAAGTTTTGTCAAATATGTCATAAATGTAATTAGCAACCTCTTATTGGAAAAAAAATTATCATTCCATTTTTTCGCAAATATTTATGTACGAAAACTATCCACATGTTACTGGTCATTATTAAGCTTATGTAACTGAGACCCTAAAATGATTTTGTAAAAGATTTCTATATTAGTTATAGCATAGATAACGATAGGTTCTGTTGAATTGCTTATCATATTTAATGGCACATAATATGCAAAATTTAGATTTTAGTGAATTGCTTCCATGTTAATGGAACACAAATTGATACTTTTAAAATAATCGACCACATTTGTTTTTCAAGTCATCATGTACAGAATAATTTGAGTTTAATTGTTATAGTTAAATTACATGCTCACCAATACAGATTTTTAAAATGTATTTGTTTTTCAACTGTACAGGCTTCATGGCACATCTACCTGATGAGGTCCCACTTTTGAGTCATCCACATCGGGCTGACAGTATATGGGAGGACCCGGTATGCAATAACATTTGTTGGACTTTACGCTTACAATGAAAATACCCTACATTTCGTTTTATATTACGTGATAATGCTATAATTTAAACTACTCATTCTGTTATGCAGGACCAGGCACGCACTGTGGTGACATGCCGGCGGGGAGATTCCGGCCTGTGGGAGCATCTATTGGACCATAGAGTCTTGCAGTGTCTACTACGCACAGGATTCTATAGTGTCTATCGTATAGGCCATATCAGACTGGACCACCCACTCATTACTGCTCTCGTCAAGAGGTGGCGCACAGAAACTCATACATTTCATTTCCCGACCGGTGAGGCCACCGTCACATTGCAGGACATATCTGTCATATACGGTCTACGGATTGATAGGCGAGCAGTTGTTGGACCTGACCCACCATTGACAAGGGACTAGTGGATAGCCCTATGCACTGAGCTATTGGGAGTAGCACCTACACCTGCAGACTTACAGGCAGGTAAAGTGAGGGTGAGGTGGCTGTCTGAGCAGTTTCAGGGCCATCTTCCAGATCATACTCCAGATGAGTTTGTACAGCAGCATGCCCGAGCATATATTCTGTGGCTTATTGGGGGGGTACTTCTCCCTGATAAGTCACAGAACCTGCTCAAGCTGATGTACTTGCCACTGTTGAGAGACATTGACGTGATCGGCCAGTACAATTGGGGCGTCGCGACTTTGGCATGCTTGTATAGGATGCTATGTCGAGTAGCTCAGGTGGCTGCAAATCAGATCGGAGGACCCCTTGTCTTGCTACAGGTTAGTAAGAATTTTATTACATGTCAATTCATATTGTATGGCATATATCAGTATTGTAATTGCGTTCAAACTATTGCAGATTTGGGCGTGGGAGAGATTGATTCGCATTGCCCCGTCTAGGCGGCAACTGGTTGCTCCTGGTGAGGTTCTCATCGGCCAGGGAGACATGCAGATGTCAGCCGGACCTCGAGGTAGCCAGTGGAGGGTTGACATGGGCCATGAGGTCGTATTAACCCACGTAGTCATCATGTATAGAGACCAGCTTGACTGGATGATAGAGGGCAAGGTATCAAATTTAAATACCTAAATTTTAATTGTCATATGGAGTGTATATGTTCATGAGCGATTTTTAATAGACTTGTCGTTATTGTAGTTTATCTGGCAACCTTATGCTGAGGTCCTCGGTACGCTCCCAGACTATTGCCGACTAGGTGAGGAGATATGGATGGCGAGAGTGCCACTCATTTGTTTTGACGTGGTTGAGTGGCATCTCCCTGATCGTGTCCTCCGACAGTTTGGTCGTGTCCAGTCCGTGCCGGATCGGTGTGACACCGAGTGGCGGTTGCATGCGACTGATAGACGTGGCCGAGCCGACACTGACTGGAGTGTACATCATATGCGATACATACAGCTGTGGGATGCTCGTCGCGACAATATTGTACAGGCTGACTGGAACGATGGGGTCCTCCCCTCTCCCGACCCTTACATGTTGTGGTATCGACGACATACACACCTACTTGTCGGTAATCCGAGCCACTTGTCTGAAGCCGAATATTAGGGAGTTGGGCCTTCTATCGAGGCATTTGTGAGTAGTTATTAATTGTGTCAGATAATTGTTAATATCATAATTGATTATTTTCAGTCAATTATAGCCTAATGTATCTGATTTTTTGTTCAGGTGGTTCGAGTTGGGAGGCCATATCACTTGGCTGAGGACGCCCTTTTCAAACGTGATGGACAGCTTGGTCTACAGGCCCTTGCAGAGATCCGAGAGTTATTGTACGAGGGGATCCAGCATGCCCATCAGGTAGATTGTCTGCATTTTGGGGACTACGGTGTACACAGTGCAGCAGCTGCTCCAGACACATCAGTCCCGTCCACGTCAGTGCCTCCCACTTTAGCGCCAGCCACAGCAGGTCCTTCGACTTCAGTCACCCCACCACATGATACCCCATACATTTCTCCAGATTCCCCACACGTACATCCTACCCAGCATGCTGACCCTGATTGGACACCGCCCCGGTTTATGCATGATGTTGTTACCCCACCTACCCAGTTACCACATGCTTTTCTGGGGACTACTTCGACCACGCCCCGGTTCATGCATGATGTTGTTACCCCACCCACCCAGTTACCACCTGCTTTTCTGGGGACTACTTCGACTGCGCCCATGAGTACACATGATGTAGTTCTCATTGACATCTCTCACATTGACGATGAGGCCCATATTGAGCCCCCCCAGAGCGCGAGGGAGAGGCCAAGGTTATGGTCGTGGGGGACGTCGCGGCCGAGGTCGGGGTGCGGGCAGAGACAGAGGTCGAGGTCCACCTACAGATCGTGATACAGTTGCACCAGATGAGGAAGTTTCACAGCTCACAGCAGTATCCGATCTGCAGGCAGAAACAGGATCAGGGGCAGCAGATGCAGGAGAGGGGGGGTCACACTCACAAGCTCCACATGTAGTCAGTGGAGGGCCACATGTAGGGGAGGGAGTGCCAGATATTCAGAGAGTCTACCGTAGGAGACCGAAGAGGGAGGTCCACGGTCGGGGTTGTGGGACTGGGGGTAGGTTAGGGCATTAGTGGTTGTGATATGGACTGTATAGTTCTGTTTTTTTTTTTTTTGGTAATTGTTATAGGTTTTGTAAATCAAACTTGTACAGCTGATATTTATTCGCAATTATAATTTCACAATTTTTTATTCTTACTTATTTTGATAAATCACACAAATCTCTTTCACATCTCTACCTCTCTCTCATTATCCGTAATCTCTGTATTATTTATAGTAATTTACGTTTTTTTCTCAATTTTACAAATTAAGACAACCATTTATAAAATTGAAGTTTAAATAAATTTTAAGAATTAAATTATAAATCCTAAACCCTAAAATAAAAATAAATAAGGTAGCGTTTAGTAACGTTTACGTTTTTGGTTTATGTTTACAAAAAAATTAAAAACTGATTTTTGTTTATTTTTAGAAAAACATAAATTACAAATGAGTTTGGTTTGAACAAAATGTTTAAACAACCCATAAAAACATAAAATAAAAAATATGTTTATTCAAACCTAAAAAATATGTTTGTTCAAGCCTAAAAACAATTGAAATATCTCCCTTCATTGATAAGTCGTGGATAAGCATTACAAATCCATTACAACATAAATGGTTTGGTCATTCATCCAAACAATTTCATTCATTATCATCATCATCTAACATCTCAATATTAGATTCATACATAACATACACGCTCCAGGCGAAGTACTGGTGTGCATCATCCATTAACTCATCTTCGGCACGCTCATTTGCGGTCTTCATTAGTGAGGACCTTTGCAAACGTTGGGTCATGCGATTAACTTCATCGCGGATACGATGCAATGCCCTTTGCAACAACTGTGGAGTGTCAGTTGGCATACGCATGGCTAACCGGCGAGGAAATTTAATATTAACTTCACGAGGTGCAGGAAGTTCACGACGGCAAAGAAATCCGAAAGTGTGGCTGCTACCTCCATTTACCTATGACTACAAGAGCGAAAAGTACTCGAGTCCGAAGGATTATTATGCTGGTATCCAAGCAGAATAGGCGTTCAGGGTAACGGAGCAAGAAGGATTGTTTAATGATCTACGTAACTTTGGGGCACCGGTACCTCATCATCGTTCATTGACCATGGCTAGACGAAATGTGAGTGACTATGAAAAAGCAATTAGCAGAATTAAGAAGGAGAACAACAGAATGTTGATGCGGAGATGTCGATATTTCATACTTCAGCTAGCCACCGAAATGGCAGAAGCAAGCAACAGAGATTTGACAATAACTGCGCGAAATAATGTCTTAAACAATGAAAAATATCTCTCTGACTACTACATGTCAGATGAGGAATGAGAAATCAAACACCGTTATCTTTCATATATGTTTGTATGTATGTTGTGTCGTATCTTCGTTACTAGAGTGTAAGACAATGTTGTTGTTCATCTAACATACGGATGTATTTCAAGT
Source organism: Camellia oleifera (assembly GCA_022316695.1). Taxonomy (NCBI): domain Eukaryota; kingdom Viridiplantae; phylum Streptophyta; class Magnoliopsida; order Ericales; family Theaceae; genus Camellia; species Camellia oleifera. The sequence goes on along the minus strand of CM039319.1, from coordinate 93,606,387 downwards.
ATTTGTTTTATGAACCTAAAGTTTATGAAATAACTACATTTATAACTACACATTTATTAGTTCATAACTTTCTTTATTGAATTGCAATGAGTTAATGAATGTTCTGGATTAATGAATGGATTAATGTATGTTGAATTATGTGAATACTTAAAACACATAAAACAGAACAGGTAGCTTGGTAAAAAGCTTCCCTTAACTGGGGCTCGTGAAATAGGGATCAATTTACAAAGAATTTCAATCTCCATCAGGAAAGAAGAAAAAGTCACCTTCCAATTCCTGGAAGTCCAGTAAAAATGATGACTCTGGTAATGCATGAGGGGTTGACAGAAAACTAAACTCGGTGAAATGAACTACCGCCGTCAATAACACATAAAACAGAACAGGTAGGTCGGTGAAAAGCTTCCGTTAACTGGGGCTCATGAAATAGGGATCCTCTACGTAAAGAATTTCAATCTCCATCAGGAAAGAAGAAAGAGTTGCATTCCAATTCCTGGAAGTCCAGTAAAAATGATGACTCTAGTAAGGAATGGGGGATTGACAGAAAACTAAACTTCGGGGGCTGGACAAACAAGCTCAAAGCTAAGTGGTTGGTCTAGTTGGGAAACTAATAAAGTTCAGACAAACGAACTACAGCCTTCAATAACACATAAAACAGAACAGGTAGCTTAGTGAAAAGCTTCCCTTAACTGGGCCTCGTTAAATAGGGATCCTCTACGTAAAGAATTTCAATCTCCATCAAGAAAGAAGAAAGAGTCACCTTCCAATTCTTGTAAGTCCAGTACAAATGATGACTCTGGTAAGGAATGAAGGGTTAACAGAAAACTAAACTTCGGGGACTGGACAAACAAGCTCAAACCCAAGTGGTTGGTCCAGTTGGGGGACTAAGTTTAAAACCCAATTGGTTTTACTTGATTTGGTTGGGATGAATCACTATTTACAATCAATTATACCTAAACAGATTGTTTTCTGTACCTTTTTAAAGAAATTGGCGATTCTCTTAGTATAGAAACTAGAATTGTAACCAGTTCTAATGATGTTGATTTGTTATTTTTCGAATTTATACCCAAAGAGAACAACACTTCCGAAATTACTGTGTAACACCAGTTTTTCAGACAGATTTGAATGCACCAGTTTTCTGGACAGATTTGAATGCACCATGATATTCACAAACATTGGTGGCCAAGTACTCCTACCTAACTCACATTTCACTCACAAGATCCACCATTATTTTAAAGTTGATTTCAAAAGTTGAGATTGTAAATGTTTCCCAAAATATTAAAAATCGAATATTAAAAAGTTGATTTTAAAATAATTCCAAATGACAATAAAAATTCAAATAGTCATACTTTTCAATGAAATATAAATAGTAGGTCGTAACAACGAATGATGGATAGCTAAGTGAAACACAACATTGCCTACATAAGGTTCATTTTTTCAAACATTGAGTAGTCAAATCGTGTACAGACTTGTCAGTATATATAGATAGATTGTGAAGTCATGTGACCTGGTGCACAAGCTTTGGTTTTCTCGATATTTTGCTCGATTATTTGATATACAGGGACAACTCATCTCTTATTGATATATGTGGGATTCTCAATTCAGAAAGTCACATGGCAACAGTGAATTCACTAATTTACCTTACAGTGAGCATGCCTTTATTTTGTCCGTATATGCAGATGGATTGTCAAGTCATGTGACTTGATGCATAGGCTTTGGTTTTCTCGATTTTTTGCTCGATTTTTTTATTACAGTGACAACTCATCTCTTATTGATATATGTGGGATTCTCAATTCAAAAAGTCACATGGCAACAGTGAATTCACTGATTTACCTTACAGTGAGCATGCCCTTATTTTGTCCGTATATACAGATGGATTGTCAAGTCATGTGACTTGGTGCACAGGCTTTGGTTTTCTTGATTTTTTGCTCGATTTTTTTATTACGGTGACAACTTATCTCTTATTCATATATGTGGGATTCTCAATTCAGAAAGTCACATGGTAACAGTGAATTCACTTATTTACCTTACATTGAGCATGCCCTTATTTTGTCGGTATATGCAGATGGATTGTCAAGTCACGTGACTTGGTACACAGTATTTGCTTTTCTCTGTTTTTTCAGTCTAGTGACAACTCATACCTTGTTCATATATGTGGGATTGTCATGCAGAGGCATCTTTCTAAAGCCGTTCATAACTAACTATATAAACGAGTAAAGGTGAAGACACAACCTTACAACTCATTTCGCCATACAAAATTATCATTCATTTGTTTTTAAAAATTAGTATGGCTACACGATTCATGGGAGAGAGTGGGAATCGTAGAGGTGGTAGGAACTTGCAAAGGGGTGACAGTTCACGACGAGGAGGGGGAAGGGGCCGTGGCGATTCTGAAGACGATTCATGGGAGGGAGTGGGAATACCTGTTTTAGATTATGCTTGTGGTTATCGTGATAGGTTTAGGAAGCGACATTTTTTGATGCCCAAGTATTATCTAGTTCAAGGAGGTTCATGTATAGAGCCATCTGACAATCAAACAGGATATGGTTTATCTGATGCTGCTCGTCTCAAGTGGCCCACACTATTTATAGAGCGGGTACAGCTGGAAACCTTAAGTCCGAAAAATCAACTTAAGGTGCCAAAAGCACGTTCTATTGAGATCCAAAAGGAAGATCCTGATAATGTTGATCGACTATGTGAAAGACTACAACGTGAGATTTCTCAAATGTGCCATAGGTTAGCCCGCGATATGCAGCTATACATAGTTAAGAAGGATGCCCAGAAGAACAAAACAGAACCAAATGTTGTGGCTATCAAGGGTATCATGGAGGATCCTGAACTTGTCTCTGACACTGAGCTTTCGGATTATTCAGACTCTGAGCCACCTGCCAATTTAAGCGCGAATTAGGTGTTAACGTCTACACTTCGGCAATATTAGGTCATGCATTAATATGTAATGTCTGTGTTAGAGTAAGTATAACTGTTATGTTATGTTTATGTTTATGTATTGTGTCTGTCAAATGTTGCGGTTATTAATATGCAATATTAGGTCATGAATTAGGTGTTTGTCTGTTTAACTATTATGTTTATGTATTGTGTGTTTAGTTCAAGGTGTCCAGGATGTATGTAATGTGTGTTCAGTTCATGGTCTCCAGAATGTATTTTTGTGAGAGACTTATGTCTGTACTACCTATGTAACTGAAAACTATTACATTTGCAACTTCAGTTGTGTTGTTTTCATGCCTGTATGAGTATTTAGTAAATTAGTGATTTCGTATATTATGTATTAAGTTTTATTACAAAAATGTTGACAAAATTTATTTTAGGAGCTCTCGCGGTGGCCTTTGTCTTCTTGGCCGACTCTGCGGTGCTCTTCGCATCTCACCCTTCGTTGTTGCTCGTCGAACTGCACAGTGTGTGGGTGTGCTTCGGACTGTAGAGCATGCATGTCACCTTCTAATGCAAAACAAAGACGAAAGAAAAAAATTTATTTTTTTAATGAAAACGGGTACAAAACGGTTTTACTAAACTAGTTTTCTGAATTACATTCTCACCTTGTAACCCAAAACAAAGACAAAAGAATAAATATATATATATATATTTAAATGAAAACGGTTTTAGTAAAGCCAAAATAATTTTCTGAATAACACCTTCTAACCCAAAACAAAGACAAAAAAAAAAAAAAAAAAAAAACAAATTTTACATGAAAACGGCTTTAGTAAAGCAAACAAAAAAATTATTAATTACATTATCATCTTCTAACCCAAAACAAACACAAAACAATAAACAAAAAAAATTTACATGAAAATGGCTTTTAATAAAGACAAAAAAAATTTCTGAATTACACTTTTTAAACCAAAACAAAGACAAAAGAAAAAAAAAATTTAACATGAGAACGGCTTCAGTAAAGTCAAAAAAATTTTATGAATTACATTATCACTAAAACAATGACAACAGAAAAAAAAAAATTTACAAAAAAAAAATTTAAATATAATTTAAATGAACAGTGAAAGCGTAGTTTCAATCTGTGCTTACTGTAGTGAACAGTGAAAGCATGAATTTTGTAAATGAACATGATTGGCTTAATAATATCTAAATGAACATGATTTTAAAATTATATATATGAAAAATATTATGTAAAATTAATATATGAAAAGAGGCTTTTGCCATAAAAATTTAAATGATATATAAATTGGCTTAATTCCCAAATGTTTGGTAATTAGTTAAAAATATTATGTAAAATTAATATATAAAGAAGAGGCTTTTCTCATATGATGTAACACAAATTAATATATGAAAAGAAGAGGTTTTTCCCATATTATGTAAAATTTCTGAATTACACATTCTAAACCAAAACAAAGACAAAAGAAAAAAAAAAAATTTAACATCACAATGGCTTTAGTAAAGCCAAAAAAATTTTATGAATTACATTATCACAAAAACAATGAGAACAGGAAAAAAAATATTTAAAAAAATTTTTAAAAAAAAAAAATGAACAGTAAAAGCGTGGTTTAAATCCACGCTTTTATTTATCAACAGTGAAAGCGTGTTTCCAAATAGCGTTTTATGAAGAAAAAATAATGCCCAATGAAAGCGCTATTTCAAATAGCGTTTTCTGAAGAAAACGAATCCAGAGTGAAAGCGCTATTTCGAATAGCGTTTTCTTCAGGAAAAAATTTTATATGGAAAGCGTGATTTGCAACCACGCTTTCTTAATTAAAGCGTGATTTGAAATAGCGTTTTCACTATTCATCACATTTTGGGCTCCAAACAGTGAAAGCGCGATTTGTGATAGCGCTTTAGCCTAGTTTGGAAATTTCATCCAAACTAGGCCTAGTTTGGGAAATAAGATGCAAAATAGGCTTAATATGGGAAAAGGGTTAGCATTCAAGTACATCCTTTTAATTCCTTAACAGGACCAAGAATATACTCGAAGATGGGCATTGTTTGTACCATTTTTGGCAAAAATTGCCATGTGGCAATTCCCTAAATTATTAATGCCAAGTGACAATGGAAGATAAGAAGTGAAAGATTTTATGGGACTCACTACCAAGGCTAAGTGAGATGGTGAATGTGTAAAGAGGATTTTTTATGATTATTTAATTAATTAATTGAGTAATTGTTTGAGGAGCATGGAGCCTCAACCATTCCTAAAGATTAGGAGGTTATTGAGTCTTATCTCCTAAAATGGTGTCTTATCCCCTAGTTTGTTGCTAAATGGCTATTGTAGATAAAGATTACATGGGATTTGAAGATGTCATGACCCTAATCCACCCCTAGAGATTTGTATCATAACCAACCAGTAATCACTTGATTACCTATGACTTCAAATGGAACACAAAATATTTAATATTTATTGGGGCCTAAAGTGGAAGCAGATTGATAATAAATAAAGTCCATTGAGCGGTGCATAAATGATCAAGACAAAACATTTCTCATTCATAGCATTGAACCGATACATAGATTATATACATTACCTAAACTTCATGCATTAAGTTCACACAACCAAAAATTCAAATTTACAAAATAACAGAAGCTTAACAAGAAAAGACAAAAGCCCCGTCTCAGAGGCATGACACTTCAGGTTCACAAAAGCTACTCTTCGGGCTGACTCTACGGTTGAACTCCATGCTACTCACCTATACACATATAGGGGAAGGGGGTGAGCGAAGCCTAATGAGTAATAATAATGTAAAGGGGTTAATGAATGAGTTTAAATTTAAAGAAAAACAATGTATCATAATCAAAATAGCTCTTAGAAATAAATCATTCAATGACATTGTTCATATTCTAATTTTACAAAACGACCTCAGGTCCAATATAAAACAGAACAACCTCAGGTCCGATCATTAAGCGAAACGACCTCTGGTCCAATTATTCAAAACAACCTCTGGTCCAATTATACGGAACGATCTCTGGTCCAATATACATAACAGCTATTCAAAATGACGTCAGGTCCAATCATATCATAGCCAAAATGGAACGACCTTAGGTCTATCATATTATTCATGTAACATTTATTTAAGGTTATCACACAAAATTTATCAAAAAGAGAACTCATTCATTCAAAGAAAAATATAATTTTCAGAAAAGCATAACATTTCATATTCGTTTCAAAATAATTAATTAGAAAATATCTTTACAAAATTATCACTCACGGCGAGTGTGATCCTGCGAAGTCCCGTCGAGCAAATGACGTACGTATCACATTTGTACGAATTCGATAAAACGGAACATTCATTTACTAAAACTTTTCTTAACTTATTCACATTATTTCAAATGGTTTCTAAATGTCTTTTTAACTTCCTAGAGGGTCAAAAAGAGTGCAAAAAAACATGTTCGAAAGGTCGAAAAGTTCAACAGAAAATTAAACCGTGTTCCCCTATTTTCCGCATGTGCAAAAGCCCCTAGCGGCACTTGCAATTAAAGTAGTAGCTGATCCCCTATTTTGGCTGGTATTCCGCACATGCGGGGCTCAACACTGCACGTGTGGTTCTGGGCAAAAATGAGCAGTCCGAAATTCAAGCAAGTGTAAGCTTCCAAAACTCAATTTGGTGTCCAAGATTTGTGCAAAGACTTCATCAAACATGATAAATAGACATGAACCAAGTTCAATTTCAACTTAATTGAATCAAAACTTTCTTTAATTACAAAATCAAACTCTCAATTTTCATGATTTCAAGAATGCCATAACTTTATTTTCAAACTCATTTACATACACACTTGCATGGATGAATTCTTCACATAAACTTGTTGCATGTAAACCCTAGAACTCAATTCTTATATAATTCTCAAAATTAAACTCAAACTTAACAGATTTAAGGGATTAGAACTCATGTTCTTGAACCTAGCTTATTTACACATACAAAACTCAATTTCCTAACAAATTATACTTTTAATCCTCAAATTATTTCTTGAATTCAAGCAACTGTTATAGTACCTACAAGATTTTGGTTTGAATTTACATACCTTATGTTAAATTCTTGAAGTCTTCTTCAATTTCTTCACTTTCCCTAAGTTTCCCTTCAAAATGTTGAGCTCTCCTTCTATCTCCCTTAGTTTTGCTCCAGCACAAGAAATGTTTTTTTTTTTTTTTTGATTCATAAGAAATGTTTGAGTTGTAGCTAATTCTAGAGTTGTCTTCAATGTAGAAATATCTACTACTTAATTAACTTAGATTAGATTAATTGTTAATTAGGCTTAATTAATCTACTAATTTAACTCCTAATTAATGATGACATTAAGGGGTTGTTTGGGGTGTCCTAAATAAGTATACTTTTTGTCTTTTTGGACTAAAAAATTGAGGTTGAAAATATGGATATTTGGGTTAACTTTTTAACTTTTTATAGAAAAATGTGTAATAAAAAATTGTAAAAATTGATTTGTAGGAAAAAAATTCAAATTAGAAGTTGTGCAGCCGTAATTGTTGACTTTTGGTGAATAGTGTTAATTTTTTAACTTTTTGAGTAACTTTTTGACTTTTTGACTTTTTTACAAGTTCCCAGACTTGGCCTAATTAATTAATCTTCCCTTAATTGACTCATTGATTTATGATTAAAACTTACTCCAATTATTTAATCTAATCTCAATTTAAACTTATCAATTATTCTTAATTTATATTAATCTGAATCAAATTTTTAATTAAACTCTCATAATGCTCTAAATATTTAATTAAGCTGATTAAACTCATCACTTTAAGTTTTCTAAGTCATATAGACATTCAATTTCTGATTTCAAGCATGACATCTAACAAATATTCACACACACATACAAATCACAACGGATAATAACATCAAAAGCAAAATTTCCTATAATTAAATAGATGCAAACATGATATGCATGGTTGGGTTATTATAGAAGATTTGGCAAAATCAACAATAAGGCTACAATATATGAACTAAAGTCCCCAAATCATGCAAGATCGGGATTGAGGGTTTGAACGGATAAGCACATATGGCAAATGAAGAGGTTTTGAGGATTAATCCAAATAAGCTTTTTCTCCAAATCAAGCAAAATAAATTTGAATTCAAATCTTGAGGGACACGTGGCGGCCTTTTAGAGCTCAATGGACCAAGTCAAAATGACGAAGATAGACACTATCCATGGAGGATCAAAATTGTTCCTATTGTTGGGGAATCAAGCTTAGCATCAAAGACACATGTCACTGGGATCAAGTTGAGCAAAAATAGGAGATTTCCCAACACTACATAAAGGACTCTAAGTGCAACATCCAAAGGGTCCCCGACCAACAACTCGACCAAAAGTCTTTCAATACATTTATCCTAGCTTCATAACTTTACTTATCTTAGCTTTATAGCTTTATCCATCACAGCTTCATAGCTATAGCTATAACTTGGCTTCTTAGCTTAATTAGATTAGTCAATTGTACTTCATTTGTCAATCAATGAAAGTTCAATTTTAGTTTAGCCTATCTTTGGCACCTAGCAAATTTGATAAAAGTTCTCTTCGTTAGGGTAAGATCCAAACCAGTGGCGATTCCTCTTAGCCACACACAATCATTTCTCTGTGTTAGTAGTCAGAAATGGTTAAACATTTCTACACCTTGAACTAGGTTCACAAGTTCTGGTACGCTCGTATTCAATTCAATTCAATTCAATCAACAAGCCTACTTGTTCGATCCCGCAGGACTTCTTCAGTGGCAACAAGGATTCCTGAGAGGGGTGTAAACACATTCTAGTAGCTATTTATGTATTAATAAGACTTATTGGTAAATAAGGCCTCATTTGAGAACAGGCTAATTTAGTAACTTTTTGGCTATTTGGCTAAAATAGTCACTCAAAAAAACTAGTATGTTTGGGATGACTTTTTGGCTTTTTACGAAAAGATGTGTAAAAAGTAGAGAGAAAAGAGAATCTTTGATTTTTTGGTATGGGTTGTTGGCTTTTTGGCTAAAAAGGTAACTTTTTGACTTTTTGGCTAAAAATGATACTTCCCAAACGAGGCCTAAGTCCAATCTTTAGGATTGGCTAGTAATTATACATTAAAGTTAGAGAGGATCAGTGCTTATCTTAATTTAGTCATTCTCTCATTCTAATTTGCTCATATAATTATTTGTCTATATAATCATTTGAATATTACCTAATGTGCTTTAAATTTATAAAGTTCTAGAATTGATCCATTTTGAAAATGATAAAAACTCACAGATGACACCAATCTTTTTTTTTTCTTTGTACCAAATTTTTAATTGCCTGATAGATGTGAATAGCATAGGAGGTGAAAAAACAGTGAAATTCATCAAGTAACGAATATAATTTTCCTATGAAAAATCGAAGATAACTCTTCTTATGAAACAAGTGATATTTGTCCAGCTCAAAGCAAGCCTCATACAATGTTAGACATTCTAAACTAAAAACCACATTAACGTGGCATATAGAAGAGAATTCAGGATTACAATGCTGATATATCATAACTTTATATATGCTGAAAATGTTTCTAAATTAACAATTATCAGTAAGAGAAACAAACATTGATTTCAAACACCCTTTTCTTTCATCAAAAATCAAAAATCAAAGTTTTCATACATGACTTGATGATTGGGCCTTGACGGTTGAAAGGAGCGAAGCCACAGCCTCTCCAACTGTCAGGAAAAGGCAGTCTGGTCTGCTGAAAACATCATGGGCTTCGTCTCCACGCTGCAATTTTTCCATAACCTCACCGAGTGGATTCACCAACACGAGCTGATCATCAGAGGCAACGAACAATCAATCAGTTTGGAAGTATTAAATTAAGACACTGGTGAGTTAACAGAACAGCAACAAAGAGAGAGAGAGAGAGAGAGAGATGAGATTGCAGCTGTAGTGTACTTGCCTCAAGACCCTTGTTTTCCACTGCCTTCCTCAAATCTTCAAGCAATGACACTCCACTTGTATCTATGGCACTCACAGCTGGGAAAATATATATATATATATATATATATTATGTAAGTAAAGATAGGACATTCTATGAGAGCCCTTTGTTTCATGGGATTGAGGCATGAGATTGGACATGTATAGTGCACTTTCTAGCACTTATTTTAAGTATCTCTAGAGTTTATCCTTCACTATTGCTTTTGATTTATTTTTTTAAAATTACCAAAAACACAAATTTAGCTTAATTAATAATTTTTAAATAAAATATTGAGGCACTTACTAATCAGTTCTATTAAGTAGATTTATTTACTTATAGGTCTTATTGATAAATTTATCATTGTAAATTTATTCATAAAAACAAGAGATTGATAAATTTATCATTTGATAAATTTATTAATAGGACTTATGGATAATAAGTTCTAAAAATAGGACCTATTGGTAATATAGACTTTGGTTCCCTTTGTTGCTTTGGACAAGAACTTGGGATTCATGCCTAAATTAAAAATTATGCTTAATTAATGAACTAACCTGACAAATCAAGGATAACAAATCTGAGGTTTGACTGCTTTTTGGTCTGTTCTTCTTCTTCTGCTCCATAATCTTCTATCCATCTCAAAATCCTTCGATAACAAACGAGGAAAAAAAATGTTATGAATTGAAATTGAAACACTTAAATAGGATCAGTACAACATGAAACACAAACAGTAATTGAACAAAAATCAAAATTAAGCACAAAAGACTATAAAGATTTATGTGGTTTAGTTCACCCCACAATAAGGGTATTGTACGTCCACAGTCTTTGCAGTTTCATTACGATTTGAAAAGAGTTACAATACAATAGGGAGAGAAAGAGATACGGCATAATAAACCAAAGTTGTTAAGAAGCTATATTTAAGGTAACCATATAAACTAGCAAGTTAGTTTGTACCTTTCATTGAGGTAACTGCTGTTGGCAAAGTTGATTGGAGCTTCAATGCTTAAAATGAGGAAGCCTGGGATTCTGGCAGCCTCTTTGTATTGTAGAATATTGCGATAAATGTCAGTCCCGGGTATGTTCCCCAACATCACTGTTTTAGGCCTTGTTATTTGCATCAGGATCTTGAAAATTGATATGCTTACCTAATCACAATCATCATTTATCACCATAGACAAAATTAATTGTGAACCATGCCGAGCATAGTTCTGAAATAAGAGTGTGTGTGTGTGTGTGTGTTTTTTCCCCTGGATTGAAGAGTTGAGAACTTACTGCAATGGCTAGACCTCCCTGCACAGAGATGAAAATAACACCCAAAAAAGCACATAACAACACGAGGAAATCGAATTTGTCAATTTTCCAAACATGATATGCGGCAGGGATGTCAATGAGGCCGACAACTGCAGTGACTATGATTGCGCCCAGTATAACATTCGGGGTATACTGGAACAAGGGCATGAGAAAGAGCAGAGTAACCATCACTGTCACTGCCATTACTATGTTAGACACTGCAGTTTTTGCACCGGCATTGTGATTCACTGCTGACCTAGAAAAGGCACCTGATGAAAATTCAACAACTCATTAGAGACATTTTTTGAAATCAATACAAGTCTCTTATGACTTGGGTATAGGCATCGGGTACGTGTCTTTTGAGTGTTGAATTCTTCAAATTCCTATGTCCAAGGACACCAAGTTACGTTTCTAATATTCATTATATTATTAAGGGGAAAATGATGTTTACAAAATAAAAGAGAATATTGTATGCATAATTTTATGCAATGTCATAGAGTAGACTGAATTATGTGCTTACTAGGTTCCTGATCAACTAGACATATCAGACTCCTCCTTGGGGAGATTTTAATCATTTCGAATTCTTATTAAGAGTAACCCCTTCTCTGTTTTTATTTCTATTGCATCTTATTTCATCGTATCACATTTTATTCAGTGATATTTGAGAATTCAGTGTCTGCCAATACCTCGGTCAAAGTCAGGGATAATCTTTTCATCCATAGCCTATGGCTATTTACAACTGACCAATTAAGATTTCTCAGATGTACTAAAACTAGCAGTGCATCAAAGATGCAGGCATTGGTTAGAGGCCACAATTACATCAAGCGAACATATCAACGGACAGAAAGGCATTTTTTTTGTGAAATAGTTGGAAAGGGATTGAAAGAGAGAAGGAAATGAACCTGTAGTGACATAACAGGAAGTAGAAGAGCCAACCATGTTCATCAGCCCAATTGCAATCATCTCCTTGTTTCCATCCACTTGGTAGTTCTTTAAAGCAGCAAATGTCCTTCCGACAGCAATCCCTTCCTGTTTAAAAATTTAAATAAAATAAAAAATTTAACAACAATGGCAGTTTTTCCTTTGATAAACACTTACAGAGGCACACTTGAAATTTTTTTTATGCTATACAAATCAACATTTAAAAATTTTAGGTAATTTAGGCCTAATTGGAATTAAAGGATTCTAATGCCACCATACCTGTGGCCTCTAATTTGCTTATTGTGTCAATTTGGTCTTTGCAATTCTAATTTTATTTATTTTGCCCTCTAATTTTTATATTTTTGAGTCGATTTGGTCCCATCGATAACTTTGGTTAAGAAATTGAATAGAAATCAATTGCAAAATTGTCCATTTAAAAGGGAATGGACAATTTAAATTAGATGTCAATTTCTCAATCATTTAGAAGAGACTAATGGACTATCTTGCCCTTCAATTTCAGTCCAGTTCTTAAAAGGATGTTATCAATTGAACTAAACTGACATCATGCAAAAATTCAAGAATAAAATTAATATTAGAACTATGAAAATTAAATTGATACCAAAGATAAACTACAGGGATGCCTAGCCATTGAAGTAGAGTATAAAGAGAATAGAAATTTACTTACAGTGAGGGAAAGGATGCCAGTAATAAGTCCAGTTTTCATTACTAGTCCAAGGTGGCTTCCATGAAAATGCAACATGTTCCATGATGGAGGGTTTAATCCTTCTTGCAGTTTTCCAATCTATCCCAAAAACAAAAACAAAAAAAACAAAAAAAACATAAAAATGTGAAAATAGGCACCAGCCATACTGACATACAAAAATGAAGATAGATATCTTGAAATAAAAAATAAAAATAAAAATGAAAGAGATAGATATAGATATAGAGACTTACTACACTGATTCCATGATGTTGAGCTTTGAATGCAAAAACCAACAAGGTAGAGAGGATCACAGACACAAGTGGTGCTCCAGCTGACACCCAGAATAGCTTTGGTCTTTTTATGCCCTGCATTTATTCACACATTCCCATAATATTTTTAAGATGGTTTATAATTTTTGAAACTTACTGCCAAAAAAAAAAAAAAAAAATTTGCAAAATAAGATTCATGTTGCCCAAGTCTGTATACTCTTATCGGGAGGTCAATAGGTCAATTCTTATCAAATGCAAATATTTATTATTTTTCTCTTATTATTCAGTTGTATTGTGTTGTTTATTTCTGAATTATTTATTGTGGTAGTTGTTCAGCTTGATTATTTATTTCTTATTATTATGGGTTGTTTTTTGTAATGATAGTTAGGTTTTTGAACTATAATTGTTTAAATTAATATAATTATTCTTATATTTATATTTAATTTCTCATCGATTCAAAAAAAAAAAAAAAAAATATTCATGATTTCCAAGAACTAATAACAATAATTTTAGAGTTAAATGTATAATAGTTGATGTTAGAATTTTAAAAGAGAAATTATTATTTATTTTTTTTTGTCAACATTTTAGGTGTTTAGATTTGTTAAAATAGTGACACTTAAAAGGTTGTCACTGCTCCATCAATTTGAACTCTTAATCTTTACTCACTGCACCCCTAAAGTGTAGTTATATACCAACTTGCCACAAGGCTTTGGCAAAAGAGGAATTATTGGGTGTCTTGATTAAGGTCACTATTTTAATCAGAATTAGTCAGTCACTATGTTTTAGTGTAGAACTAACCAAAAATATTTAAATAAAATTTATTGAGTCTTATAAATTTAAGATAATTATAGTAGCAGAAAAATTTAACATAATTATGTTATATTTTCTTAAATTTTAAGTCACATAATATTTTATTGGAGATATTACAATTCGGTGCATGTTTTCAAAAAGAATTTTAAATAAGCGGTAACTTTTAATAATTAAAATTATAAAGTTTCTCATGAATTTATAAATATTTTGTGATATTACCACTGAATTGTAATTTTTCCTATTTTATTCATTTGCATCATCATTTGCTACTTGCATGGATGAAAAATAATCATATTTTCATATCTTTTATACTCAAATATATGTTAGGGCAAATTATAATGGTAATCCCTATATTTTTTGCCATTGTGTCATTTTAGTCCCTATAATTTCAATTAGTTTGTTATTGACCATGAATTTATGATTTTATCTTAACCTAGTCCAATTGATGAAAAATGTACACATAAACGATATGTTATTTGCTTTTATAAGCAAAATTATAAATATATTCAACTCAGTGACTATTTTCTTTCAAAAATATTGATCAGTATTGTTAATTGGATTAAATTGACATAAAATCTAAAATTAAGAGTTAAAGTCGAGCTAATTAAAATTAAAGAGACAAAAATGACAAAAGAGGTAAAATGCAGAGAGTACTCATGTAATTTACCCTATATTTTGATTTCATTTGGCTATCTCAGTTGGGACTAAAAAAAATATGAACGACAAAATAAGCTATATAAGTCAATAAGAAAAAATGTTACATCTAAACCAGAATAATTTCACTTTTTCTTTCATCAAAATAAAAAATAAAAAGTCAAAAAAAATTTGCCAAATGAACTTTTTAGTCTCAAGCTAAAAGGTTCCAACTTCAACAAGCCAACTAAAAAACTTTTTGCCAAAAAGCGACTTCATTTTAAGTATTTTGAGTATCTATACATTTGCTATTATTAAAAGAGATGTTAATTTAGTTATATTATTAACGAGAAATTTATTTTTTTAAATCTTATGAGTGGCTATTGTAATTTAACCTCAATAATTTTATCAGTCAAAAGAGAATGGTCTCTATTGGAACAATTCATCTTGAATTCTTCAGTTGGTAGTTTTCGGGTCTTCAAAACTTTGCGATGATCTTGTTTATGTAAAACAGAAATTTGGTTCTTCAAGTCTCGTTACTTAGTCGCTTTTTTAAAGACAATATTTGCACCCACCAAAAAGTGTGTAGGGAGTTACAGCGAATTCGCCTCCAAGATACAATAAAGCTTAATCTAAAGATCAAGTATACTAGCGTCTACACTGACGACAGTAGATCAGAATACTCTTGATATAATCAAGAAAACCAAGACACTGATAATCAAATCTGCAAAATTTGATTACCAGTAAGAAAAGCAGAAAACTTACTTAAGAAACTCTTGATCGAAAACTCTAAATCAAGAGAGAAAGAGAGAGTATTGCAGGAATGCTTTCTGGATTTTTGAATGGATTGAAATGGCTGATTTTGCAGCCTATTTATAGGCCTTGATGCATCTGATCGAATGGTCATGTCCCTTAATTACATCTAATCTATGGTGCAGATCATTCTCATACCGAATGGATGCCTTAATTAATCATATCTGATCACGATCGGGTGTCATCTCATTCGTACAATCGCGCGCATCTCCAATCAACGGTTATGATCAAATCGCTCCAGATCGGACATGCAACCGTTCGATCGATTGGTCATGGAGCTAACTGTATTCCACATCACCCATGCCACGTTGGATCCACATCATCGCTCCAACCTGTTCGATGCAAATAGTAAAGCACCCTCATAGCGCCAATGTGTTTGTGCAAAGTGCACCATCAAATGCCATACAACCCACGCTGCGCGTGTGCGTATGTGGATGGTGCACCATCCTTGTGGTGTGAGTACATGCACACTAGCATCCATTTTATAATTATATATTCAAAAGAATATTCCATGTAGCACTTCATTAAGTGTTCCATGTTTTTCTCTTTTTCCAATGTGGGAAAAAATCTCCAAGCTTATTTCAAAATTTCCAAAGAAAAATAAGGAAGGTTTTAAAAATGCCAAAAACTAAATTATAAATTTTGAAAATAATTTTAGAAATTTCCCAATGGTCCCTTGGACCGACCTAAATCTATAGTGTACGAATACAGAATAATCTTCTCGTATAATCCTGTTGACCAAGTTTGCATTCCTCCAACGTCGTTGCTTTACTACCTAAAAATACAAACGTGAGCTAGTCGGCGGGAGTGTGCCGAAAACGTCTCCGATGCCTAAGTCAGCGATTAGACAATAGACACAAAAAGTTTTATGTAATTGAGAGTAAGAATTACATCACGAGCTTTTATAGATTTTGTCTGGCACAATTCTAGTAGGACAACTCTTCTTAGCAGAGTCTTTCTAGGAATCACACTTCCAAGGATAATGGCTATCTTGATAACACCCTATTCACTGTCAGCCAAGTAAGATGGATTAAACCTTTTACCTCAGCTGACACTAAATTCAACCGAGCTTCCTTGGCTCCATGTTACTTTGGGTAGAGTCATGGTAATTTATCACTGCAAGTGGGCACAAATGCCGAGTTATACTCATCTCGGCCCCCTTACTTGTTATCATCTCGGTCCGCCTTAGGACTTAGCTCTAGATAGCGCGATCAAGGCTCTGGAGACACTTCTAACTAGCTTGGTGCCTAGATCGCCCAGGACCGGGCTATCGTAGCTCCTACTCCGGTCCATAGCTGGGCCCAAATGCTTAAGAATGGACTTAGCTCGGCCCAATTTACTCACGTAAATTACCATCTCATATAGTGACCCGCATTTCTTATTAGCAAAAAATAAAAATAATAAACACCTACAACTTGTTAAAATAACTTGCTGTTGTTTTTTGTCTTTTTCCATCTTTAAGAAACATTTTTTTTACAAATTTTTATAAATAAAAAATCCCCTTTTGATTCTACTAAAGTAGTAGACTAAAAAAAAAACATTATAAAAACAACTAAAGAAGTAAAAAAGGTAAAATTTGTTTAGATTTTTTAATTTTTTTTCTTTTTAGATCCTTTGAAAAGTTCAAAAAAAATCGCCGAAAAAAAAAAATTAAAAAGTGTGATATTTTTAGTCGTTGCCAAACATAACAGCATAGGCTTAAAAATTGGCATTTGAAGTATTTTTGTTTTATTATTATTTTTAATCAATATTAATTAAGAGGTTTTAGTTTAGTTTTGACCTCCCTTTTTTTTCCCCTCATACTAAACCGTAAACCTTAAATTACAATATATATATATATATATATCAGATTTGATCATCAGAACAAAATAAATCATGAATTTTTAATTTTGTAAATTTAAATTATAATCTTTTGATTTATTTTCAATATAAATTATTTGACTATTTTTGTTAATTAAAATTGGCTAAAAATGGTACTTTAGTCAATAAATTCAACGTAAATATATATAAAATGTCTAAAATTTTTATTTTCATTGAATGTAGTAACTAAAATTCTTATTTTTGGTCAATTTTACTTTACAAATATAATAAAATGGATCAGAATGAAAACAAATAAAAAGATTAAAATTTAAATTGGTAAAATTAAAAATTCATAATTTATTTTATTATAAGTGTCAAATCCTAAAGTTTTCTTTTTAATTTTCGCAAACTAAAAATAAAAAAAATAAAAATAAAAAAAGAAGTTTTTTTTTTTTTTTTATAAAAAAAATACAAAAATACAAAAAAATACAGGCGGGGCTTGCGGGGTTAGCAATTAGGAGGCATCTGAAACTCGGTGATGATGACTACTTAAAAACAAGGGAAAATAACTGTCTCCGGGGACAGCAAAAAAGAGATTATAGAACAATGAAAAAAAATAATCTTTTATATATTTTAATAATTAAAATATTATATTTCTTAAGAATTCTATATATATATTTTTTATTGTCCCACTGCACAGTTATTTTCTCTTAAAACAAACAATCCTTTGGTGATGAATCATTGCTACTTTACGTCATGTGTATGCAAAAATTAGACAGAGAGACGATCACAGCCGTCTACAATCAATACCAAATTAAGAGATTTGTTTGGTGGTGAAGCAAAAGGGTTAAGCCAGTGTTTGAGAAGTGATTATTTTAATTAATTTTTTAATTTTTTTATAAAAAATATTAGTAAAAAAAATAGAAAGTAAAAGGTGATGTAATTGAATATTTTAATTTTTTTACTATTTTAATAAAAAAAAAATCAACCCTCCAAACAGGACCTCCATGTAGTAGTAGTTGCAAAGAAAGAAAGAGTATTAAAGTTGGAAAAACTCACAATGTGTCTTGTAAAAAGAAGCAACACAAGGAAACAAACTCCCATCAGTATAGCTTGCCACGACCACTGCACAAAATTAATTTTTATCTATCAATCTTATATTATTACAAAAAGTGTTCACAAAAAAAAAAAAAAAAAAAATTGTATATTTACATATGTCGTAAGTTGAGGGCGTATTTTAAAATTTAACAAGTTTACGTATACAAAGCCAATGTATAAAACAATTATGATATACACATTAACGAGATTACTTTACTTATATTTTATGTGATTGATTTTGTGATATGGTCTACATCCGTTATTATTAAGCCTCCGTTTGGGAAGTGGGTTGGCTTTTTTATTTTTTTGGCTATTTTAGCCTGGGCTTAAAAGCTTGGTTTGGGAAGGACTTTTTGACTTTTTTGAGTTTTTTTGTGAGAGAATAATGTAATGATTATGGGTTGGATGTGATGTTTTGTTTATTATGGCTAAAATAGTCTATTTTGTTTTTTGTGGCTAAAATAACCAAAAAAAACATGCAAACCCACTTGCCACCAAACACAGCCTAAGGGTCTTATTAGTTCTGATAACAAAATTAAAAATTTTAACACTAATTAAATTGAATTTGTTGACTTGGAAAAAGAAACAAACTTAAAACTAGGATTCGATTTTTGTTGATTTTTGATTTACCATGAAAGAGAGATTGACATGAGACTTCTATTTTTTTTTCCTTTTATAAAATTCTACCTCGAGAATTAATAAAAAGAGATGGTTGGATTTTCGCACTATAAATTTTACCCTCTCTTTCCCCTTAATGCAAAATGTGTAATCAGTTATCAATTAATGCTCAAATAAAACTTTAATATGAAAATTTATTGAGGTTTAAAAAATACAACAAACCCCACAAGTTTAACATAATTATACAAGTCTCCATTTTAGTAAGGCTAAAACAATTGAAATTAGTAGAGATGGTGCGCAGATACATGAACAAATGAGATAAATTATACATTTTAATATTAAAAAAATAGTAATAGTATTTTTTTATATGTACAATTAATAAATTATCGATGAAAAGAGAAAGTGATCGTTAAATGTAATTATGTTAAACTTGTAAAATCTCAATATATTTATTTATTTTCTAAACTTGGCATGCATTATTATCTATTGGAACTGGTAACTCACCTCATTTGTGTGGTGGAAGACAGAAGACAAGACAGGGACCAAACCCATTTGTGGGGTGAAATGAGTGATGCCAAGCAGTGCTTTTAGCTGTTGAAGAGATACTATGATTGCTGCTCCAGCCATGAAACCAATCAGTGTTGCCTTTGATAGAAAATCAATTATAATTCCAAGTCTGCAAACACCCCCAACCCACATAACATGAAATTATATTCAACAAAAGGGTTGTTTCTTCAAATGAAACATCAAAAAAAGATGAATTTTAATAACAATATCGACATACATATTATCGACAGTCGTGGACTAAAAAATTTGGTACACAGAGGGGTCAAGATAAAATTATTAGAGTTGTGAGGGGTCAAAATGCATTTCCCTTGTTAATACTCAAAATGGAATACTCTAACGAAAAAGTTTTTGCAAAGTTTGAGAGGATCGAAATACAGTTATATAGATTATGGAGGGTCTGAATGTTAATTTCTTTATAAATACTTAAAATTACGTAAGACTAATCAGAATTTTGTAGAATTTGAGGGTTTGTGAGCCCCACTGCCCTCTCTGTGATAATTTCTAACAGTATCCAAAGTTGAAAAATATCGACCAATATTTAAAATCATATGAATCAAAATTATGAGAGAGAGAGAGAGAGAGAGAGAGAGAGAGAGAGAGAGAGAGAGAGAGAGAATAAGAGTAATTGATTATAACCTCAGTATTCCTAAAGAAGCTTGGAAGACACCAGCAAAGAAGGTTGAAGAGAAGGCCAGTTGAAGAAACAAGACTGTGTCATTGGCTGGTGACACCTCTTGTCTAAGCATTGATCCCAGTACTAGAGATGCTATTGAAACTGGTCCCACTGCAAGGTCCCTAGAGCTTCCAAGAACAGCATACACAAGAGGAGGAACAAAGCTTGAATCTACACATACAGAGACAGCAAAAAAATATTTAAATCAAAGCTTTTAACAGAAGATGCATGGATATTGCGGGACTATCTAGTAATACGCATAAAAAATCGAGCGATAGGATTTAAAATTTTAAATTTTTTATCTATGAAACAATTAGAGCAATCAAAGGAAACTAGTTGTATCAGCTGTGAATTTAGCTGTAAATCAATTATGAACCAATAAGCGAGCATTTTCTTGTAACAAAAACTAAAATTCACTATATCAACAGATACTTAAAGTCATAATATATATACAGATGTATGTGTAGCAATAATTGAACATAAAGAAAACCCTCACATAGGCCAACAATGGGAGGCAGATTAGCCAGCTTAGCATAGCTGATTCCCTGCAACAGAAACAACAAAAATCACAAAAAGTGTGTTTGTACACGTGAAAATGCATATGCCATGAGAGAGAGAGAGAGAGAGAGAGAGAGAGAGAGAGAGAGACCTGGGGAATGGCTAAGCTAGCAATGGTAAGGCCAGAAACAATGTCAGATTTAAGGAGTTTGAAGCTGTAATTGGGACCCCACTCAAGTATAGGGAAGATGTATTGAGCTCCAAGAATGAATTTCTGCTTCAATGGCTGCCCTTTGAATTGCCGGAGCGGATCGTCGGGGAAGAAGGTCTCCTTGAGCCTGGCCTTGAGCTTCTTCAAGGTGCTCCTATGGGGAGGTGGAACAACCTTGTGCACTTCCATGGCTATCTCAACACACTCATGACTTGGAGTTTGAGAGTGCATGCTATTGGTATTACTCATATTTGTTGTTGTTGGTTCCATTTCTTAGGAATCCTAATATTGTGAAATATTATGTTTTTGGTGTTAGGTTGGTGTGCTATATGTTGTGTTTTTATATGAATCAAATCAACCCCCACACATCAACCCATCATAGTGAGACCACTAGTAAACAAATAAAAGTACTTGTCCACTTGGTAAACCAGAAAAAGCTTGAGAGAGAGAGATAGAATAGGACCTTATCAAGTAATAGGATGATGGGTAGGCCCACTTTCTTTTAGCTTATTAAAAACATGAGTAATACTATGAATTTATCATTATCAATACAAAAATTATTTAGAATTTTTATTTTATGACTCAAATTAATTTGGGTTCCTAGCATATTTGTAAAATCATATTGAGTTTACATCTTGTATTTTTTTTAAATAAAATCTATCAAATAAAAAGAGTGAAATACGATTGAGATTGTGTTTATTACGTGGATAGGATTGAGAGAATTTGAATTTAATCTTAACAAAATTGATCAAATAAGTAGAGTGACATCAGATTGAGATTATCATCATTACATAAATAGAATTGAGAGAATTCAAATTTAATAAAACTAACATTTATTTTCCGTTTATCATCAAATGGTTTCTATACAGTGACGGAGTTAAGATTTTGATTTGGGGACAATGTTGAATTGAAATCTTAGCACCATTTATCATAGTCTAACTAAATTCAATTTTTATTTAGTGATTAAATGACCAAAGATCAACATGATTTCAAAAGTATAAGTTACACTTGAGTTAACGATTTTTTTTTTTTTATAAATTTTTTTAGTTGAATTTATTTTATTTTTTATTCTTAATTTGATGATCATTATTGAAAATGAGACCTAATGCCTGTATCAAATATGATTGTGAAATTACATAAAGATGCAAATGCACAAAAAAAAAGAGAGAGACATGAAAAAGAAATAATATAAAACTTACAATAGATTGCTTTAATAAAATTAAACATTTAAAATAACAAATAGCAAAGATTTAGTCGAAAAGAAAAAAGGAGAGAGAGAGAGAGAGAGAGAGAGAGAGAGAGAGAGAGAGAGAGAGAGAGAGAGAGAGAGAGAGAGAGAGAGAGAGAGAGAGAGAGAGCATAAAGATTTAGGCCAAGTTTGGGAAGTTTAGAATAAGTGCACTTTTTGACTTTTCTTGTATTATGTGTAGAAAAAGTAAAGAGGAGATGTTGATTGATGTGACCCAAAAAAGATAAAAAGATGAAATAAGTGCACTTATATTTGTTTCCCAAACAAGGCTTTAAGGTGCATACTAGAAACTTCGAAAAAAGCAATTTGGATTATAAAAAAAAGAAAAAGAAAAATCTAATTAAGGATAAAAGTGAAACATTAAAAAAAGAAAAAAGAAAAAAAGTAAAAGAAAAGGAAAGGAGGACACTTGCCCCTCCACGGTTCATAACCAGTGTCAAAGATGCAAAAATGACAGAGGGGAGAAGGCTGAGTATTTACTTGTGGGATGACATAAACCACTGTGCTATGCATGGATGGATTGATGGAGTTGGCAATTTTTGATATGATAATTTTTTTTTTTTTTTTTTGGCAGAGTTTGGAAATGGAATATTTTGAGGTATATTCCTTGCCCTCTTCATTCATTCATTCATTCATTCATGGATGGTGCTCTTTTCTAAGCTGGTTATGAATGTTATGGATGTGGTAAGATAAAAGTGTTTAATGTAGTTCAGATACTCACAGTTAGAGAGATAGACATTTTTATTTTTATTTTTATTTTTATTTTGATTTTGTTGTGTGTGTGTGTGTGTGTGTGTGTGTGTGTAACTAAGGCAGGTAGAGACCAGAAGACAATCACCAACGCACCACCGAAAGAGCTTACCGACTATATTTTGGTACTAACTTATATTATCTCTATTTTAAAATATTAATTCCGTATTTTATTTTTTATTATTTTAAAATATTAGTCACTTTTCAAAAATTAAGGATTAAAATAATATGAATTTTCTATTTGACTTTCTTTTAAATTTATTAACAACATAAAAATATAATTATGACAATTGATATTCCTCAAAAAAATATACTATTGAAGGGTAATTTTAGAAAAAAAAAATTAAGTGTAATAATTGTATTTTCAAAAAAAGTTTGATTTTCCAAAAAAAGACTATTATTTTGAAATAGAAGGAGTATTATAATATTGTTATTTTAAAACTATAAACCCCATCATTATGCAAATTACAAAGATCTAAACCTTCAAAAATTATGTCATATCAT
Source organism: Camellia oleifera (assembly GCA_022316695.1). Taxonomy (NCBI): domain Eukaryota; kingdom Viridiplantae; phylum Streptophyta; class Magnoliopsida; order Ericales; family Theaceae; genus Camellia; species Camellia oleifera. The sequence goes on along the minus strand of CM039319.1, from coordinate 93,583,140 downwards.
CTGTTAATATACTAATTAATATACCAATTAATACGTATAATTTTATTCTTTTTCTCAATGAATAATACTATCGGTAGTGCTACATGCACTAATTACTATACACATTAGTGTACCAACTAATATTATGTCATTATTATTAACCTCATTTATTATACAAATTACAAATATTCAAAATATAGCGACCCCACTTTTCCTCCATTATTTATTTTATCCCGGACTCAGTTCCGTAGGTGGTGTTGTTGTCTTTATCTTGTTCTCATCCTTTGAATTCTTTGTATTTGAGTTTTGGATTGTGTTGGGCAAATTTGAAACAGGTCAGTTGTGTTTAGAAACAATTGGTTTATGCTCAGATTTTGATCTTCACGCTCGAGCGGGGCTTTCGACGCTCGAGTGGGCCCTTTTGTATTTGCTCTTACGCTCGAGCGGGTAGTTTGACACTCGAGCGGGATTCTTCAGTCTTCAGTACTTTTCCTGCAGGTCATCGGACGCTTGAGCGTCCACTTTCACGCTCGAGCGGAGACCTTTGTCTGCAGAACTCCTGGAAGTGTGCATTCTACGCTCAAGCGGAGCTTTTGACACTCGAGCGGGAGTCTGTGTCTCACACTCGAGCGGGGCGTTCCACGCTCGAGCGGACTGTGATGTATAACAGTCTGAGAGAAGCCATTTTTGAATCACTTCTTTGACCCTCTCTCTCTCTCTCTCTAACTCTCCAAAATCCTAATTTGAGAGCTCCTCTCTCTAGAACTCTCTCTCTCTCTCTCTACATTTTGATCTTGGTTTACTCGACCCTTGTGCCTTCATTAAAGTGGTAGAGCTCTTCAAGACCTCCTTTTTTATCCGAAAAGTTATGGGTTTGCTTCATCGTCTCCTTTGGGTCTCTTCACTTGAGGTAGGGATAACCTACTCCTTTCTATGAGTTTTGACATAGATATTATGTATTTTGTATAAATGGTGTTGTTTGGGTAACTTGGAAAAGTTAGGGTTTTGAAATTGAAACTATAAAAGAGGGGTTTTCTATTTTTGGGGTTCTAAGTATATGAGTGGTCCCTAAAATGAAGTTATGGTGTTTGATTGATAAAATTTGGCCTTAGGAGCAATATTTGAGAAAATGGGGAAAAAGCCCTAATTTAATGTAAATGATTAATTTGTATAATTAATCCGGGAAATATGGAAATGTGAAATTGAGATGAAAATCATGAAATTGGAAAGTTATGAGATTGAATGGTGAAGGTGGATTGATTAATCACTCACATTTGAAATTGTTGATAATTTATCTGTTTGATAATTTATTATTTGTTTAGAAATAATTGTTTTGGCTATCGGTGGAGGATAATCTTGATTGTTGTAGAACTGCATGATGATTAGGTAAATTGAAACTAATCAATTAAATATGGCATTGAATATGACAATTGGAGTAACACATTGAATGTGTGTCGTAATTGATCATGGCATGGGATAAAGAGTTTCATACATTGTATATGTATCTTTGTTTGGGAGGAGATAGGGGATGTACTCCATATGTGTTTATATGCTTTAATACATTATATATGTATCTTTGTTTGGGAGGAGATATGGGATGTACTCCATATGTGTCATTATATGCTTTAATACATTGTATATGTATCTTTGTTTGGGAGGAGATGAGGGATGTATTCCATTATTTGAGAGAAGATAGGAGATGGACTCTATAGATAATTAAGTTGGCCACAGTGTCCAGGGTGAAAGTCCCGAAACCCTATAAATTGAAGCGCATGAATGAAGTTGACAATTGAAGTGTTAATAACAAGAGTTGTAGTCTCATTATGAATTGTTGATAATGAAGGTGTGAATAATATGAGTTGTAGTCCCATGATGAATTGGGAATCATTGAAATGTTAACAAGATAGGTTGTAGTCTCATTTAAATTATTTAGTTAGATAATGAAGCATGTCCATGAATCGGATTGCATAATTGAAGGTAAGTGAAATAAAATATGATGCAATTGTAGTTGAATTGGGAAATGTTGCGAGTTGGTTTACAAGTGTTAGTCATTTGTCGAATACTAATGTTTTAGTTATTTCTCATATTTGGTTTAGTATATTTCTACTGGGCTTTGGCTCACCCTATATGAGACATCATTTTCAGGTGCAAGTGATATGCTACCTCCAAGAATGTTGTTTAGGAGGCTTAGAGGCTGAAAGATCATTTTGTTGTTATCATTTTACATTACATGTACATTAAGCCAAGGGCTTATTATGTAATGGAGTTAGAACTCTTCTTTCGTTATATCAAGTGTTGACTTGGAAAGTTGTAAGCTCATAGGACATTTACTTTTATTGTCAACATGTAATACTTCTTATAAGAATACTCTGATGTATGGAATATTATATCCCTTTCTTGTATTATGAACGTATGATTACATGGGTTTTTTTTTTAGGGCGTTACACAAAACCTGTAAAATTTTTCTACATCATCTGTTAATACATTAGTTAGTACATTAATTGGTATATATAGCATTATTCCAATACTATATACTCCAATTAATATACTAATTAGTGTACTAATAGATAATTTGACATAATTTTAGAAATTTTAAATATTTATAATTTATATAATAGGTAAGGTTATAATTTTAAAATAATAATAATATCATTATATATTAATATATTATTTAGTAGATGCATCACCTCTGTTACTCAATAGAAATGCCTTTTGCATCTCTAAACAATTAATGCTCATAATTAATGATTTTGATCACCAGTATCCATATCATTGGTCTTTTTTTTTAAAAAAATAAGTAAGAAAAATATTATAAGTTCTAAATTTTTTATTAAATAAATGACAATGTCTTATATATTTGTGAGCCCCATATTTATGTGAGACATTTAGTTATTTATTTAGTAAAAAATTTAGTATCCCTAACAATATCCAATAAGTAAAGGTCAGGTACTAAGAATTGGGACAAATTATGTAGATAGTCCTCATATTTTGGTCTATGTTATTTTGATTTTTATAATTTCAATTTATTCGATTTTGATCTTGAATTTTTTACTGTTTCAATTTAGTTCAATTATTTACAATTGTTTGCATTTTTTAATAAAAATTATACACATAAGTGAAATATGTTATGCTTTTCAAGACAAAATTATAAACTTATTTAACTTAGTAAATTAATTTCAATCTATTTAGTAATAATTTTTCATTAAAAACACTAACGGCATTATCAATTGGACCAAATTGATACAAAATTTAAAATTAAAGTTCAAAATTGAGCTAATTGAAAGTGTAGAACCAAAATCACACAAGAGATAAATATAGAGGCCATCAATGTAATTTTCCCCAAAAATAGTCATTTTCTCTTGTCCCGCTCTGCTTCCGTCTCTCCTATCCCGCTTCACACGTATTTTTCTTGTCCTGATGAGGAGTGTTAGGTTTTTATTGTTGGCAACCCCGTTTGACAAAACTCCTTTGAGTTGTAATTTTATTCGCATTTTTATTTCAGTGAGGCTATGAGTTTATTAGATGCGAATCCAACCCGAATCGAGCTTTGCGGAGAAGGTTGTGATGTTAATGCTTTCAAGATTGCCACTTCGCTGATTATTACGGGGGTCGAGCTGCCCGGTCAGCTCGCGGCCGAAGCAAAATTCAAATTTGCATTCAAAATTGCATGTCAGCCGTTGCTCGCTCGAGCCAAGGAGTGCTCGCTCGAGCTAAGACTTTCTCGCTCGAGCCAAGGAATGCTCGCTCGAGCCAAGGATTGCGTCCATACAAAAACCTGAAGAAAGTGATTGGTCGCTCGAGCCAAGGGACTAGTAGAAATCATGAAAATTACTCTCCTCGCTCGAGCCAGGAAATCTTCGCTCGAGCGAGCCTCAGAATCCGGATTTCTCAAGGAGTTTGATTTCTTCCCAATCTTGGATTACTTTTGGTTCTCTATAAATACTTGGTTTTCTCCCAAAACTAAGTGATTGATTGAAGTCCTCCAGATCTTCTTTTTGGTTCTAAAAGGTTTATATCTGGGGATATTTTATTTTTCTTTGATGTCTTATTGAGTATTCAACTCATGATCTGAAAAGGCTACATCAAAGGTTTTGTTTGTTACACAAAAGAGAGAGTTGTTCTTCAGTTGTGGATTCTGAAGAATTCGGTCTGAAGCTTCGGTGGTGGAATCCGGAGTGGCTCATCAGAAAGACAATTCCGTGGTGAAGATGGGGTTGGAAGAGGCACATAGAGGTTGGTTCAATTAGGCGTTGTGGATTCGCTAGATAATTGAGAGTGATACCTGTGTAATTCCTTTATATCTTCTTAGTGGATTGTTCTGGTGGCTGTGGCCCGTGGTTTTTTGATCACAATTGGAAGGTGTCCAATTGTGGTTTTTCCACGTAAAATCTTTGTGTCTCTTTCTCTTGATTGTTTGATTGGGATTTTTATATTCTGCTTAAAATTGATACATAATCACAAATCAACATCTAGGAGGTTTCTAGATTTTTCAAGGAGTGAGACGGGTATGAATTTTGCTTTCTCTATCCCATTCTATCTGACTCCCACTCCAATTATATTTATTAAATATATTTATATGATATGTATAGTGTTTTTTTCATTATAATAAAATTAAAATATTAAAATATCATACTTACTATTGATTTTTACTCATTTATTTTTTATCTTATATTTTATAATTTTTATTAATATTTTCAAATTTTATCTTACAAATTTAATAAATCTCCTGCCCTACACCCAACACCCCCCACCTCCTGATTTGTCCCGTCTCCAATACAATACGGGATGGGGACGAAAACAGGGACGGATTACTATAAACCTACCACAAAACCCAACTTATGACCATCCCTATCAAGAACTTATTAAGAAATAATTAATGAAAATATCAGTTAACATAAAAAAGGGTTTTAAAATACCAGATCATGCCTTGACTTTATAGAAAAGACATAATTACACCCCCGAATTAGGCTGTCATTCCCTCTCTTCATTAGCGCTGCAAACGAATTGAGTTTTGTTAAACTCAAATTTGACTCGTTTTCTTATCAAACTTATTTATTGAGTTCGAGTTCGGCTCGATAACTAACTAGGCTCGAACTTGGCTCGATTCGATAAGATTTTTTTTATTTGATTATATTATTTAATACTATAAATAATGTATTTATGCTATTATTTATATGTTATTTAATATATAAATAATATATTTATTATATAATTTAAATAAAGATAAACGAACCAAACTTATTCGAGCTCAAGCTTGGCTCGTTTAAACGAGTCCAGCCCAGTCAAGCTCTTAACAAGCTAAGCCAGCTTGTAAGCAATTCGATTCATTTGCAGCTCTACTCTTCATAAATGCCTTAGATATATGCACCTATAGTTATGACATTTGTTATAGCGATTTCGGTTTTGACCCGACCTTTGTTGTATTCCGGATTCGGGTTTCGTGGCTTATTGCATTCATGTCTTTTTTTCCCCCTTTAACTCTTTGAATTTTAGTTTTGGAATATGTTGGGCGTGTTTGGAACAGGTTGGTTGCTAGTTGGTCTAGATTGTTGCTGCCCAGATTTTGACTTCTTCGCTCGAGCGAGACTTCTTGCGCTTGAGCGAGCCTTGTGAAATTTCCTTCTTCGCTTGAGTGAGGTTTCTTACGCTCGAGCGAGTTTTGAGGGTTCTCAGGTTTCCTTCCCAGATGCAGCATTTCTAGGAAGATGAAGTTCTTCGCTCAAGGGAGGCTTCTTGTGCTCGAGCAAGGGTGTGCGTCTGTGAAATACGTAAAGGTATGTATTCTACACTCGAGCGAATCTTCTTGCACTCGAGCGATGTCACTTGTTGTGTCTGGTCGCTCGAGCGAGGATCGCGTATATCAGTTCGCAGCAGAGCATTTTTGTATCATTTTTTGTATCTCTTTTCACTCAAAACCCTAATCCGGCACTCTCTCTCTCTAAGATTCTCTCTCTCTACAAATACACCTTGATTTAAGGATCTCTCAACCATAGTTTCTTTGATAAAAAGATAGAGCATCTTATGGGCTTCCTCTTGATCTAAACAAGACTGAATTTGGAGCATTTTTGAAGTTCTCCATCATTTCCTTTGAGCTTCTACTCTTGAGGTAGGGATATTCTACACTTTGTTATGCGTTTTAACCTAGGTATTTGTCATTTTGTATAAATTAGGGTATTTGGAAGGATTTCGGTAAAGTTAGGGTTTAATATCAATAGTGAAAGATGGGTTTTCCATTTTAGTCTATAAAAATGCCTAAGGGACAAATGGTGAAATTTGGCCTTGGGATATTTGGAAAATGGGAAAAATTGCCCTAATTTGTGTTGAAAAATTATTTTGTATAAATAATTAAATTAATATAAGAAATATGAAATTGGGAGGATGTGTGAATGAATGGTGTAGTTGGATTTAATAAATCACTCACTTATGAAAAACTTGATAAATTATCTATTAGATAAATTGTACTTCTGTTTAGAAATATCTGTTTTGGGCTATTGGTGGAGGATATCTATGATTGTTGTAGAAACTGTATGAGGACTAGGTGAATTGAAACTGGTCATTTGAATTATGTCATTAAATATGATGGTTTGATTAAACCATTAAATATGTGATTTGAATAATCCTTGTATATGACAACGCTTTTAAATACATTGTATATATATTATTGTTTGAGAGGAAATAGGGGATGTGCTTCATTGTTTGGGAAGAGATAAGGGATGGACTCCATTTAAAATTAAGTTGGCCGGAGTATCCAGGGTAAAAGTCTCAAAATCTTATACATATATATGTGTGCCAATTCCCTTGGACGAGAATCCATAAAATGGCAAGAGGATTGAAGTGTTTGAATAATGAATGTTATTGAATTGTGAATGAATGAGTTGTAGTCTTATTTGGGATTGTTTAGATGATAAGGAACTACACTTATGCATTGATTTGAAATGAATGAATGAAAATGGATTAAGATGTGATTATCAATAATGAATGGTAATTGAGAGAATGTAAGTTGGCCTTGACTACTGAAATTCTATTTGACATTTATATCTTAGTTAAATTCCATATATTGTGTTAGTTTATTTTTGCTTTCAAGTACTAGTGATATGCTACCTCCAAGAACATAACTTGGGAGGACTAGGGGCTAAAGGCTCTATTTTTGTTACATTTATGCTTAAATGTTTATTCAAGTCGGAGGCTTTATATGTATAGAGTTAGGATTTTTTCTTTTGTTGTAACCAAGTAATATTTTGAAAAAATGTAAGCTCGTAGAACATTTATTTTGTTATAATCAATTAGTATTACATGCTGTAGTTTCAGAATAAACATTTATGAAAGTATAATGCATGTAATATCTTTTGTAATATAAACTCTGATGAATGAAAGTATAATATTTTCTATTATGTTTATGAATCTCATGAGAGTTGGATTATCCTCTTTATTTTGAGGGCGTTACATTTGTGCCTTTGATTATAACCTATTGTATTGTTAATTATGACTCGTTGTGGTATTGGTTATGATACTATTTTGATTGTGATCCAATTTTTTTTTTGTTATACTTATGTGATGTTTGGTTATAACTTCTTTTTTTTTTTTTTTTTTTTTTTTTTTTTGAGTTATGACTCATAATATTGAGTTATGTCATTTGTAGTAATTAAATTCACAAATGACATAACTTACATATGGTACACAGCCTTTTGACGGTGTGTACCATAACATTACCCGTTAACTATCTTAAAATATTACTAGTGTATGCCCGTGTCTGAAAGCACGGTGCAATTAATGATGACATTAAAATATAAATCAAAATTAGAGAGGGATGTATTCAAATTTTTTGTTTTTTTTTTTCTCTTTTCAAAGAGTAGGTAATGAATTCACGGGAAGGAAAAAAATCCCTAAATGAAGACATGAAATTTAAATGAAACATCAATTTATTAGTAACCCAAATAAATTTTAGAAACCCCCAAAATTAGGAACATTCATGACTCTCAAAATGATGTGGACCAATCATATATTTTTATTTTTTTTATTTCCTTCCTAGACCAATCGCAGGTGAGTGAGAGTTATAAAGTTGTATTTTTTTAAAAATATGTAACATTTCTGATATTTTTAATAATAATAATAAAAAATCTTCCCAAGATAAATTGCACTTCTCCCAAATTGAAACACTTCCTATCAGAGCATTAATCATATTTGAAACACTTCAATCTCATTTATGCTATATTTGGTACACTGAAATGAGATGAAATTAAATGAAATGGTAATTCCTTACACTTTCCTATGGAATGATCATCTCCTTATAATAGTTAATGATGACTCTCATTGTAATGAATTTTTTATTATTATTTTAGTCAACTAAACATGAGAAATATAAGGAATGTTTAAACTTTATTATAGTGAACCAAATACTACCTAATTGATCAATTATGAGAAGTAAAGTCCTATCAATCAATCGTTGAAACTAATTGATTAAGTGATTTGATTTTCTAAATTATTATGTAAATAAATTATTATATATATACTTTTATATATTTCCCACTTTCAACCCAATTTATAAAAAAAAAAAAAATTAACTGGAATATTAATTATGAAAGATGATAGTTATTGTGTGTGCACCTATATATGCTAAAATAACTAAAACTTATTTAATAGTACATGCTTATCATCTCGCACATGATCAACACCACTATAATATAATAGATGAATAGTGATTTGGTAAAAAAAATCAAAGACTCATGTTTCAAAGATCAGGAAAAGTTATTAATTTTTTTTTTTTTTTAAAAGAAATAATCGTAGGCCATCACATGCAACAGTTTTTGATAAAATCATACAATGTAAAATTACATCCAAAGAACAAAATATCCTCACAAAGGAGAAAAAAAAAAAAAAAAAAAAAACAGACAATTCAAGAAATGGGTATTGATAAGAAACAAACACAATTCTAGATCTTCAATTTGCACGAACAAAATGATAAAATAATAATAATAATTAAAAGGAAAAAAAAAGGAAAAAGAAATAGGATGAATCAATGAATGAATAAGGAACTGGTACAAACATCCATCCAAACAATGGTGTTATAGAGATGGAGGCCAATAGATTTGCGCCAAATGACCGTTGTTTCTCTCTGATTGGTGAGTCCGATTGCCTTAAGTCCACTGTCAACATTGTGCCCATCTATAGTGGCTTTGTCAATTGCCTTGCTCATACAAATCTTCACTCTCTATAATCTCCATCGGATCGTGCTCTATCCATCTGCAGATTCACAAACAAATCAACAATAAAAAAAAGAGCAATCACAGAGAGAGATAGATAGATAGAGAGTGAGTTCTTCATTGATGAACAAAATTGCAAAAGCATGAATAACGGTAATTACCATAAAAAATCTCACACACTCTTTCAAAGCATGTAGTAAAGACTCCGAAATGCATCCTCCCATGGCAATTGTCGTTTGCTTAAAGAAATCCATTTAGACTGAACAAAGAAAAAAAAATTAAGGATTTAAATTTTAGAATTAAAACAAAAAATGGTATTACAAAACGTTACTATTCTTCCATTTTTTATCCTTCACTCTTATCTACGAATTCGTCTACCTTATATTTCTATAAAACAACAAAACCCAATAAAAATACGTCAAAAAATATTAAGAATTTTCAACATAAAATAAAATCAATAAAAAATTCATAAAATTTAAATATCTACCTGAATTCTGTTGGTGGTGGTCCCTAATTGAATCCTATTAAGAAAAATTTTAAGATGACCACAAAGAGTAAAAAAGAATATTTGCACCTAATTTATAGAGAAATTATTTTCAAATAGAAAAGCATACATATAGAAAGATAGATTGGTTACATAACATAACAATTTTGAATTTTGAATTTGGGTTTTCTTAGATAGATATTGAGTTTTCTTATTTTTATAGATATAGATAAAGAAAAATGGTGATACTCATCTTTTTCAAAATCATAAATTATGGGATAGATATATATTGAGTTTTTTTATTTTATTTTATAGATACAGATAAAGAAAAATGGTAATACTCATCTTTTTCAAATTCATAAATCATGGGATAGATAGATATTGAGTTTTCTTATTTTATAGATATAGATAAAGAAAAATGTTGATGCTCGTCTTTTTCAAATTCATAAATCATAGAATAGATAGATATGAGTTTTCTTATTATAGATATAGATAAAGAAATATGGTGATGCTCATCTTTTTCAAATTCATAAACGATGGGATAATAGTGTCGTCAATTTTGAATTTTAAATTTTATTGCTTGATGGGCTAACCAATTAATTTTTTTTGTTTTGTTTTGTAGGGAGTGGATGGGTGTCATAAATCATGGGATAGATAGATATTGAGTTTTCTTATTTTATAGATATAGATAAAGAAAAATGTTGATACTCATCTTTTTCAAATTCATAAATCATAGGATAGATAAGGATGGGTGGTTGCAAAGTTTGTGACTCTTAGGTGGGAAATTCAGGTAGAGTGAGGGAGAATGTTTTCATTTGAGCCATCCATGTGAATATACAAATGAATCATGACCCTTGAAATGTTCTAGTAGGACAATTGTGTCTAACATATTTTCAAAATCCGTTCTGCTTTATTATATAGATTTTGTTATACTTTACTCTTTTTGTTATTAGGATTCTGTGAAAAAGGTCATGTGTGAAACACTCATTAAAATTTTGAAATAATAATGTCCATATCTAGTGATGCTATTTGCCATTTGTCACTAAAATAAGAAAAATAAAATGTAAATTAGATAACCAAAAAAGCATATTATTGTCCTAAAAAAATAATAAGTGGACACATGATTTGATTCGGTTTGAATTCTTAAAATAATGCTAACGGACGGTGTTAAATGTAACAAAATAATACATTGAAATGGTAAACTGTTGAGTTTTAAAATTCAGGAGGGCGAAATGAAAATGAGTTATAATTTAATGGGATTTACTATAATTTATCCTAGATATTATAAGGCATAGGTTTGTCTCCAATCCACATTTTGACGATTTAAACCGTTCATTTTGTCAAATTTTATATGTAAGTCATCCCTCCCCCCTCACACAAAATCAAATTGATTCAATAATCATAACTATATAATTATGTTATATTTGTTTTAAAAAAAATAATAATAATTATAATTTTAAAAATAAATCATTCATTTTTTTAAAAATAAATATAATAAAATTATATAATTATGATTATCAAATTAATTTAATTTTTTATATAAAGGATCTACACTTAAAACCTGACAAAATAAATACTTTAGGTTGTCAAACCAGGAGCCTTTGTGGTGCCGATGCCCAACAGCATAAGACAAGCCTCACCCACATTATAACTGAAAAATGCCACAATGTGCACTCTAAAAATATCCATATAGTAAGAAAAGTTACTATTATTTTTGTAAAAGTTGTATTTTTGTGATGAACATAAAGTTAAATTTTTGTGATAAAACTTATACAATTTAGTAATAAAAGTTATAATTTTTGGATAAGTTACATGCCATATACTCCCTTTTTGGGATGTACATGATAACATTTCCCATTATAATAATTATATTTTATTTAACATTTTATATATCAATATAAATATAACATAATTTATCTATGTATTATATAAGTAAAAGGAGATTTTTAATCTATAATACCTCTAAGAGCTCCAAATTCTCAATCTAAATTTCATAATTTTTTGATTTTTAAAAATTAAAAAAATCTTCTATTGACTAGCTCTTATTCAAGCAAAAAATATATATATATATATAAATTAAAATTAAAATCCCTTTATTTATAACTTTCAAATGGAAAGTATATCAAATTTATAAAAAAAAAATTAAAAAAAAATAATGAAAAGTATATTAATCCATTTCAAAATTTAAATTTGAGGGTCACTAAATATGTAAAGCAATCTATTAATTTAAATTTAAAATTAGCACAATATAAATTTAAAATTATAATGATCTATCCCATGATTTATAAGTTTTAAATACAAATTTAAAGTTATCATAATTAGCTCATAATTTTTGAATTAAGGAGCAATAAGAGTAACGTTGAGATTATTTATATATTTTACAAAAAAAATGCTTTTAAGAAGTGATATTATGAGAGTTTCAAAACCTTATACAAAATCTATATACTATTATAATTGCAAAATATTGTCATCTTATTAAAGCTGAAATTTGCAATTCTTTTATTTATTTATTTACTTTTTATTTTGTTTAATTTTTATTAATATGTGTCACAATATGATTGCTCTATATATTAATTTTATATTATTAACATAAAATTTTAAATTTAAATTATTCCTTAAATTATGTTACCAGAATAAGATCAATATTCATTCCTTAATTTATGCATCTTTTATTCAATTATAAAATAAAATTTTAAATTTAATTTTTTTAAAAATTATGTTACTACAATTAGAATAAGATCAATATTCACATGTGTTATAATGGTGTATCATAATATTATTAGTTTAAACATAATATGTTATTAAATATGTGTATTCAAATTATTAATCACTATTAAAAGTTTATATTTTCATTTTTTGTCATTTTTGGTTTTAAATTTTATAAATAAAAAAAAAAATTATATCCTTCTAAACTACAAGGACTTAAGCAATAAATTTTTTTAATATAAATCTTTTTTTTTAAACAAAAGACAAAAACATCACGAAAATGAATGATTTTTTAACAATTGTCAAACATAATAGATTCTATTAATTTTTTAATTTTAATTGTCAATTAAACAAATTAAAATAAAAAATAAAATTCTTTGGTTTAAATAGTTAAGAAGTGACTTTTGCTAAAATCAAATAGAAATAAACATTTGTTTTTTCTATTAAAAGTAATTGTTGGTTAAACTTATTTTTTTTTAGATAATAGGAGTTACACATGATAATTTATTGTTTTAACAATGTTATAGACCCACACTTTCATCCACAATGATGTGGAAAGGGAGTTGAGCCTCGTGACACAATGACATGTCATTGAGTGTATAGCAAATCAAGAGTTGACACATATGATACCACATCATTGTAGATACAATTGTGGGGTTTTTTTTGTGGGTCTCAAATATTTTTCTTATTATTCATCTAGACTTTTTTAGCACTTGCGAAACATGGTAGATCATGTTATTATTATTATTATTATTATTATTATTATTATTAAATCTCAATTCTCAATTAAATAAATTAAAATAAAAAAATGAAAAATTTTAACTCAAATTGCTAAAAAGTGACTTTTGCTAAAATAAATAGAAATAAACGTTATTTCTCTAATAAAAGTGATAGTTTGTAAAATATCTTTTTTTTTTTTTATTTAAAAAAATGAGGGTTATAGGTGATAATTTATTGATCATCTAAAATTATTTTCAGATCAAATGAAAATACTATTCTAAATTTGCTTCTTACCTTTATATATATATATATATATATTATCTAAATGCTTTTATTTTGTAAACCTTTAGTGAGCACCTTTATTGGTATCAGAGCCATGTTTAATTATTCACATAAAATACGCATAAATTAAATAAATTAGACATATATGATCGAGCATAATAATTTCTGGTATAGGGTAAAGTATGTGGTCGACCGGGACTGTAAGAATGCACTTTATTTACGGATGATGGTTCCTGGAAATTTAATTGAATTTCATGAATCTGTTCGGGTGATAAATCATCACCAACTGATGGTTCGGATCTAAGCATATTGATAGTTCCACTTGTGGATTCTTGTGGAGGTTCTGGAGGGCGAACATTTAGATGTTGCATTTTCTGTAAGAGGGTATCCATAAATTCTGTATTAGAAGCTTTAAGCTTAAAGTTACTGATTTCCAATGATGGTTTGATGGATACTGGATGAAGAATGGAGGTTCCAGCTACAGGTGGGGCTAAGCTTCTATCTTTAAAGGTAGAAACTATGTCTTCAATTCTGGTTAACTGCTTGCTCATAGTTTGGACAAGTGTCCTACAGGTATTGGACCGACGGACCGACGAAAATAATCCTTATCTTCTGCTGATGTCATGGGTGACGCTTACCGATAATGGAGACAGCATCTCAACTTTTACTGGTGGAGGAATCTGCTTTTTCTAAAGTTGATTGTCTGATTGTTCCGACACTTAATCGTGTCTCTTTCCTTTCTTGTTGCTTTTGGCGAGTTTTTCGGTGAGGACATCTGTTATGGCATCCCAAAAATCACCAAAGTGGGTATCATTATCATCATCTTCGGGTAATTGGCTTTCTCCAGCTAACACGTGTTCGGCTGGATCAATATCTGGTTCAGATGAAGGTTGGCTGGTTCCTGACCTCATAGAGACGTCATCTTCTGGAGGCACTGTTTCTCTGCATGCTTGTGCATGTTCCTGGATTTTCGTTACTATTTCAGAAATGATCGGATTCATACCTTTATCCCACCATTTGACAAAGAAAATTCGCTTAAGGCGGGGTATTTTGTTCTGGTAATCGCAAGCAAAATCCCACTTCCAAATCCATGGGATGCTAAATCGGATAGAAAAATGAACTAATGATTTACTGATAGATAAATCTCGGTTTTTGTTAAGATAAGCATAAGCCCGAGAATAGGCATAATGCCAATCATTGAAAGCAAGTCGGATTTCTTCTGGTAGTATATCAAGAGATAACCCAAATTTATCCCACCACACGAGGAACCAATTTGGAACATCGTGTTTGAGCACATCAGGGCAAATCCTGATAAACCAAGAGTGAGAACGGATTGGATTCTGATAATAAAATACCTGGGTAAAAGCATCAATATAATCCCAGTATGTATATTTAGTCTGTTTATTACGGAGATCAAGATCTCGTAATGTATGCGGATGAATACCCCAAGTAGCAACGAGCATGAGATTGCGGATAGTAATCTCACTAAACGAGATGGGACTCGTGGATTTATGCGGATCATGGAGATGATGCTTGAATTCGCAAGCTCCAGTTTTTGTTAGTATTTGTTCATAAATATAACGATACTGATCAAAATGAAGGGGTGACTGTTGAGTGGTGAGATATCGTTTTTTAATCTCCCACGGATCTGTCATCCATTGTTCATCAGCGGTTTCAATCCAGAGAACTGTTTCCTCTGTAATACTGTTTGGCGTATACGGTTCTTCTGTTTTAAGAAGTATATCCTTGGCGGATGAAGTACTGGTTTGTCCTCTGGAGAGGGCTAGATATTCTGTTTCGTAACGAGGGGTGTGACCACCTCGGCCACGTCCTCGGCCTCTATGGCCTCTACTGGTCATGCTCCTCTTCAGGAGTAGATTTCTGCAGATATTCCCTGGTTAAGAAATCAGGCAAAGAATTATTTTCCCCTTTAATATGTTCAATATCAAAATCAAAATTGGATAAATAACTTTGCCAAGTAAGAAATATCTATTTAGATGCTAGATTTTTAACATCTTTTTTGAAAATCTGTTTAGCAGCAGAGCAATCAACTCTAATAAGAAAATACTGATTTAACAGGTCATCTTGAAATTTTAGCACACATTTAACAATGGCTAAACATTCCTGTTTAATAGTGGAATAATTTAAAGCGGCTTTATTCCAATGGCCAGAATGGAATCTTAATAATTCTTCTTTCTGGGTTTTGGGATTAAGTTGCTTTAAAATACCACCAAATCCTTCATTGGAAGCGTCAGTTTCAACAATTTTCTTCCAATTGGGATTGGGTAACTGTAAACATGGTAACTGTTTCACTTTAGCTTTAATTTTTTGTACGGCAGCAGTATGTTCTTTACTCCAAGGGGGAGGATTCTTCCGAAGTCGGGTAAATAAAATGCTACAATCAGCTGCAACATTAGGATACTAATCACAGATATAATTAAGACTTCCTAAGAATCTCTGTAATTGAGTTTTATCCTTAATTTCATCAGGAAATTTAGAAGCAAACTCAATACTACGGTTGATAGGAATAATACTTCCATTTGAAATATTATGTCCAAGATATCTGATAGTTGTCTGAAACAGTTGCATCTTGGGTGCAGAAAGCACTAATCCATTTCTGTGAATAACATGCTTAAAAATATTAAGATGTTTAATATGTTGTTCTATTGATGAAGAATAAATTAAGACATCATCGATATATGACAAAGTAAATTCAAAAAACGGATTAAAAATATCGTTCATAATATGTTGAAATTCTGATGGAGCATTCTTAAGACCAAAGGGCATTACATTCCATTCATAATGTCCAAAGGGTACGGTGAATGCTGTTTTATACCGATCCTGTTCTGCAATTTCAATTTGCCAATATCCTGATTTTAAATCAAATTTGGAAAATATGATTGCATCCTGTAAGCGATCTAAAAGATCTTTTTTATTCGGAAGAGGATATCTGATCCATTTTAATTTGTCATTTAACGGTTTATAATTGATGACAAGGCAAGGAACACCTCGTTTAATTTCAGCATTTTTATTAACATAAAAAGCAATACAACTCCAAGGAGAGTGACTAGATCGGATTAGCTTCTTGTCCAAAAGACTTTGAATTTCTATTTTACATAATTCCATATATTCCTTTTTCATTTGACTAGGGCGAGCTTTAGTTGGAATATATTTTTCATCAAAATCAGGTTCATATGGTAAAGTAACTGTATACTTTTTTCTATTCCAAAAAGCATTAGGAATAGTACCACAAACTTCTGTTTGAAATTCATTTTTGATTATTTTAATTTTCTGTTGTAAAGAAGGTTGTTGTAACCTTTGTTCTGTTGTTAAGAAAGAAACTTCTTTTGCTAAAAAATTGATTTGATTCTGTTTAAAAGTAACTAGATCACGAATTTGATCTAATTCCTTAGTATATGGTTGTGTAATGAACTCAAAAATCACAGATCATCCCTGTAATTGGGAATAAATTCCTGTTGAGTCAATTTTTTGGATAGGCATTAAAAGACATAAAAATGGTGTGCCTAAGATAATATTTGTAGCTAGATTTCTGACTAGCACAAATGATGTCGGAAGACAGAGATCATTATTACAAATATATGCCTCTGGAACTTTATACCTGATCTGCATGGAATTACCATTTGCACTGGTTAAACTCTGAGTAGTTTTCTCAAAATATCTGGTGGGAACTATACCTTCTTGGATACAGTTCATGTCTGCTCCGCTATCTACCAAAGCAATAGCATCTTTGATCATAAAATCGGGTTTAATCATAAAAGATATTTTTATATACCATTTCTGAAAAGTCACTTGATTTACAAGTAATAGATACTGATTAGATTCTTCTTTGGATTCAAGTTTTTGTTCAGTTTCTTTGACTTCTTCTTTCTGTTTTTGTGGTAATTGGGAATGAAGATATTTAATATCTTTTATGGCTGCTGCACTAGCTGTTTGTAAATGTTTTACTTCTGTTTTTAAAATATTTATTTCCATTTTTAAATCTTGGATTGTGGTTGGTTGATTATCAACTGGTTTTGTTTGAATCTTGTGTATCACATGTTTCAAACTATAAGATTAATCAGGTATGTTTGGTGTTTCTTGAGATGTTTGCTGATGCTCATAACACATTTTTAAATATTTTAGTTTTATTTCTGGATCTTGTATCTGGTCTGCTACAGCAAGCATATCTCTTTGGATGTCTGTTAAAACATTAATACTACTAGGTTCTCCTAAATGTAATCCATTCATTTCTACTATGGATTTCCAGTAATTAATTTATGATATTTGTTCTTGATTTGTACTACAAGGACAGGCTTCTGTTGGTTCTTCATCACTCGTGGATGATGTAGAGTATAACTGGTTAATTTCATCTTCTGATGGAGATTCTTCACTAGATGAATTCTCTTCTGCTTCTAAAGCATTAATTATCTGTTCTTTAAGCTTTTCCTCTAAAATTAATTCATTAATCTTGGATTTAGCTTTTGATTTACAACGATTAGCATAGTGTCCTGTTTGTCCACATTTATAACATTTGACTTCGGATACATTTTTTCTTTTTCCTTTCGTTTTACTGGTTGAGGGTTTTTTGGGATAAAACTTCTTACTGGTTTTAGGATGGCTAGTTTTATGTGATTTGCGATATGGTTTTGAAGATTTTTTATGAGATATCTTCCTAGGTTTAGGCGGATATTGGATCATGGGTTCATAGGCAAATTGGTCGCAAAACTCACCTAATTCTTTTCTTCCTGTTAGATTCTGTTGTTTCATTTGGTAATGAAGTTTAAGATCATTACACAAAGATAATCCTTCATCGGTTATAATGGAGCAAAGTTGTCCATAAGTATACTGGACATAAGGAATAGACATCCGGTCATGACGGTCCCGAAGTTTTTTCCTAACGCGTTCGGCGAAGAGGATAGGAAGGCCATCAACAAATTTGGCTTTCCAATGGTCATTGTTAGCATCAGGGCGTTGCATGACCTTGATGAGGAAAACATCCTTATACCAACGGAAATGGGTAAGGGATAGACACCTTAAATTCTGGAGGAGTTCTCTACTACGATCTTGAGAACTAGTACTGGTTCCAATAAAATGGAGGATAATGGTTTGAATGAGAGTGTAAACAGCATCTTGCTGTTGAATTGGTTGACGGGTAGTAGGATCTACTTCGACCTTAATGGAATTAAGGATTTCATTCAGTTGGGCAAGGGAAATAACATTATCCCACCATCTCTTAAGTTGTCCGGTAAAGCCATTGATAATAAATTTAGCAATAGCTTGATCCTGGTTACTATATTGTCTACAGACAGTTGCAAACATTAGCATCTGATGTAATTTTTTTAAAATAGCATATTCAGATTCACCATCTATATTCCATTCATAAATGGTTTTGCCATGATAACTACCTTGGTCATTAAGGTAGGTCTCTTCATAAAGGAGATCGGAAGGAGTTGGTCGAGCATAATAATTTCTGGTATAGGGTAAAGTATGTGGTCGACCGGGACTGTAAGAATGCACTTTATTTACGGATGATGGTTCCTGGAAATTTAATTGAATTTCATGAATCTGTTCGGGTGATAAATCATCACCAACTGATGGTTCGGATCTAAGCATATTGATAGTTCCACTTGTGGATTCTTGTGGAGGTTCTGGAGGGCAAACATTTAGATGTTGCATTTTCTGTAAGAGGGTATCCATAAATTCTGTATTAGAAGCTTTAAGCTTAAAGTTACTGATTTCCAATGGTGGTTTGATGGATACTGGATGAAGAATGGAGGTTCCAGCTACAGGTGGGGCTAAGTTTCTATCTTTAAAGGTAGAAACTATGTCTTCAATTCTGGTTAACTGCTTGCTCATAGTTTGGCAAATCAGATTGGTATAATTATGTTGTCTGATGGTTAAACTGAAGTCTTTGAGCTGAGCAAACTCATTTTTAACAAACCTTCCGGCTTGTGCATCTACATATGCAGTAGCTACTAAAGGCTGTCTGGTGGTTTCTCCATTAGGAACTAATTCTAAAGCTTGAGGAGGAGGATGGATTGAATTAATGGCTTGGCCGTCAACAGTGGTCCAAGTCTTATACTGGTCTTCAATAGCTGTTATTTTTGGTTGAGTTTCAGCTTGGAACCATTCTTTAAAGAATATTATTTTCTGATGTAACTCAAGATGTTGATAATATTGAGTTTTAATCTGATTTAATTGTTCTGGATTATGAGTGGTAAAATACCATTCTCTGAATTCTTTATTTTTATCCTGATAAAATTCCTGATTTATTAATTTCCTATTTTCACTACCTGGTGTAAAATCCATTAGATTTCAAAATTCATATCACTGGCCGTTGGGCTATCTGGTGGTTGAATTGGTGTAATATAAACACCATGAGGTATTCGATTTCGGGATATACGAATTCCTTGTATTTCTGATGTCATAGGATCTAGTTGATCTTCTTGGGGATCACTAGAAGGTCTGCTAGGTGGTCTATCAGGTATTTGTAGAGAGTCCACAGACTGTCTACTTGATTCTAGTAAATCAACTCTATATGGCGGAATTGATTGAAAACTGTTGTTGGAAAAACTCCTGTTAGCAGTTCTAAAGCTATTATTAGACAAGCTCCTAGGAGTTGTTCTAAAACTAGCATTAGAAGAAGTGCTTCGGGTAAGCAAAGGTTTCTGGAATTGGAGATAAACATTACCTCCTTGTGTCTGGATGACATCATCTATATTATGTTGAATTAGCGGTTGTGGAGGTACATCATTTGGAATATGCTACCTGTCAGGAAAGGTTATTTGGGACCACGGAATTTGCCTAGGTACAGCTACCTGGCTGCTATACAGATTAGTTTCAATTAATACTGTTTGACCATTTTCAGTCTTTTTTCTAACATAAGGATTTAAAGTTGTTAAAGCCTTAATATAGATTCTAGAATGAATCGAAAACGGAGGAGATCCTGGTTTATACTCAGAACCATGAGTAAGAACTCTAAGTTCAAGTACGTTTGCAATATTTGCATCTGTCATAGAGATGCTTAAATTCGGATAAACATCGAAATAAACTGGTCCATGAGATAAACTGGTTTCTATGGCTCCCATGAGTGATGCTTTCCAGTTGAGACATCTACCATCTCGGAGAGTACATTGAATACTGGTATTTTGACCTAAAAGAGTCAATGGTTTGAAGGCTATTTGTACTAATCCTATGTGGATGTACTTATAGTCTTTGACAAACGGAATAAAATCATTAATATGAATTAATCGGATTATTTCATCATTATTCTGAATACAAGATGCATGTTCAAAAGTTTTAATGATTGTTTTACTGAGAAACTAGAATTTACCTTTTTTGTAAATTGTTTTCGGATCTACTGAAGGTATGGTCCACCTATCTAAGGCGTCCTTAACATCCTGGTAAGCTACCATTTCAGCTGCTTCAGCTAAAGAGGATACTGTGTTTCCTACAGAGGTTACTGATTCATTTTCTGGTACAGCTACTGTCACGCCCCGAACCCGCCCCTAGAAGTTCGGTGACGAGACCGGCCAGTAATCCTAGATTACCAAAGGCCTGCCAATACAAAACATACGTAACGGGGGCTCGCGGAAGCATAAACCAAATATAAATAGTCCAAAGAGCTGTGCATAATATGAACATTTATATACGTGCCAAAAATGAGTTATTTACCCACCAATGTACAAAACATGTATCCAAAATTCATATACAAAACAGATAGGCACAAGCCACGCATATAACTGATACAAAACCAAACTACATACGGCCTTCCAGGCCTAGCCCAGCACAGGGTACCAACTCAGGTAGGCTTCCAAAACGGCGGCTCGAGACGAACTCCGCCTAGGCTTGGCTCCCCGACTGCTCACCTATAAAATACATATATACGGGGGGTGAGCTAAAGCCCAGCAAGTAACATTAACGGTAAAGGGTTAGTGAACGAATTCCACATATAACATATATCCGTAACAAATCATCATAAACATAATCAATTCATATCAGAACATAATAATGGCATACTCCACAGAACATAACATAACAGAACGTCTTCCGACTAGAGTAATCAGTTCCGGATACTGATTAAACACATATCGTCACAATGAAGTGACTAACGAGATCTCGTAAACTGGTCATGGACCCGCATTTCCATGCCGTCCCCCATGACTTAGGACTATCTATGGATGCCATACTACATTTGCAAATCAGGATATTCGTTCACACAGAAAGCATTATCATTTCAGAAAACATAATATAGCTTAGCATTTTCAGAACATATGTTGTAAGAACATAACTTTACAGAAATGTTACTTACAGAGAGTTTCCAGAACCGGTTGTACGGTCTTCACACTTTGACCTGCAAATATCCATGATATAACATAATCCTTAACACATAACATTATCAAATTACGTCCACATATTCCTATATTTACATTACCAAGTCTTAATTAAGCTTTAAGAATGCTAAGAATGAAATGAGAATACTAAAAACATGCAATAAAACACTGTTTGGATTTTCGGAAAAACAGGTCCCCGCTCGAGCGGCCAAACCCACGCTCGAGCGGACTGAAAACTGAGAGAAAGTGCTGGGAGTGCGAAATCCCCGCTCGAGCGGCCAATCCCCCGCTCGAGCGGACTGTGAAAATTCTGGGTGAAAACCAGCTTCATTTTCTGCAAAACCGTGGCTCCATTTTTGTAGAAATCAAGTCCAAAATCATGAAATTCAAGGGCCAAAACCATTAGGAAAACACTTACTTTAACCTTAAAACCAAACCCATAAGAATTACCAAAAGATTAAACCATAAATCAACTCATAAAAGCTTCATTTGTCAAAACCATGGAGTTTCACTCTCACTTATAAAATCATGCAAGAAAACTATGGTTTGAACATGAATTTCATAAGAAGATGCCATGTATGCTCAAATATACAACTTAGGGTAAAAGAACATCATATAAACCCCTCCATTATTCATAATTTCCTTCCATTACTTGCCATAAATCATAGATGATCCACTTTACTTCAAGTATTTAGAGAGAAATTCATACCTTGATCACTTATTTGAAGCCAAACAATTTGAATCCCCTCTTTTCCTTCTCTTCTTCCCTTGTTTTCTTCCTCTCCCGAATTCTTCTCCCTCTCTCTCTTAGATATTTCCTCTCTCTTTGTTTTGAGTCAATGAAGTCAACAACACTTATCTAAACTTATATATATATCAAATAAATCAATTGGTACCAAAATCTTGAGCCAAACAAGGCTTCACGAACCAGACAGAATTCAGTCCTCAATTTATTCTTTCGAATGGTTCTAAATATTCCCGGTATCATACAGGTATTTTCAATTTCATTTTCTGATCCCGTTAAGGTCGTCGATTTCAGTCCCGAAGTTGTCATTCCAACAGATATTTTTCCCAACCAAACAGATAAGTCCCAATTAAATCATATAAACACTCAACTAATTACAAATATGACGTCATACGATTCCGGGTCATTACAGCTACGGTATTTTCTTGGTCTGTCATGATTGTATAGTGATCATATATGTCTAATTTATTTAATTTATACGTATTTTATGTGAATAATTAAACATGGCTCTGATACCAAATGTATCCGAAGTCAAATGTTATAAATGTGGACAAACAGGGCACTATGCTAACCGTTGTAAATCAAAAGCTAAATCCAAGATTAATGAATTAATTTTAGAGGAAAAGCTTAAAAAACAGATAATTAATGCTTTAGAAGCAGAAGAGAATTCATCTAGTGAAGAATCTCCGTCAGAAGATGAAATTAACCAGTTATACTCTACATCATCCATGAGTGATAAAGAACCAACAGAAGCCTGTCCTTGTAGTACAAATCAAGAACAAATATCAGAAATTAAATACTGGAAATCCGTAGTAGAAATGAATGGATTACATTTAGGAGAACCTAGTAGTATTAATGTTTTAACAGACACCCAAACAGATATGCTTGCTGTAGCAGACCAGATACAAGATCCATAAATAAAACTAAAATATTTAAAAATGTGTTATGAGCATCAGCAAACATCTCAAGAAACACCAAACATACCCGATTATTCTTATAGTTTCAAACATGTGATAGACAGGATTCAAACAAAACTAGTTGATAATCAACCAACCACAATCCAAGATTTAAAAATGGAAATAAATATTTTAAAAACAAAAGTAAAACATTTACAAACAGCTAGTGCAGCAGCCATAAAAGATATTAAATATCTTCATTCCCAATTACCACAAAAACAGAAAGAAGAATTCAAAGAAACTGAACAAAAACTTGAATCCAAAGAAGAATCTAATCAGTATCTATTACTTGTAAATCAAGTGACTTTTCAGAAATGGTATATAAAAATATCTTTTATGATTAAACCCGATTTTATGATCAAAGATGCTATTGCTTTGGTAGATAGCGGAGCAGACATGAACTGTATCCAAGAAGGTATAGTTCCCACCAGATATTTTGAGAAAACTACTCAGAGTTTAACCAGTGCAAATGGTAATTCCATGCAGATCAGGTATAAAGTTCCAGAGGCATATATTTGTAATAATGATCTTTGTCTTCCAACATCATTTGTGCTAGTCAGAAATCTAGCTACAAATATTATCTTAGGCACACCATTTTTATGTCTTTTAATGCCTATCCAAAAAATTGACTCAACAGGAATTTATTCCCAATTACAGGGATAATCTGTGATTTTTGAGTTCATTACACAGCCATATACTAAGGAATTAGATCAAATTCGTGATCTAGTTACTTTTAAACAGAATCAAATCAATTTTTTAGCAAAAGAAGTTTCTTTCTTAACAACAGAACAAAGGTTACAACAACCTTCTTTACAACAGAAAATTAAAATAATCAAAAATGAATTTCAAACAGAAGTTTGTGGTACTATTCCTAATGCTTTTTAGAATAGAAAAAAGTATACAGTTACTTTACCATATGAACCTGATTTTGATGAAAAATATATTCCAACTAAAGCTCGCCCTAGTCAAATGAAAAAGGAATATATGGAATTATGTAAAACAGAAATTCAAAGTCTTTTGGACAAGAAGCTAATCCGATCTAGTCACTCTCCTTGGAGTTGTACTGCTTTTTATGTTAATAAAAATGCTGAAATTGAACGAGGTGTTCATCGCCTTGTCATCAATTATAAACCGTTAAATGACAAATTAAAATGGATCAGATATCCTCTTTCGAATAAAAAAGATCTTTTAGATCACTTACAGGATGCAATCATATTTTCCAAATTTGATTTAAAATCAGGATATTGGCAAATTGAAATTGCAGAACAGGATCGGTATAAAACAGCATTCACTGTACCCTTTGGACATTATGAATGGAATGTAATGCCCTTTGGTCTTAAGAATGCTCCATCAGAATTTCAACATATTATGAACGATATTTTTAATCCGTTTTCTGAATTTACTTTGTCATATATCGATGATGTCTTAATTTATTCTTCATCATTAGAACAGTATATTAAACATCTTAATATTTTTAAGCATGTTATTCACAGAAATGGATTAGTTCTATTAAAAGTAATAGTTGGTTAAACTTATTTTTTTTTAGATAATAGTAGTTACACATGATAATTTATTGTTTTAACAATGTTATAGACCCACACTTTCATCCACAATGATGTGGAAAGGGAGTTGAGCCTCGTGACACAATGACATGTCATTGAGTGTATAGCAAATCAAGAGTTGACACATATGATACCACATCATTGTAGATACAATTGTGGGGTTTTTTTTGTGGGTCTCAAATATTTTTCTTATTATTCATCTAGACTTTTTTAGCACTTGCGAAACATGGTAGATCCTGTTATTATTATTATTATTATTATTATTATTATTATTATTATTATTAAATCTCAATTCTCAATTAAATAAATTAAAATAAAAAAATGAAAAATTTTAACTCAAATTGTTAAAAAGTGACTTTTGCTAAAATAAATAGAAATAAACGTTATTTCTCTAATAAAAGTGATAGTTTGTAAAATATCTTTTTTTTTTTTATTTAAAAAATATGGTTATAGGTGATAATTTATTGATCATCTAAAATTATTTTCAGATCAAATGAAAATACTATTCTAAATTTGCTTCTTACCTTTATATATATATATATATTATCTAGATGCTTTTATTTTGTAAGAAACTTGATTTTATTATATTTAAACATTTTATTGTAATTTTTAAATTAAAAATAATTTTTGAAAAATTAGATTTAAATTATTTTATGCCATTATAAAATGGAATGTATTTTAATATCAACTAATTCAATGATCCCTTTCTAAAATGTGTATTTGCTTTTGTTCATTAATATTAAATTTTTAATTAAAAATAAATTAGCAAATAATTTTATATATTTATATATATAATTTTGTTTCGATTGCTCAAGTTTTTTGGTGTCTCTGCCCAAGTCCATTCAAATTTATTCAAAATTTTGAATTTTACATAGGTTTTCACCAAATTAAAAATTATGTTGTCAAAATTTTAAAAGTTTTCAGGCTTGACTCGAGTTGTTTGGGTTCAACTTGCCTAAATTTACAACTTTAGTAAGGGGATTGAAAATCTAACTATTTAAATTATTTTATATAAACATATTTTATTATTTTTTTCACATGCCGTACATAGCACGGGTTTTCACTAGGATGTATATATACATATGCTCTGGTGAGAGATTTTCTATTCTCAATTTCATTTATTCTTCTGATGTAAAAGAAATTAAAACCGTTAAATCAGGTAAAAATTTGGAAGTAGACAAAATTTGAAATATAATCTAATAATTTGAGATAGAGAGTATAAATGTACTATGTATTTATTTGTGGCAAACGAACCCTTAATGTGAAGTTGTGGCAATAGTCCCATTTGGTAACAATTTATGGAATAATAATAATTATTATTATTATTATTATTATTTTTAATTATGAAATTTTATAGCAAAGTATTTATTAGTGTTTGATTGTTGAGAAGTTAAAAAATATATTTTAAAAAGAGTCGTTTGGGATTTGACTTTTGTTAGTGGCATTTTGGTTTTAATGTAAGGTGAAAAAAATTAGTGTATTTAAGAATATCTTTTTTAGTGGTATGAAAAAATGTGAATAACATATGTATTTGACATATTTTTTTAATTTTTTTCTAAAAAAAATTAGAGTCTTTATTTTTTTTTTCTTTTTTATTTATTTATAACTTTTTTAGCTTAAATATCAAATTTTCAAACAAGACCTAAACTGGCAGCATCAAACAACTAGAATATTGAAGTTGGACTTGTGAACCCAAAAGAGCACATGGAAGTGACCCAAGATGCACAACCCTCTACTCTTTTCCATCTTTGCTTCAATGATTCATTAGCTCATCTAGCCTACTCAATTTGTACTGTCGTGACACTCTGTTGATTGCTTTAGCAAATAATATATAACAACACTGCTAGGGACCCCCTGTGGGGCACCTTTAGTTTTTTTTTCATTGGTCAGTTTTTTTTTTTTTTTTTTTGTGTTTATTTTTCTTTCCTTCCAATTACCCACAGTCATGTGGGGCTGGGAGTCACCGGAGGTAGAGGTCTGCCGGATTTTTCTATATATATACATTCGGCTATGTAAGGTATTCTGAAAATGTATTTAAAAAAATATTTGTAAAAAAGAGAAATTACAAAATAATAATAATAATAATAATAATAATAATAATAATAATAATAAATTATAGAGTTTGATTATAGTAACAAAATAATTTTTGTGTTTCTAATTTTATCAATTTAAACTTTAATATTTTGATTGGGTTTCAATCTAAACCATCAATTTATTTTTGTTAAATAAAACCGATAAAAAAAATGATATTCTAGTCATTAATCTTGATGTAATTAAAATGTCCACAATATCACTTTTGTATTTAATTTAATCACTAAAATGACTTCTTCTTTTTTCCGTCAATTTTACCTAACGAAAATCGACATATGATTTAGATTTAAAACACAACAAAAGTTTAGTATTTAAATTAATAAAATAAAAAACTTAGGGTTTATTTTGTTACAAGAATCAAACCCTAGTTTGTTTGTCTGTTTGTTTGTTTTTATTGTGATAATTTCTCTCCAAAAAACTATTACATGGCTAACATTCATTTTAAGTGCGAATTTTACTATATAAAATTTAATTTAAACCACACATCAATATTCTAAATAAATTTCTATACAATTTTTCTAGTTTCTTAAATTCATTATATATATATATAAGTAGTGATTTTTCCTTTCTTAAGTGACACATTCTAAGAACTTATTTTTTTTACAAAAACCACATCATATGGTGAGCCAACACCTAGTAAAGATATTATAACACAGTATATGAATCTTAGCAAAATGTCAATCTAATGTCCAAGGCATTTTGTAGGCTTTACCATAGCTGAGCCGTGAAACGAGGATCTTTATTCGATACAATAGTCATAGGGACCCCGTGAAGTCGAACTATGTCCTTACATAAAGGTCAGCAAGGTAATCTACCGAGTCACTCGTGCACATAGGTACAAAATGTACTGACTTAGTTAACTAGTGTACTATTACCCAGACAATATCATTACCCCGTTGAGTCCTCGGATGACCCACAACAAAATCCATCGTGACATGCTCCCACTTCCACTCGGCCATAGGTAAGGGTTGTAACAAATCTGTTGGTCGCTAATACTAGGTCTGCACTTGTTGACAAATAAGGCATCTCAAAACAAACAAGGCTACGTCTCTCTTCATTCCTCTTTACCAAAGCTGGCAGCTAAGGATGTGGTACATCTTTATGCCTCTCGTTTGTACCATAAGGCGCGAATGGTGAAACTCTCAGAGTACCTCCTCTCTATAAGATTTTGGCACGAAAAGATGGTCCAAGCACCTCACACTCGAGTTAGAATACACATTCAAACCCTTCTCTACCTTCCTACTAGCTATCTTCCCTTGGATAATCTCTAGCTCATGATCACTACGATGTGCCTATAACTTAGCTCACTAATGTAGGTTGTGCAACTACAGTGTCTAAGACGACTGACTTAACTGACTCACCAAGATGCAAGTCAAACTCACCTATAGCAACCAACATCTCCTATTTCGAATAGCAATACTAGCCACACTGTTTACTGATTTCCTACTTAAGGTGTCGGCCACTATAATGGCCGTCCCCAGATGATAGTACAACTCGAAATAAATCCTCTATAAACTTCATCCACCTCCTTTGTCTCAAATTCAAATCATTTTATGAAAATAGATACTTCAAACTCTTATGATCGAAGAATACCTAAAATTTCTCACCATACAAGTAATGCCTCCAAATCTTCAAGGCAAAGATCATTGTCGCTAGTTCTAGGTTGTGAGTAGGATAGTTTCTCTCATGAGTTTCCAATTGCTGCGAACTATAGGCTACCACCTTCCCTTCTTGCATTAACACACAACCCAAACCTTCCCTTGACGTATCACAATAAACTGAATAGCCCAAACCACTCTCTGAAATAATCAGTACTGGATTCGTGGTGAGTCTAACGATTTTTCACAAGTCTCACTCCACCCAAACTTAACCCCCTTTCTCGTCAATCTAGTCAACGGTGAGGCCAATCTAGAAAAATCCATCACAAAACATCGGTAATACCCAGCTAAGCCAAAGAAACTTCGGATCTCAAAGGTATTCTTAGGTTATTCCCAATATTACACTGTCTCTATCTTAGAAGCATATACTGTCACTCCATTCTCGAATGCCACATAGCCTAAGAACTTAACTTCTTTCAATTATAACTCGCACTTTCTGAACTTAGCATACAAACAATGGGCTCTAAGTAACTCAAGTGCAACTCACAAGTGTTTCTTATGTTCCTTCTCAGAGGGTGAGTAGATCAAAATGTCATCAACAAAGACAACCACAAAATGGTCTAAGAACTCACAGAAGATTCAATTTATCAAATCCATAAACGAAGCCAGTGCATTGGTTAGCCCAAAAGGCATCACTAAGAATTCATAATGGCCATACCGCGTATGGAATACCGTCTTCTGAATATCCTCATTCTTCACCCTCAACTGGTGATCACCCGGTCTCAAATCAATCTTAAAGAAACAACAAGACCCATTGAATTGGTCAAACAAATTGTCTATACAATGTAGTGGGTACTTGTTCTTAACAATTACCTGATTTAGCTTCCAGTAATCAATACACAGTCGCAAAGTGCCATCATTCTTCTTATCAAAGAGAGCCAGTGCTCCCCAAGGTGATGTACTAGGGCAAATGAAGCCCTTATCTAACAGCTCTTGGAGATGAATCTTTAACTCATACAACTCGAAAGGTGCAAATGTATATGGTGCCATGGAAACCAGTGTCGTACCAAGCACTAAGTCAATGGAGAACTCGATCTCTCGGTGGAATAGCAAACTAGTAAGATACTCGGGAAAAACATCTGGGTATTCACAAACTACCCTCAACAACTCAATTTGGACCACATCACTCTCACTACCCAAGAGAGTTGTGAGAAGACAACTAAGTTCGCTTCTACCATGAGGGTCATAAACTGCTGATAAGACTCTATCAGCTCGGTCCTCCAGAAAATAAAAACAGTCACCACTCGAGGTGCACACCATAACTCTCTGACAGTAACAGTCTATAATAGCACAATACGAGGATAACCAATCCATACCCAAAATGACATTGAAACTCAACGTGTCCAACAATACGAATGCAAAAGGAAGTTGACACCCAACAACCTCTATCTCACAACAACGACATCCCTGATCCAAGTCAACCTTACCCTTAACTAGAGACTCTACCCTAAGTGGAGATGCTAACTGAGCCACCTCTAATCCCAAAACTGATGCGAATGCAAACCAAAAAAAAAATGTGATGCACCAGTATCAATTAACACATTAGCAATTGAATTGAACAATAAAAAGTTACTTTTCAAAACAGAGGGTGCTGGTAACTAATCTGACATGGTAATAGCATACCTACGCCCGGTAGGTCTCTACTTCACTTGCTCACCCCTCAGAGTGTAAGACTGGTAAGCTGATTGAGCCGAAAAGGCTCCCTGAGTGGCCTTTGAGGCATGTACTGACTGGGTAGGTTGATGGCTCTGAGTCTATATCGAACCAGACATACCAGATGTGCCACTTGCCTGAGGGAAAAACCTCCTCAAATGCCCTGACTACCCACACTAGTAATAGGTAGGCAGTTGCCCTCTCTCCTGACTCTGGCTGTGTGGATGAGCCGCCGATAGTGTAGACTGTTGCCCTCTTCCTCTCTGCGGGCAAACTGGTGACTTATGACCCAGCTAGCCACACTTGAAACAAGTGATCCCATTCTGACTTCCTCTTCCTGAGCCAGAACTCGGTACAAGAAAAGTGGATCTGAATTGTGCTACCTGGGACTGTTGTGTGGTAAAACTGCTCTGCCTCTTGTTATCCTATACCTCCCCCTAAACCTCGTGACTCCTCTATTTGGGGCTCCTCATCCTTTCTTTTTCTGTTTGAATCATGGTCTTCAAGTGAGCCGCCGCCTCCATAAGACGACTGAAATCTCTAATCATAGACGCGACCACCTTAAAAAGGAGCCTGGTCCTAAGTCTTTTTTCAAACTGCAAGCAACGGCGTTCTTTCGTCACCACAAGTTCTGGTGTAAATCTAGAGAGGCTAGTAAAAGCTGCCTCAAACTCTACTACATGCGTATTTAGTTGTTTGAGCTTCAAAAATTGGTCCTTCAACTTCTCCCTAGCAGTAGGAGGCAAGAACTTGTCTTGAAATACATTGACAAAGGCCTCCCAAGTCACTCCAATGCGCCTACGCCCATACTTCCACCACTAACATGCACCTCCTTTCACTTGGAAGGATGCCAAAGTCACTCTCAAGCAGTTGTCATCGATGCCAAGCATCTCGAACGTCTTCACCATTTACTCTAGCCATTCATCTGCTGACAGTGGCTTCTTCGGATCTCCCAAAAACTCATCCAAATTCGATCGAAAGAACTCCCTCTTAAAAAAAGATGGGCCTATCTCAGCAACGTGGGCCTAAAAACACTAACCATTTCCTGGGCCAAAGCACCCATGGCTTGCTGACTTGCTGGCTCGGCCACAGTGGTTTGACCAACTCCCTCCTCTTGTACCGGAATTTAATCCGGTATCGGCACCTCCTACTGTCTAGGCCTACTGCGTCCACATTTACATTCTGACATCCTAAGAAAAATAACGCAATAAATTAGCACATTTACAAATGTGCCGAAGCTAATTCATTCACATCCTAATGTGGTAGATAACAAATAATTCACTCCATTTAAGCATATAATCACATAAACACAAACGAATTTCCTGTCTAGATAGTGATCGTCCTGTGATATTGCTACAGTTTTAGTTAGAAATAGCAGTGATCAAGTGCTTTTCTAACAAGACTTCTAGAAACTCGTAGACCCAATCAATATCTAAGAAATTAAATCTCATATCCATATGATCACATATGCATGTTATCACATAACATATCCAATTTACTTCTAACATTATCTAGCAAAAAAACCCATTGTGGTCAAAACCACATCCCATGATCCCAAAGTATTCTAGCTTGATAGCTCTGATATCAAGTTGTAACGCCCCGAAATAATTAACATTAACCCATTACATAACAGTGCTATAATTGATCAACCATTTCATATTGTCTATTCATTATATCTATGATCATTACAAAAGGTGACATATGCAATATATATTCACAAATCTTAGATTTTGAATCTATAGCATATGGCATCGATACAAGAGAAGAGAGGAAATTAAAATCACATAAATAGATGCCCTAATGGCTTACAACTTTCCAAGATGATGCTTAGTTAAAACAAAATGAGTTTAAACTCAATACAAATAAAGCCCGAAGCTTAAACAAGTAATTACATACAAACAAAACCAAAAAGAAGCCTTAAGCTCCAAGTTCTTCCAAGCTATGTCCTTAGTGGAGGCATATGATTAGCACCTGAAAGTTGTTTCCCACATAGGGTGCGCCAAAGCCCAGTAAAGATACTATAACACAATATATGAATCTTAGCAAAATCATAAAGTAAATGCACATGCATGCCATTTTCAAACATTTCCCATTTTTCCATCTAAAAAATATACAATGCCAGATTATATATCAATTCATGAAAAATAATCCTTTTTATACAGAAAACAGCGCAGTGGATACAACACACAAGAATCTCTAGGTATGTGTCTACAAGTAGGCTATACAAGCAATACCAAAGCCATTTTACCTGTAATAACCCAACCCCTGCATGTGTTTTCTGATATATTTTCAGTCCTTGTTTTGTGCTTTTAAAAGGTTTACCATAAAATCCCATGAAAAATTATGGTTAAGTACGTGAAATCCATGTTTATTGGTGCCTATCTGTTTCACAAGAAAACTATCTGTCACCATCAACACGTTTGAATTAGAAATTGGAAGCCTTAGGGGCTTAATTATCTGAAATTGACTTCATATATGTGATTAGCATAATTTTTAAGTAATATTAAGCATGTTTACGAAATTTCAATTTCGGAATGATTACGATTGAATTTTGTCCTATATGTTTTTATTTATGAATATATATGTCTAAGTTCTCTTAAGCCTTTATCAAAAAACGTGAAACACTTCTTGGAGAGAAATAAGGGTTAGGAAGAAAGAGAAGAGGGCTTCAAGGGAGCAAGTGAGAAAGGGAAAGGGGTTGTGGTGATCCTAAAGCTTAAGGTATGTTTAATCTCTTCTAATTGATTCCTCTCTTTGATTTGAAAAGGAATTCCTCCATGTTATGTAAGTTAGGGTTTATAATAAGGGTCAAGCAAGTATTAAGTGATTAATTGGATTGATGTCTCTTATGTTTGGTGGATTTGGAATTATTGTGACCCAATTAGTGAGAATTTATATTTTATTTCTTCAACTATCTATTTGAACTCATCTATGTAAACAAATGGCTAAGTGTATGTATATTTGTGGGAAGAAGTTAGGATCTCCATGGAATTGGATTGTGAATCATGAATTTAAAGTGAGTAAGAACCTAAGTTGATTTATGATTAATTTTTCATGTGATTTTGAGCTTTATTCTTGTGTTGAATTGATCTATTTTGAACCTTGCTAAGTGTTCTCCAAGTTGGGTTTGGTATGAATTTTGGACTGTCAAACAGGGCCCAGGCTGCACGTGCGGAGGCCATGGCCGTACGTGCAGAGAAGAGGGAAAAAAATAGGTTTTCATTCTGTTTTTAGGCACTCGAGCGGTGGGGTTCTTCCGTTCGAGCGGAATTGGGCCGCACGAGCGGCCAAAGTGGGCGCATGAGCGGCCACCCCTGTTTCAGCTTATGCTGAGTAACTTTGAATAGGCATATCTTTTGCATCCGGACTCCGTTTTGAGTGATTCTTGAACCTAGAATCAAGCCCCGGAAGTGTAGTTTCCAATGGTGGTGCTCTCACTCCAAAAGGCTAAGTACAAAAATAGTTATGCCCAAATTAGTGACGATTGTTCACTTTCTGTTTACTGAATTTTTACCGTTTCTTCGCCTGAACCTTTCTCCTATCGATTCCTCATATTTTATGAGGCATGGATTATAACCTATGAAGGAATAATGAGTCTAGAACCATCATAGCTATTGGGTGAGGAATAAAAAGAGATTGGTTTTATTCTCATATTCTGCTATGTGCATTGTGTTTGTAGGCCAAGACGAGGACATCGTTCCACCGCTATCAGAGACCTACCACTGTGAGTAGTAGTACGGTAGTCATACGTTCAATTATCGTTAATGATTCTTATAAGCATGTTAACAGTATGTTGATTGGAAAATCGAAGGGCATTATTGTGCAGTACATTTTATTACTGTTGATAAAGAATACTAACGTTCTTTGCAAAATAGCTATAGTGATTCATGACGAACCAAGAGAACGTATAAGTACTATGGAACCATGGTATTCACGTATCTCTGATATCATTCAATCTATACAATGTGCTTACCTTTTGTTAATATTTATCAGGAATATCCTGTTAGACTTAAGTTAACTAAGTTAACTCATGTGACTGGTGTAACAATTACCATTAGTACCTTGTTAATTACAAATCAACTATGTTAACATAGACGGACAATCAAACAAAGGTGTATGCTTCTATGTGCTACTGATTAATAGATCAAGTGAACTACGTTGTTTCTTAAAGAATAAAGAGAAATTATGTTCATTCTTGAAGAACGAATTTTGAGTAAATATGAGACAGTTATAAGTTATCAAGAGTAGACACCTGCGATGAATCAGAATAATTGGAAAGCTATGTGTATTCGCGTGAATGGGAAATTATTCAGAAACCATGACATAAGGGCAAAAGTTTAACATGTTTATGTAACCCTCATGAGAATGTGATTTACTTCTATCTTTGTTAAGCGTACAATAATAACATGATATGACAAGAAATGCCCTATTTCTTAACATGTTACGTTTTGAATCACTGAATGATTGTTCATTTATATAAAGGTCTTTAAGGTATCCTTAGCGCAAGGCCCTTACCCGGGGGTAATAATACCGTGGTTCAAATATGTTACAAGTTCACGTATGTTACAAGTTTACGCATGTTACTAGTTCATGTATGTTACAAGTTTAAGTCTGTTACAAGCTTATGTATGTTATAAGTCTATGTTGTTACAAGCTTATGTATGTTACAAGTCTATGTTGTTGCAAGCTTATGTATGTTACAAGTCTATATTGTTACAAGTTTATGTACGTTACAAGTTCACGTATGTTACAAGTTCAAGGATGTTACAAGTTCTTTGTACCAAGGGCTTTAATGCCACATGTTCAAGGGCTTTCATGCCACATGTTTCAAGGGCTTTCATGCCATATGTTTCAAGGGCTTCATGCCAATCTTTCAAGGGCTTTGTGCCAACTTTTCAAGGGCCTCGTGCCATATGTTTCAAGGGCCTCGTGCCACATGTTTCAAGGGCCTCGTGCCACCATGTTTCATGGGCTTATAGCCATTATGTTTATGTTGCAGGATTGGGCCTAAGGCCGTCAGGTACTTAGTACAGAATCAGACCAACTATGTGAACTCTGCATCGTTATATGCATTGTTATGTTCTATGTTTTAAGTTAAGCATCGTTATATGCATTGTTATGTACTATGTTTCAAGTTAAGCATCATTTTATTTATGTATTACTATTCACTGAGCCCGACTCACTCTCTGTTATGTCTGTTTCTATAGGTCACCCATCAAGTGGTCAATCCTAGCCATGATGCCCGCTTTCTTTTGTCAACCTTCGTGTGTCCAGGCACTATACAAGGCCATTTATTTTGTTAAGCTGTTAATATGTTGGCTTGCTTTTTGAGTGCCCATCTAAGGTTGATGTATATAACTTTCATGTTTTGTATATGCCCAATTACAGGGCTGGGACTGTATATGTGTATGTATATAACCAATGCTCCGGGTTATAGTTTGGGACTTTATCTATCCACTATGATGCATGTGATGTATGAGATCCTGGCATGTAGAAATAGCTCAATGGAGGTTTTTTTTTTTTATATCATTATTTTTATATTTCGTGCTTCCGATAAGGCCCCGTATGTTATGTTACCAGGTTACATGTCCGTTTCTGAATAGGTCATGCCCAAACTTTTAGGGGCAGGTTTGGGGGTGACATTACCAGTACTAACCGGAAGGATAGGCACCTAACCGCGCGGGTTTCTGAACTTTCTCGAAGGACACACAAGCCAACATAATAAAACCACAACCACACCTCCTAACCAGATTCGCCACGGTATTTACCCGTTTTTCTCAAATTCAAATCATTTAAAATGTTCAATGTATAATGATGCATAATGCACAATGGAAAAGAAATTATTTTCAATTCAACCTAATCCTCAGACAATGTCTACAACAATTAAGACTATCCTTCACTGATAACCCAAAACATACATTTCTATTCAATAGATAAATTCCAATAAAATGATACATTTTCATCAATTCCAATAGAAGTGATAATATAAATCTAACTCCACCATCATCATTAACATAATCATTATACCAATTTCACAATATCCAACATCATTTTCCATTTCCCTTTTCACAATTTCCAATATTCAAAATTAGGCCATTTTCTTTCCAAAATCAATTTTGAGAAAAGCTTTCTACCATTTCCACATAACTTATCCACAACCACATTCCTACAACCATTTTCAAGAATCAATTTAGAAAACCACTCTTTTGATTTCAAACCAAACCCTAGGTTTTACCAAAATTTTCCAAACTTATAACCCTTTTGAAAAGACAAATAACTAAGCTAAATATCATAAAAAATGTCAAAGAAATCCCTACCTCAAAGGAGAAGACCAAAGGAAACAAGAAGTAGAACTTGACAGAGCCAAGAACACCAACTTCTCCGATTAGAATGA
Source organism: Camellia oleifera (assembly GCA_022316695.1). Taxonomy (NCBI): domain Eukaryota; kingdom Viridiplantae; phylum Streptophyta; class Magnoliopsida; order Ericales; family Theaceae; genus Camellia; species Camellia oleifera. The sequence goes on along the minus strand of CM039319.1, from coordinate 93,546,377 downwards.
AGCTCTTGACGTCCTCTATCTTTTATTCCAAAGGACTAGGATTAGGAAGTGCGCAGATTGAGAGTATTTGGTCCAAAAGCTCAAGAGAGAGAGTAGATAGTTTTGGAATGTTTAGAGAGAGAAGGAGATGAAAAAGTGATCTAAAAGGCCTTCCTCTCGGATTGATACATGAACAGACTGCTTGAGCAAAGAAGTGGTTGCTCGAGTGACATACATAATAAGTGACACCACTCGTGTGACCAAAACCACCGCTCAAGTGCATATTGACCCCCTTTCAGTAGTTTAGACCTGTAAAAGTTCGCTCGAGGGCAGATATCAGACTCTCAGTAGTTTTACAAACTGTAAAAGACCGCTTGAGCGAAGGAATGGTTGTTCAAGTGAACAAGGAAAATTCTGGGCAACAACACTTGACAAACTAATTTCCCAACCTATTTCAAACACAACCTAAACTCCCAATAGCCAAACCTAACAAACAACAAGATGAAATAAGTTGAACAACAATTAAATACATAGGTTCTCGGATCCAAAAGCAATAAATTGGTCGAGTTGAAATCAGAATCGTTATAAATTAGTTTTAATTTAACCTAATTCTTATGTAATTTCTACAATAATTAAGACTATACTCCACCGATAACCCAAAATAATTATTTTTACTCAACAATAGATAAAATCTCAATATTTTCAAAATGGGAGTGATAATAAATATCCAACTCTACTCTCTTCATCAACAAATACATTCTATATATCTATTCAAGGCTCAACATCTTTTCCTTTATTTCCACAAACCAAATACCAATGATTTTCAAACAAAATCTCATTTGTTCTTCAAAATCTCATTTAAAGAGTAGGTTTCCAAATTTTTGACATAATTCAACAATAAATACACTTCCACAACATTCTCAAGCTTTTATTTGAGAAACCCCTCTTTTACTTTCCAAAACCATATCTTACGTTCAACCAAAAACCCCCAAATCACTAACTCATTTCAAAGAGAAAATAACTAAGCTAAGAACCATATTAAAGGTCAAACGAATCCCTACCTCAAAGTATAAGACAAGAGAGAGCAAAAGATAGAACTCAGTGAAATTGGAAACAATAACTCTTCCGGTTAGAACGAAACTCTTGACGTGCTCAATCTTTTATTCCAAAGGGCTAGGGTGAGAAAGCAGTGGATTGGGAATATTTAGGGCTATAAGGTAAAAACTAGAGAGAGAGTATGTGGATTTAGGATTTTGAAATGTTTAGATAGAGAAATAGATGAAAAAGTGACTCAAAACGGCTTTTTCTCAGACTAATATACGTGCAGACCGCTTGAGTGATCAAAACACCGCTTGAGCGTCAAACGCAATAAGTGACACCGCTCGAGCGCACAACGACCCCCTTCTAGAAGTTCAAACCTGCAAAAGATTGCTCAAGCGAAGATATCACACTTGTCGTAGTTTTGCAAAATGTAAAAGACCACTTTAGCGAACAAGCAAAAATCTGGGCAATAACTCTTTGAAAAACTAACTTTTCAACCTGTTTCAAACGCAACCAAAACTCTCAATAGCCAAACTCAACGTGTAACAAGATGAAAATGAGATGAACAACAGTTAAGGACATGGATTCTTGAATTCAAAAGCAAGAATAGGTTGGGTCTAAATTGGAACCGTTATAATCTCCTCCCTTAATGAATTTCATCCCCGAAATTTAAAACTAACTAACATTCATTGAAAGTAAATTAAATCATATATCATACAGACTTGTAACGAGGATAAATAGATTCTTTCAACACCAACTATTACAGTTCAATTCTCCAAAACATATTCAATGTTTATATATTACAACATAAATAAGATTTTCAACACAAGTCTCAAATATCAATAAATAGGTTCGGATACTTCTCACGGATGCTTCCAAGTCGCTTTCTCAACCCCATGGTGTCACCACAACACCTTAACCAATGAAATAGTTTTGCCTTGCAAGACTTAATCCCAAGAGTCTAAAACAGGCACTGGTCTCTTCTCGTATGAGGCATCCATTTTTACTTCTAACTCGGTCTAATCCAACACATGTGAAGGATCAGGCTTATACTTTTGAAGCATACAGATATGGAACATGTCATGAATCCTGGAAAGTTGGAGCGCTAAGGCCAAACAATAAGTTACCTCCTTGACCCGCTATAAAATCTCAAAAGGCCCAATAAATCTAGGAGACAACTTCTCGATCTTCCCAAATCACATTAAACCCCGTCGCGGTGATATCTCCAGGAACATGTGATCTCCTACCTCAAAGGACAAAGGTCTCATCTTACGGTCGACATAGCTCTTCTGGTGACTCTAAGCCGAAGCCAACCTCTTACGAATAAATGCGACCTTCTCTATCGTTTCCTGGACTAATTTAGCACCTAATATATATGCGTCACACACCTCAGCCCAATACATTGGAGACCTACACGGTTGGCCATACAAGGCCTCAAATGGTTTCATACCAATACTTGCCTAGAAACTGTTATTGTAGGCAAACTCGACTAATGGTAAATGCCTCTCCCACAACCCCTTAAAATTCAGAACATAACCCCGAGGCATGTCCTCTAAGATTTGAATGGTTCGCTGGGACTTCCTGTCAGTCTAAGAATGATAGGTGATGCTAAATGTCAATCTAATGCCCAAGGCATTCTATAGGCTTTGCCATAACTGAGCCGTGAAACGAGGATCTTTATCCAAAATGGTAGTCACAGGTACCCCATGAAGTTGAACTATGTCCCTAACATAAAAGCCGGCAAGATAATCTACTAAGTCACTTGTGCATATAGGTATAAAGTGTGCTGATTTGGTTAACTGGTCAACTATCACCCGCACGTCATCATTACCCCGTTGAGTCTTCAAAAGACCCACAACAAAATCCATTGTGACATGCTCCCATTTCCAGTTGGCTATAGGTAAGGGTTGCAACAAACCCGTTGGTCATTGGTATACGGCCTTCACTTGCTGACAAGTAAGGCACCTCGAAACAAACAAGGCTACGTTTCTCTTCATTCTCCTCCACAAAACTGGCGGCTAAGGTAGTGGTACATCTTTCTGCCTCTTGGGTGTACCGCAAGGCATGAATAGTGGAATTCTCGAAGTGCCTCATCCATATAGGATTCTGACATGAAAAGACAATCTAGATACCTCACACTTGAGTCAGAAAACACGTTCATGCCCTTCTCTACCTTCTCACTAGATATCTTTCCTCTGATAACCTCTACTTCGTGATCGCCCCTTTATGCTTCTATAACTTAGCTCACTAACGTAGGTTGTGTAACTACAGTGTACAAAATGGTCCACTCAACGGACTCGCCAAGACGCAAGTCAAACTCGCCAAGATGCAAGTCAAACTCATCAATAGCACCTAACATCTCCCATTCCTAGATGTCAATACTAGCTACACTACTTATGGATTTCCTACTCAAGGCGTCGGCCACTACATTGGCCTTCCTGATATGATAGTACAACTCAAAATTATAATCCTCCGTAAACTCCATCCACTTCCTCTGCCTCAAATTCAAATCCTTCTATGAAAATAGATACTTCAAACTCTTATGATCAGAAAACATCTCGAATCTCTCACTATATAAATAATGTCTTCAGATTTTTAAGGCAAAGATCACCGCCGCTAGCTCTAAGTCGTAAGTAGGATAGTTTCTCTCATGAGTCTTTAACTAATGTGAACTATACACTACTACCTTCCCATCTTGCATCAACACACAACCCAAACCTGCTCGAGATGCATCACAATAAACTGAATAACACAAACCTCTCTCTGGAATAATCAATATTGGAGCAATGGTGAGTCTAATCTTAAGCTCTTGGAACGACTTTTCACAAGTCTCAGTCCACATAAACCTAACCCCCTTCCTCATCAATCTAGTCAATGCTAAGACCAATCCAGAGAAGTCTTTAACAAAATGTCGGTAATACCTGGCTAGGCCCAAGAAACTTTGGATCTCGAAAGCATTCTTAGGTTGTTCCCGATCTTGCACTATCTCTATCTTAGAAAAGTCTATAGTCACTTCTTCTTTGGATATTAAGAACATAATGTCTTTTAACCAGAACTCGCACTTCCTGAACTTAGCATATAGACAGTGTGCTCTAAGTAACTCAAGTACAATTCGTAAGTGCTCCTCGTGTTTTTCCTTAGAGAGGGAGTAGATCAAAATGTCGTCAACAAAAACAACCACGAAATGGTCTAAGAACTCACGGAAAATTTGATTCATCAAGTCCATAAACAAAGCTGGTGCATTGGTTAGCCCAAAAGGCATCACTAAGAACTAATAGTGGCCATACAGCGTACGGAATACCGTCTTCTGAATATTCTCCTCCTTCACCCTCCGCTGGTGATAACCCGATCTCAAGTCAATCTTAGAAAAGCAACAAGACTCCTTCAACTGGTCAACTAGATCATCTGTATGAGGTAATGGCTACTAGTTCTTAATAGTTACCCGGTTTAACTTCTGGTTATCGATGAATAATCGCAAAGTACCATCCTTCTTCTTAGCTAAGAGAGCTGGTGCTCTTCAAGGCGATGTACTAGGGTGAATGAAGCCCTTATCTAACAACACTTGGAGTTAAATCTTCAACTCATACAACTCAGTGAGTGCAAATCTATACGGTCCCATGGAAATCAATGTCATATCGCGCATTAAGTTAATGGAGAACTCAATATCTTGGTGGGGTGGCAAACTCGTAAGATCTTCGGGAAAGATGTCTAGGTATTCACAAACTATCTTAGGCAATTCAACTTGGACCACATTACTCTTACTACCTAAGAAAGTTGCAAGAAGACAACTAAGCTCGCCCCGACCATGTGAGTCATAAACTAGCGACGAAACTCTATTAGCTCGATCCCACATAAATTAAAAACATTCGCCACTCAAGGTGCACACCGTGACTCTCTAACGGTAACAATCTGTAACAACATGGTACAATGACAACCAGTCTATGTCTAAAATGACATCAAAACTCAACATATCTTACAGCACGAAAGCAAAAGGAAGTCAGCGACTGGCAACCTCTATCTCAAAATTGTGACATGCCCAGTCCAAAACAACCTTACCCTAACTAGTGACTCTACCCTTAGCGGAGACGCTAATTGAGCCACCTCTAACCCCAAAACTGATGCGAATGCAGACGAAATGAAGAAATGAGACGTACCAGTATCAATCAACACATTGGCAATAGAATTGAATAATAAAAAGTTACCTCTCAAAACAGAGAGTGCTGACAACTAATCTGGCATGATAACAGCATACATACACCCCATGGGTGTCTAAGCTACCGGCTCACCCCACAAAACATAAGACCGATACACTGATTTAGCCAAAGAGGCTCCTTGAGTGGCCTTTAAGGCCTATACTAAATGGGTAGGCTGATGGCTCTGTGTCTGTCTCGAATCAGATGCACCAGATGTGCCACCTGCTTGAGAGCAAAACCTCCTCAAGTGCCTTGACTACCTACAGTGATAACAGGTAGGTGGCCGCCCTCTCTCCTAACTCTATCTCTGAAGACAAACCGACGATGGTGCAGGCTATTACCCTCTTTCTCTATGCAGGCAAACTGAAGACTTATGACCCAACTAACCACACTTAAAGCAAGTGATCCCACCCTGACTATCTTTCCTTGAACCAAAACTCGGTACAGGAAAAATGGATCTGAATTGTGCTGTTGGGACTACTGTGAGGTGGAACCCATCTGTCTCTTGTTGTCCCGAGTCTCCCTCTAAACCTCCAAACTCCTCTGCTTGGAGCCCCTCATCTTCTCCTTCTCCGATTGAATCACTCTAAATGAGCCGCCACTTCTACATGACGATCGTAATTCCTAATCACAGACCGAACCATATTGACAAGGAACCTGGTCCTCAGTCGCTTCTCAAACTCGATATAATGGTGTTCCTCCGTCGCCATAAGTTCCGATGCAAATCTAGAGAGTTTAGTAAAAGCAACCTTAAATTCTGCTATAGGTGTGTTCAGCTACTTTAGCTTCAAGAACTGATCCTTCAACTTCTCCCTAGCAGTGGGAGGCAAGAACTTGTCCTGGAAGGCATTGACAAAGGCCTCCCAAATCACCCTAATGCGCCATCGCGCATGCTTCCACCATTGACCCGCATCTCTCTTCAGCTGGAAGGATGCCAAGGTTACCCTCAAACCATCGTTCTCGATGCCAAGCATCTCGAACGTCTTCAACATCCACTCAAGCCACTCATCTGCCTTCAGTGGCTTATTCGGGTCCCCTAAAAACTCAACCGAATTCAACTGGAAAAACTCCCTCTTTAGAAAGGACGACCCTGTTGCAACAACTTGGGCCTAGACTTGATTTTCAACCCTGAGAATGTCCATAGATTCCCTTAAAGCTCCGGCCATTTCACGGGCCAAAGCACCCATGGCTTGTTGACCTCCTATCCTGGCCATGTTAGCCTGACCAACTCCATCTTCTTGTGCCGGAATATCATCCAGTAATGACACCTCATGCTGTCTAGGCCTACCACGCCTACCACCACGTCCATGTCCTGACATCCTAATAAAGGTAACACAATAGATTAGCATATTCTCAACTGTGTTGAAACTAATTCATTCACGTCATAATACAATAGACGACAATTAATTCACTCCATATAAGCACCTAATCACATAAACACAAGCGAACTTCCTTTCTGGATAATGACCGTCCCGCAACATTGCTAGGGTTCCAGTTAGGAATAGCAGTGACCAAGTGCTCTTCTAACAGGACTTCTAGAAACTCGTAAACCCAATCAATATCTAAGAAATTAAATCTCATAATCATTTCGTCACATAAGCATGTTATCACATAGCATACCAGATCTACTTCTAATATCGTCTAACAAGATAACCCTTGTGGTAAAAATCATATCCCACAATCCCAAAGTATTCAAACCCGGTTGCTTTGATACCAAGTTGTAATGCCCTAAAATAAATAACGATAACCCGTCTCATAACATTATTTACGATTGATCAACAATACCATATCTTCTATTCCATTTATACCTCTGAACAATACAAAAGATGACATATGCAATATACATTCATAAATCCTAGATTTTGAATCTATAGCATATGACATGGATACATGAATTAAAATAAAAGTAAAACCAAATAATTATATGCCTTAATGGCTGCATCTTTCCAAGTCGATACTTGGGTACAACAAAATGAGTTTAACTCAATACAATTAAAGCCCGAGGCTTAAACAATATAATTACATCAAATAAACAAAATAAAGCCCTTCGCTCCAAGTCCTCCAATGCTACATCCTTGGTGGAGGCATAACGTCAGTACCTAAAAGTTATTTTCCACATAGGGTGAGCCAAAGCCCAGTAGAGATACTGTAACATAATATATAAATCTTAATAAAGTTATAAAGTGAATGCACATGTATGCTTTTTTTCAAACGTTTCACATTTTCTATCTTAAAACAATGCAATGCCAGATTATGCATCAATTCATGAAAATAATCATTTTGTAATAGAAAATAGGACAGTGGATACGAAACACTAGAAATCTCCGGGTACGTGTCTGCTAGTATGATATACAAGCACTACCAAAGCCATTTCACCAATACTAACCGGAAGGATCAGCACCTAACCACATAAGTTTCTGGACTTTCACTAAGGATACACAGGCCAACATCATAACCACAACCATACCCCTTAACCAAATTCACCAAGGTATTCGTCAATTTCCCTCAAAATCAGTACATTTAAAATATATAATATGAAATGATACTCAATGCAGAATGTATGTGAAATTAGTTTCAATTTAACCTAATCCTCATGCAATGTCTACAACAATCAAGACTATCCTCCACCAATAGCTCAAAACAAATATTTTTACTCAACAGATATTTTATTCAACAACAGATAAAATCTCAACATTTTCAAAATGGGAGTGATAATAAATATCCAACTCCATTTTTCTCATCAACAGATACATTCTCTATATCTATTCAAGGCCCAACATCTTTTCCTTTATTTCTACAAACCAAATACCAATGATTTTCAACCAAAATCTCCTTTGTTCTTTAAAATCTCAATTACAGAGTAGGTTTCCAAAATTTTGACATAACTCAACAATAAATACACTTCCACAACATTCTCAAGCTTTTATTTAAAAAATTCCTCTTTTACTTTCCAAAACCAAACCCTAGGTTCAACCAAAAACCCCCAAATCACTAACTCATTTCAAAGAGCAACTCACTAAGGTAAGAACCATATTAAAGGTCAAATGAATCCTTACCACAAAAAAGAAGACAAGAGAGAGAAAAAGATAGAACTTGACGGAGCCAAAACTCCTCCGATCAGAATGATGCCCTCGACGTGCTTAATCTTTTACTCCAAAGAGTTAGGGTGAGGAAACCAATGAATTAGGAGTATTTAGGGCTAGAAGGTAAGAACTAGAGAGATTGTGAGGATTTAGGGTTTTGAAATGTTTACAGAGAGAAAGAGATGAAAAAGTGACTTAAAATGGCCTTTTCTCGGATTGATATACATACAGACCGCTCGAGCAACGAAAACACCGCTCGAGCATCAGACGCAATAAGTGACACTACTCGAGCGACCAAAAACACTGCTTGAGCGCACAATGACCCCCTCATAGAAGTTTTGACCTACAAAAGACTGCTGAAGGGCAAGAAGGACTGCTCGAGTGAAGATATCACATTTCCAGTAGTTTTATAGACTATAAAAGACTGCTTGAGCAAAAAAAAAAAGACCGCTCGAGCAAACAGGCAAAATTTTGGGCAACAACTCTTTCAAAAACTAACTTTGCAACTTGTTTCAATAGTAATCAAAACTCCCAATAGCCAAACTCAACATGTAACAAGATGAAGATGAGATGAACAATAGTTAAGGACATGGATTCTCAGATTTAAAAGCCAGAAATATGTCAGGTCTAAACCATAACCGTTATAGAAACATTACAAATACATACCCCGTAGCCTACTAAATTTACAAATTAAATAATTACACAGGTATATACATTGACACTTCAACACTTCACCACATTATATATCTTCATTTGCCCTCTACAAAATAATACTCCTAAAAGACAATTAACTTCTCCATCTCCAAACTAGTGTTTCCGACTCCGATCTTGAAAATATTAAAACAATGTGAAATGAACAAATATGCCCAGTAGGGATTGACAAAGATTACCAACAATAAGATCAATAGATATATGGGATCATGAATGCTAGCATATGATACATAAATAGATAATGTGCCTTTTTATACCAAAGTAGAGTATACATAGATGGACACTTTCTTCATAAAGTCCCACTAGACTTTCAAAGAAACCTCATTTATTATCTTCTCATCCGTTTTACCTTATCTAAATAAACCCGGAGAATTTTCCTTAAGGAAAAAAAAAAAAAAAAACTCTTTGAATCTTAGATAAAAACCTTAGGTCTATTAACCATGTACTACCATTAAACATAGATGATACACATTTATTTCACAACTACCCATCCTCGCCATAATTCGCACAATTCCAAAGCATAAACACTTATCAGCACACTCCACACAATTAATTTATAAAAGTTTAATTCATTATAATCTTATTCCAATCACACAAGTCAATTCTCCATTACCAATCATCACATTAATATATACAAGTCGCCTTATAATTCTTTTACAAAAAGTCCACATGCCAAAAACTGGCTTCATTACTAAGCCATACCAACACAGTTTACTGGGCGCTACTCCGGAAGAAATGCTAGAACCTATCTCAAGTGCCACACTTTACCAGTCACAAGCTGGAAGGAATGTGGAACTTCCATATATCTTAACAAACCACACGCTTTTCTAGGCGCTACTCCAAAACAAAGGCGGAGCCTCTATCAAGCACCACACTTTACCCATCATGAACCGAAAGGAAACAAACCCTTATTCTAATATCACAATCCATCAATTCATCATGTCATTCATTTTTGAAATTCATAAATTAAACCAACAACACTCATTCATTGTTTCCATTATACATTAACCCAACAACACATTCCATAATAAGAGGAAAAGTTCATCTTTAGAAATAATTACAATTTGTTACCACAATATTCTTTACTTCTCAACATTAACACCTTTTATTCAATTGTACACCACATTCAAGATCATACCCACCTTTCTAGTTTATGAATCTAATTTCCCATTACCAATTTACTATGATGTAAACCCATTTCACAATAATCATTCTCACAGTCTATATTTAATTAGCCAAACATGAACTTAATTTCGAAAATTTAAGGCCAACTTAAATAATTCATCATTTAAAAAAAAAAATGTAACTAGGGTTAGACAAAAATTAGGTCTTTTTACTTTAAAACACAAAACCACATTCTAACTACTCAAAACTTCTTAATCCACTTTAATCTTACATTTAACTCTCTTATTTTGAAAACCCTAACTTCTTTTTCATGTCTTTAAGAAAAATCTCCTCAACATGAGGTTTTTATGCAATACAAATATACCACCCATCCATCTATAAGAAAATATTGAGGAGAAGTAAAGAAGTCCCTACTTCATGATAAAATAAATATAAAAAAAAAAAAGAAATCTGAAAATCCAACTTCAATGAAAAAATGATCTACTCTGATGCATAGAAAGCCCTCATCACGCTCTTTATTTTTATATAAGGAACATGGGGTAGGAAATTAGTAGAAAAAGATGAAAACCAAGCTTTTATGAGCTTGGAACTCAAAAATGGCTAGAGAGAGAGAGATAGAGAGAGAGGAGAGGAGAGAATCTGAAAAAAATAAAGAAAAGTGGACAAAAAATGACTTTTTAAAGTGCTAATCCCGAACAGACTGCTCAAGCGACCACTCTTGCGCTAGAGTATCAGAGACACCACACTGCTCGAGCAATGAAACCTTCGCTTGAGTGTAGAACTCACACACCCATAACTTCTGACCAAACAAAGATAGGCCGCTCGAGCGACAAACCCTGTGTTGGAGTGAACATCAATATCTCCCAAAATATCAGACTTGCAAAAGTACTGGATGACTCGCAAGACCACTCGAGTGATCAATCCGTTGCTCGAGCGATGAGAAAGAAAAAAATTTTGGGGTGCTACAATCCCCTCACCTTAAGAAATTTGGTCTCCGAAATATAAAAAGAGTCAAAACAAAAAGCAACCTAAACACAAACAGAAACATAACCACTAACTTAAAACTAGATCCATGCTTACGATAGATTCTCGGATCCTAGTCCAATATCTCGGGGCCCCAAAGACTCCTGTACAACAATAACAACTCAAGTAAGAGACAAGAAACAACAATAATAACTCGCATCCCAACGACATCAACCACGTCTTAACCAACGACACACAGAAACACCACCAAGTGCTCAAAACCCGAACACATAGGAAAAGAAAACCTTCATTTAACAAATCCCCAGCTAAAACTAGCAAAAGAAGAAGACACACCACAACACACAACCTAATGACACAACTCGATACAACAACCCTAATCACATTACATTTTCTTTAAAATAAACATACCGATATATGTAACAATCTGTTTTGGGAGACCGCTCGAGTAGTTAATCGATCGCTCAAGAAGAGATGTAGAGCTCCTAGTATCTTGCCTATTTGCAGGGGAGACCGCTCAAGCGGCGATGTAGTTACTCGAGCATAGAAATAAGGTTCCTAGTATTTTCATGGTAGCTCTGCAAAACTTCTGGGACCATGCGTTTACCGCTCGAGCAATCTTGTATTTTTGCACTTCACTTGAGCTATGGAAAGTTTGCTCAAGCAGTCTATCTGGGATAACACACTTAAAAGTCGATCCAAACACATTTTCTATATTTTCTCTCCCTCTCTCACCCATTTCCAAAACCCTAGGCTCTAAACACTTGATTCCTCTTGATTTCTACAAATATTCACCTTAGATCTTCAAAAGGGGTTGAAAAACAAGTCTAGATCTAAAGTTCTACTGATTGTTTTCTCATCTTTTGAAGTTTGGAGTTGGGTATTCACCATTTGCTTTCAATCTTGAGGTAGGGGTACTTTTAACTCCTTATGTCTTTCATTTGGGATGTATATGTGGTGTTTTCATTATAGTTATTTACATATTTAAAAGTATGAGACTTGATGTGTTACCTAGTGGATTTTGGCTAAAAAATGGGGTCATTCCTTGTAAATTTCTTGAGGGATTTGTGTTTGTTGTTGATGATTATGTTATAGATGATGAGAATTGATCTTTAAATGCTTTAAAAGGGAAATGCCCCACTTTTCTTAAAAACCCTAGTTTTCAAAGTTGTTCAACAAGGGGATTTTGGTTCATTTGGCCTTTTAATCATGAAATTAGAGGTATTGACTTGATTATTATGTTGAAACATGAAATGTTTTGAACCTCTTACGAAACCTTGAGATGATGATAGGTATGACTTGGGGAATTACCTTAATTAGAAATGTTTGAATTATTGGATTGTTGTGAATTAAAATCACCCTAGGGGAAATTGAGATTTATGAACTCATACATCATATGCATTAATTAACTATACTGTGACTTGGAGTTGTCTATATTTGGAACATATTGGAAGGGGGTTAAATAGCGTATGAGACTGGGTTATGAGCCGGGTCTTGATTTGAGTTGTGTTATGTATGTTGGTACCCAAGCAAGGAGTCAAGGTGCCCAATTGTCCTGTCTTGTGCTTATCATTGGACGAATGTGAGAAAAGTTTTAAGGTGCCCACGAGCCTGCCATTTTTAGAGTCGGCGAATGTAGAAAACATGATTTTGGGTGTCCATAAGCTTGCCGTTTCTGGAGTTGACAAATATGGGATTATATTTTCTATATGCTTATATGTATGTATTTTCGTACTTGCAGTTTATGGCTCTCGTATCTGAACATCATAGCGTATTTATACTCCGTGATTGTGAAAAGGAATAAGTTAGTCATGAACAATGTTTAACCTAATCTCCAAAGTTTTACAAAGGAACGGACATGGTTTTTCTCATCCATTGCATTGCATGATCATATACACACACACACACACATATATGTATATGTATCTCAATTAATTATATAATTTGTTAATAGTATTTTCTACTGGACAATTGCTCACCCTAAAACTAACAGCCTTTTAGGGAATGATGTGGACGAGTCACCGTAGTGACGAACATGGAGAAGTAATTGTGGATAGGAGTACAGAGGCTCTTTTTTGTGCTAAATGATGAAGCCATGGGCTACTTTTGTGCGGAGTTAGAACTCCATCTTTTGTATGCTCAAGGAAAATCCCTGAAAGATGTAAGTCATTAGGGCATTTTGTTTGTATTCTCTCTTGTGCTTTGAACTATTGATTCATTTGATATCGTGTTTTAAACAATGATGTAAGCATTTTAATAGTTCAAGGGAGAAGAGAAGACTTTGATGCACATAACAGATTATTTAAGGTTTTTTATTATCGTTATTTGTCATGATATTCTTGAATTAGCATCATGAATGGTGGTGAAATATCAGGGCGCTACAATATATGTATACATATACAATTAGCAATCCAAACCAGGTCTTTACATAACCTAGCTATGCAAAGGTAAAATAGTGAGCAATCTCTTCTTGATTTTTTTTTTTTTTTAAAAAAAAAAATATCCATTTTTCTTGAGAGTTGTTCATTTGTATATAGCTTTCTTCTCAAAAGATGTTCCAACTTACACTGTTCACAACCAAAAGACATTTGCCATTTTCTTGCAAACTTAAAATTTTCATAAACATCTCCCGAAAACAGAAAGTGTTACTCAGAACACTTAACCAATCACACCCTCATGACTCATTAACATACAGTTTTCACTAAGCTAAACAAGAGTCTCATTAACACAACTTAGATTAGATGAAAATGTGATTTATCTTCAAAAAATACATAGCATGGCATGTGCATTTCATCTCTTAAGACTTGTATAAAATGTATATATTTTGTTAAGGATTTCCTACTATGCTTTATACTTACCCTACGAGATTTTTGTGTAGGAAGAGATGTGGTAATATCGCCTAACTAAAGGCGAGGAAATGTGTGTTGAGAGTACAAGACTCTCATTTTGCTGTGATTCTGTGTGTAAGCCAAGAGCTATATGTGTGGGTTTGAATAATCGTTTTGTGTAACCAGGCTCAAACCTTGGAAACTTGTAAATCCTTTGGGGTATTTATTTGTTTATTTACTTGTTGTTGGATTAATGTATTGTTGCATGAAGAACTATTGTATCATGTAATGTAAGTTTGGAGATTTATATTCGGTTTTTCTTGAAAGAGCCATGATTGTTGTATTATCATTTAGGTTAGAAATTTGGGGCGTTACACATACGCTATTTACCCCCCTTTGATATTTCTCTGAACATCCACACTATTGCAAAGTTACATGAGAGAATTATAAAGCATATGATGCTTGAGTTTTCAAATCCAATTTCCTTTAAATAGTTTCAATTCAGAACAATCCAACATTTTAAAACTTCCCAATTAAAGTGATTCTCCAAGCCATATCCATCATCATCACAAAGTTTCGTGTTAAGAGGTTCCCGACATTTCATATTCCAACATAAAAATCAAGTCAATACACCCAATTTCAAGATTAGGCGGCCAATTGAACCAATTCCCCTTTGTTGGACAAATTTGAAAATTAGGGTTTTAAGAAAATTAGGGCTTTTCCCTTTTAAGGCATTTAAAGACCAATTCTCATCATCCATAACACAAACATCAACATGTGCATAACTCTTTAAATAGAAACCATGCAATATAACCTCTTTTGATCAAACGCATTAGGTAATAGACAACACTTCATACATCTTTATATCCACATACATATATATATATATATATATCTAACAAAAGTTCCACATATATCTCTCAAATCAAAGATATAACAAGTTAAAAGCACCCCTACCTCAAGATTGAAGACAAAAGGTGAAGACCCAACTCTAATCCTTGAGAAAACGAGAAACAATCGGTAGAACTTTAGGATTTAGTTTGTTCTTCAACCCTCTTTGAAGATTTAAGGTGGATCTTGGGTAAAACTATGAGAAATCAAGTGTTTTTAGGGTTATGGTTCGGAAATGGGAAAAAGAGAGAGAGAAAAGGTTTAGAAGAAGTGAGAGAAAAAGTGTTTAGATCGACTTTTAAGTGTGTTGTCTTGAACACACCACTCAAGCGAACTTTTCACCACTCGAGCGAAGTACATGAAGTCAAAGAGATCGCTCAAGCGGTAAACACAAGGTCTTAGAAGTTTTGCAGAGTTACAGTGAAACTACTGGAAGCCTAAATTCTATGCTCAAGCTATCACTTCACTGCTCGAACAATCTCGCCTACAAACAGTTAAGATACTGGGAGCTCTGCATCTCTACTCGAGCGACCAATTGACCGCTCGAGCGGTTATCTAGAACGGATTGTTACAACTTGATGTATATTTTATAGTTCCTTGTATTGTAAATTATTGTAATGTATAAGATGACCGATTTGCAAGAAATAAATGGCTTTTGATTTATAAATTTGTTATCTTTACTTCTTTGGACCTCATTAAGGTTATGGAATTGAATTATAATAATGGATTGGTAACTTATAAAATGGTATTTAAATTTTCAAGGCATTACAATATCCTTCAAGTAGGACAAAACTTGACCGATAACTATCAATTTTCTCAAACAAGGCCTCCTAACTAACTATGGGTTAGGTTTTGTCTGAAAGTTCCAATTAACAGATTTTCATCCAAACTGGTAACTTCAACATTTTTTTCCCCCCAATTAAATACTTATATATAAAATTCTATACCTATGCTTAAGTCTGTTTGGTGATTTTAATTAGAAAAATGTTTTCATCCAACCCATTATGTAGGAGCTCCTACATCTTAAGAGATGTGGCAACAAATGATTGGTCAGTTGTTACATAATTAAAAATCTATTCAATTTTCTAATAATCTAATAGGAAACATATCCCTTAAAGGGCTAAATTACAAATAAGTCTTATTTTTGGGATTTATTTCCTATTAAATTCTATTGATAAATTTATTAAGTGATAAATTTTTTCCAATCTCTCTTATTTTTGTTAATAAATTTGTAGTGATAAATTTATCAGTTAGAACATATAGGTAAATAAGTCTAATTAATTAGACTAATTGGTAAGTGTCTCCTCTTTAAGATTTTAAGATATTTAAGAAAAGTTTACTGTAATTAAATTTCTAATAAAATATTTTTAACTTACAAAAGAAATCTAATCAATACTTATACATAGGTAACCAAACAAATCCTAAAATATTGTAGTAAGTAAATATCCTCTACACAAACTTGCTGTTTTTTTAAACTTGAGCTTGTGTACTTCTCAGTCATTTTCATTATATCTCATTAGGTATCTTCAATTATTGATTTAAACACATATTAAATTTAAATTTAGGCCCTACAAAAAGATTTAGGTAAAAATATTCAAAATATCCTTCACTGATTTTGTAGAATCAAATATCAATATGTTAGGGTTTTTAGAGATCCAAATATAATAGATTTTTTTTAGAAAGTTAGGTAGTGTTTGATAAAGCTGAAAAGTGAAAATTGAAAATTAAATATTAAAAACTTAATGTTGAATTTTTTAAACTGAAAAACTATTTGATAAAAAATTTAGTGTTGAACTAAAAATAAATTATTTGATATATATAAGATCAAATTTAAAATTTATTATTTTCAAATTATATATTTTAATTTTTATATTATGATGGTGGTAGTAGTGGTCATGGTGATGGTATGATAGTGGTGGGGGCGGCATGGTGGTGGTGGTGATGGTAGTAGTAGTAAAATGATAGTAGTACTTATGACAACAATGACAATTGTAATGAAGGTGGTGGTAGTGGCATGATGGTGGCGGTGGTGGTGGTGGTGGTAGTAGTAGTAGTGATAGTGGTGGTGGTGGCAGCGGTGGCGATAGTGATAGGGATGATGTTGGTGGTGCTGGCAACAATAACGGTAGCGATGGCAGTGGTAATAATTGTAGTGGTGGTGGTAGTAATAGTAGCGGTAGCGATGATGGCATGGTGGTGGAGGTGGGGGTGGTGGTGGTCAATGCTTATGCCTTTTTTTATTTTTTTTAGACGGTGTCTATACTTATATTTAATATTTATAAATTCACTTAGAATTAAGTAAATTTTATATGACTTGAAATTTTCTTAAATTTTAATATACATTTTAAACGGTATTTAAATTTTTAAGTAATATCAATAGTAATTATCAAACAAGTTTAATTAATTATCACTTAATACATTCAATTTTAAGTATTGAATATGTTATCAAACACTGCCTTAGAGAATGTATTTCTAGATAAAAATTTAATTAAAATATATATATATATATATATAGTTGCCTAAAATATTTAAGATTCCTATATACATGTTTTCTAATACAGTAATGCTTGGTGGCCCAAAAATTCATGACTCGAATGGATCGAATGTGTCAACTGTGTAATTTATGTAATACGTGAATTTTTCAACTGTGTGACTTATGTAATAAGTGACCAATCATGAACTGTTACATCACTTACCATGTAACAACTCCTACATAGCGCGTCAAAGAAAAACCTTATTCTTTTAATTAACATGTCTAAACTTAGGCCTAACTCATTCTAAACTACTTTTTTTTTTTTTTTTTTTTCCGGAACTTTTTAAAATAATAAAAAATAAGAGGGACTGTGTCAAACATAATTTAAAAAAAGAAAAATGTTCAGGCCAAACATAATTTTCAACTAAAAGATCTTGAAAAATGATTTTTATAAAAACTCAAACCTAATAGTTAGGCCTAAAATAATTTTCTACTAGAAGATTTTAGTTGAAAATCAATTTTTAATTTTTTTTACTGATTTTTTTAAAGCTTTTATATGTATATAAAAAATATATAAGGATGTATATATAGAGGGACGGAGTCAAGATTTTTATTTAGTTGATTTTTTTTACAGGTTGAAGACTTGCATGTTATTGTTATTATTGTAAAATAGTGAGCTCTAATATTAGATAGGACAATTGGCCTATTGATCCATATAGTTAGAGGTTCATATAACTATTTCTTGGGACAATGAGAATATTAGAGACTTAGGATTCAAATTGATGCAGCAAATATGATATTTTTGTTGTAACCTAACTTACTAATTCTTATATCCTTTAAAAAAAAAAATTTAAAATACTTCCGTATTGCTCTTGGTGAGCATGGGAACATTGTGAATCGCAATTAATGAAATGCAAAAATGCGAGGGGAAATAAAATCCAACAAATTTGCAAGAGATACAAATAAATATGAGGGGGCAAAAATATATATATTTAAAAATTCTAGAGGGACACAATCAAAAAATATTTTCAAATCATCGTAATTCAATAAGGGAAATTTCATTATTTCAATGGGGAAATTATGAAAAATAATTTCAAAATTATGTAAAAAATGCGAATTTCAAAAGTTATTAGGGCTCTCAAACGTTGGGAGCCTCTTTCTATACTTTTCTCTCCTTAGGTTTCAAGTGTGAGTGGTAGCTAGGGTGTGAGAGGGGGTTTTCGGCGGCTTTTGGCCTCCTCTTCCCTCCTTCTACCCCTTTTTCTCTTTATTTTCCTTGCTCTCTGTTCAATAACCTGGAAGCTTCTGGCTTTCCACCATTCTCTCTCCTTTTGTGAGGTGTTCCTCTCCTATTCACCTTAACTCTGGCCATGGCGTTCATCGATTCGCCTTCTCTCTTTTTCTCTGCCCCACTTTGGCGTCACTTCCTTGTTTGCGCCTTCTGTTTGGCTACTATCGCCTCCTGTTCACCTTATCTTCTCTGCCGGATTTATCACCTCCCTTCTCTAGATCTGCCGCCTTCACCCTGATTTGTCACTTTCCACTATCGGATCTATCGTCGTCACTGCCTGGAAGTTATGGGTTTGAGGGTTTTGTGTTTTGTTTTTATGTTTTAGGTATGTTCGTAGCTTACCCACATAGATGGATGTAGCCTATGTATTTATCTCAGACTAGGGCCGGCCCTGGCCTAAGGCCAGTAAGGCCTGTGCCTTAGGCCTCAAAATTTTGACCTAAAAATTGGGTCCCTAAATTTAGTAAAATGTTATAAGCCCAATATATATATATATATATATATATTTTAGGGTCAATTTAAAAGGTCCCAAAATATTTTATTGAGTCCATGTATGGCTTAGCCCATATTTATTTATAAGTATAGCTTGACCCATATTTTATTAAAATGAAAAAATATATAAAAAATTTGCCCTCATTTTATTGGGTTCATGTATGGTTTAGCCCATGTTATAGGCCCCGAATTTTTATTTACCTTCTTTATCTATTAAATTTTAGTGGAATAACTAATTTTGCCCTAATTTTTTTACCTAGATCTTTATCAATTTTAATTGAATAATTTTTTTCCTAATTTTTTTGTCCTAATTTTGTTTCATTAAATTGTTTTGTTTATAATTTTAATGATTATATGTGCAAGTAAATTTTTTTGTGACTACAAACACATAAAAAATTATTGTAACTTATCGTTTTATCTATAAACTTTTCTTTTTTTTAATGTAAGAGGGGCCCCATTTCCAAAGTTCGCCTGAAGCTCCTAAATCTCAGGGCCAGCCCTGCAGACTTATTTTAGTGTTGAACTCTTATGATCGACCTCTATTTCGTAGTATGAATGTTATGTCTTAATCTATACATAATTTATCCTTGGTGCCTCATTTGGGGCTTTTCCTTTGTTTTGTATATGGTTTTTCCTTAGTTTGGTGTAAGCTTATTGTTAATTTCCATATAAGTGCTGTTTGGCAATATTTAATTTCAATAGAAATTACTATTGATCAAAATAAATAAATAAATAAAGTTAGTAAGGGAAATTACCCCCGCTTGTCGAATTGGGTTCAGGTCGACTCGACACTACATAATAAGGGATTTTATATCTGTCCAAACTTGATCTAGCCCTAACATTGGGCCTTCATATCTGCTCAATCTCAACCCAAAAAATAATTATAAATCCCAAGCCAACCCAACGGGCTATATGTTAAACATTCCATAATTAAATTTAATATCGCGTTATATTTCGTAAATAAATATATTGATATTATTATAAATTGAAGGATGTTTTGTATAAATTAAAGAATTTCTTAAATAAATTCAATCACAAAATCACCACAAATGTGAGTTTCAATAAAATCAATAAAGATAAAGTTTACAACCCAACAAAAATTATATATTTTAGTTTATTATATTTAATTAATTAATTAATTAATTTAATAACAGACTAGACTGGGCTGATCAAGGTTGAAAATATAAATTTCAAGTCTAATCAATTAATATATCGGGCTGAAAATATTAACTCAGCCCGACCTTATTGACTAAAACAACCTTCATAAATCTTAAAAAGGTGGAGTTGAGCCAGATGAGTTGGGGGGCCAATGTTGCGAACTTGCGATGCCCACCCCTAACCCAAATACACCACTATCCCGTATCATATGTATGTATGTATAAATATATAAGAAATAGTGCTTGACAAAAAAAAATTTTAAAATTTTATTTTGTAAAGTAGTACTAAAATTATATATACAATAAAGTCAGTGAACTCGGAATTATTAAGTTCAAAACCAGCCACTCATTGGTCCCGTTTGGTAGAGTTGTGGGAAAGTGATTATAACTTATACATTATAGCTATGAACATAAGTTGATTTTTGACTTATAAATTAAGTTTCTCCTCCCCCATTCAAAGAATAAGTTGATTTTTGACTTACAAAAAACTATAAGTTATATTGTTAAGCTGAACCAAACACATCAAAATAACTTAAATTAAGTTAAAAATTGAAATAAGTTAGAAATAAGTTCTATCAAATAGGACCATTATAATGTCTTTAAGTTTAAAATGTCGTGATTATATCATTTTAAAGGTACTTTTGTATAAATTTATTATATAAATTTTGTAAACATATTTTTTTATATATATTAATTATCTATACTCTTAAAATTCAGTTTAAAAATGCCGTAGTCACATTATTTTAAACGCAATTTTTGTATAAATTTATTATATAGAATTTGTACCAATAGATTTTTCTAAATCTTAACAATCTATCCTCCTTAAGGATAAACATCAAAAGAGAAAATGACCCTTTAGACACTGCAATAATGAAGGTTGAGACCTCATTTGTGGCGCAACAAAAATCTATATAATTTACTACAATGATAACCCTTTTGTATCTATGTAAATGATTAAGTTTGAGAATGGGGAGAATAAGAAGAGATTAGGGGATAGATAGGACAATCATTGTTCCATAAAGGAAACCCAATTCAAGTAAGAGAAAGAATAAAAGGGAAAAATAAAAAATGGGTGGTGATTCATTCCACTAATTTTTGAATCACTAATAGCACTAATGAATTAAAAAAAAAAAAAAAAAAAACAAACAAACAAACTCAAGTCAAAACATCACATCATTTTGGTGGGGCCTCCTATGCCACATCATTAGTGATGCTCTAGTGTTTTCAATTTAGAATTCTAAAACATTATTGATAAAAAATAAAATAAAAATGATGGAGTTTTGGTGGTGTTTATCATCTTTAATTTATTCAAGCCCATCAAGTTTCCAAATGGCCCTACCCACCATTTTTCTTTTTTTTTAATTCGCATTCTTTAATTGATTCATGCCAGTATTTTTTTTTTAGTCCCATCCATATCCCTAAAGGTTGGTGGTGGTGGTTTTGGTGCCCTTTTGATTGCTACTAGCCTAGCATAACTAAGCTAGCCAATTACATCAATTTCTAATAAAAAAAAAATTAATTTTATTTGTTTGTATAACACTACTATCTCTATTAAAAATTGCATAACTCTTAGGCCTTGTTTGGAAAGACTAAATAAGTGTACTTTTTGTCTTTTTGAAAAAAAAATTGAGGTTGAAAATATGAATGTTTTGGTTAACTTTTTGACTTTTTATGAAAAAATGTGTAATAAAAAATTGTGAAAATTGGTTTTTAGAGGAAAATTTGAATTGAGAGTTGTGCAGCCGTAATTGTTGACTTTTGGTGAATAGTATTAACTTTTTAACTTTTTGAGTAACTTTTTGACTTTTTAGATTATTTGGGAATACCCAAACTTGACCTTAATAAAGATCAATGAAACACAAAAATAAATAAATAAAAATTATAAAACACACATATAAAAATGTCCTTACTTTATAATCCGCGTGTAACAACTTTCACACCACTTTAATTCTCATCACATATTATATTAGAAAAGTAAGATTTTTCACGCTATTTTAATTCTCATCACATATTATATTAGAAAAGTAAGATTTAAGAATCAAGCACGAATGGCATACGGAAAAAAATAATAAATTGGGTTCAAATGTTTGATTATTAAAAACATTTCTCCAAATCTTATTTTATCATCATGGTACAATTTGAAAGTGAGACCAAAACATGATGATTAAGGAAAAGAAAAAAGAAATTGAGCCTAAAATATAACTTTAAATAAATAAATTACACACATAATACTTATGTGATTCAGTGACGTTTGATTATCCAGTTTAAACAATCAGCTCAAGTTAAAGATTTCACATAGTTTAACTAGACACACCTTCTTCCCTTTCCTTTTATTAAACAAACAATGAAATTTTGACATAATGCAATATTTCCATTAGTTCGAGCCTGTATCCCTAAATCCAATGTAAATTTTTCTATTTTGACTTGCTCCCCTAGCGTGATTGAATGAGAATGGGTAAGAGGCTTATGGGATTGACGTGAGGAGTAGAGATGGCTATATTTCTAAGAGAGAACTTTGGGAAAATATGAAGTGCATAGATACAAGGGTCTTGGAATGAAAGACAATTCCTAACTACTATCGGTTAGACATAAAATAACAAATAAGAAAGATAAATAAATCAAAAAAATCACACACACATACGAATACAAAGATTTACGTGATTCAACCCATAATAGGGCTATGTCCATGACTACTGAAATTTTCACTATAGTCAAAAAATAATTACAACTCTCTACAATACAAGAGGTCCAACGCCCCCCTATCCCTTGGGGGAGAGGCCTCGCCAAATCCTCCATTGGACCCATTTCCCAATATACAATACTTATTAGGGTCCACAAAACCCAATAATCTTAGCTCATGATGAAAGTCGGTGACATGCTTAACAAATACAAGTCGAGCATGAAATGGTATTACCAATGGTAGACGAGTAAACCTAGTGAATTGCGTGAAAGTAAGGTAATCCAAATTTAGGAAGGGTTTTATAAAACCTTCTAGGTGAAAAGTTTTACAAAATGTTCTAAGTATAATAAAAAAAAAAATTAAAAATAAAATAAAATAAAGTGAATGAAAGATACCATTAAATTGAATTGGGTCTATAAATCTAAGAAAAAGTGAGAATTCTTGATCTCTTTCAATATCTTTCAATTTGAAAATCCAAAATTTGAATTGATATGGCTGCATTGATTCTTATATAAGCAGATATTTATTTCTTAAGAACTTAAATAGAGACATATATCTATTAAATATTTTTTAGAATGTATGCATATTACAAATTTAAAAATATTGACAAGTATTTTGTAAGACCTAAACAAAAGTAAATTATTCAACTAAAATTAGTTCAGTGGATCAAAAACTTGCGCATTTCATTAAGAGATACTTGATAGTTTAAACCCTCCGTTAGCCATATAATTTTGATTTGCTTTTATTAAGCACTTGAACCAAAACCATATGAAATCTCGTAAATTGCAACAGTTTTAATAAAAAAAACTACCAATCTTACTCCTAATTTCTAGTTGTTTTGATTGTGATCCTCCTCCGCCAGCAAGTAGGGGTGTAACTCGAGCGAATTGGAAAGTTGTCTAAGTCCAGTTTAAATTGTGCTAAGACCTGCTCAGACTCGTCCAAGTCCGAATTGTAACTCGAGATTTCCTATCCAAGTCCAATCCAAGTTAAACTCAAATTGCCCGAATTATACATGAATTATTATTATTATTATTTTTTTTTTTTTTTTGCAGCTGCATTATTAAATTATTAAAATTTGACTCTATTTACATTTTATTTTATTTTATTTTTTGTAGAAAATCATTAATACCATCAAAACAAATAATTTATATAATATAATAGAGATGTTACTATAGTAGTCTTTACAATTTATAAGAGAAAATAAAAAAAGTAAGATTTTATGTTATTTGTATATATAATATATATTCAATATGATTTAATAATCTAAATTACTTTAATATCATGTAATGACTAATAATTTATATGTATAGTTAATATTTTTATATATCTATATATGTATAATTCGGGTTTCGGATTACTCGGATTGTTTGACGTCTTTGCCCAAATCTGTCCAAATTTAATTCGGGCTTCTGAATTTTTGTACAAATCCGTACCGAATTTGAAAATATCTTGTCCAAGCTCTAAATTTCGGCTGGGTTCGTGTTGCTCGGATTGAGCTCGTCCAAGTTGCACTCCTACCAGCAAGACTTTCTAGGAGCAGATAAATAAAATAATAATAATAAAAAAAAAGATACATATTGCATCCTATCCTAATTGAGTGATGTTGTGGTCATTATAAATCAACATATGAGTACTATTTGGTGTGACACGTAATAATAATCATATTATTTTGATACGTGTTTTAGATTAAAGAAAACAAAAAAACAAGGTGATTTGGGAGATTATTTGATTAGTGTTATATAAAGCGATTATGTGTAATGAAACTCGATGAATTGATTTAAATAAGAATTGATGCATCCAGTTATAAAATTATTTGGCAATGCATCAGATTTATGTAAGCCACATCAATAAAAATGAAACTCAATGAAATGATTAGAATCAAAATTAGGGGTGATAAATGAACAAATAAGGCCTTTTTTTTTTTTAGAATATGTTATTTTAATAATTTTTTTTTAAGAAAATATTATTTTTACCTTTTAAATTTTCACACGTTTTGCAATTAGACTTCCAAACTGTGATTAATATTAATTTTACATCTAAACTTTCAAAATTTTAATCAATTTAGCTTATGTCGTCACATTCCGTCTATAATTAGACGGAATGTGATGACGTGGCACAAAAATTCATTTGAAATTTCATTTTACTCCCCAGATTATATTTTAAAAAATCAAATTGTCTCCCAAATATTTAAAAAATAATTTTTTTTATCTCAATAATGAAAAAATAAAATTTTAAAAATATATACTTTGCAAAAAAAATAATAAAAAATATAAAAATCCTCATTTAGAATTATCTTGAGACTATGAAGTATGGATAATTTGACAAACATATCGTACCCGTATTGGATACTTACCGAAGTATGATATTTCTGTATACGTGCCAAGTACACAAAACATGTACTCAATTTTTTTATTTTTTTATAAATTTTTGTGTATCCAGACATATCTAGTATATACCCAAGTTGTATCATATCTCAGTCGAAACAATATTTTTTTCTACTACAAAGATAAAATTTATTTTACTAGAGTTCTTTTTCATTTTTAGTTTTGTACTTAGTATGGTTTTAAAATTAAACTATAGTTTTTAAGTTATTTAATAAAATGATATTTAATTTTGATTTATCTTATACTTATACTTTTGGCATTAAATGCCAATTGTTTGTTGGATTTAATAAATTAAATCATTTAATCAATTTTAATATTATTTCAAATTAAAAATAAATATTTTTTTTACAAACGTATTAAGTCATACCCATACCCTATTTTTTTTTAGATTTTACCGTATCGACGTACTTGTATCGTACCAATACTAGTACTCATACCCATATTTGTGGTTCATAGGTCTCAAATTATCTCGAGTCAATCCTAGAGAAACTTATTGAGCCAAAAATTTCTTGGCTACTTTATATGCGTGCATGCGCAAAATTGTAACTAGTTTATTATCTATATTAATTTCAATAGAATTGATCGACTAATAATAATTTCAAAATTAAGTGGGGAAAAAATTTCAAAATTCGGTAAGTACCCAGTGCGGATACGACATATTTGTCAAAGTACTCATGTTTCATAGTCTCAAGATAATTCTAAATAAGAACTTTTATATTGTTATATATATATATATATATTTTGCAAAGTGTACATTATTTAAAATTTAATTTTTTATATTATTGAGATAAAAAATTATTTATTAAATATTTAAATTTCATTTTTTATATTTAGGGGGTAAATTGATTTTTAAAGTATAATTTGGAAGGTAAAATAAAATTCCAAATGAACTTTGGTGTCACGTTAGCACATTCTGTTCAATTGCAAATAAAATGTAATGGTGGGAGAAAATTGATCAAAATTTCAGAAGTTTAGGTGTAAAATTGATATTAATTAAAATCTGGAGGTCAAATTAGAAAATGCGTGAAAGTTTGGAGCGCAAAATGATATTTTCTCTTTTGTTTTTTACAAAAAAAAATGTACAGAAAAGTAAAGAGAAAGTGATGTGATAACTTATAGTGACTTTTTGATTTTTGGCTAAGAGTTTATGCTAGGAATTCCAAATAATCTATCAAATTTTTTTTTATCAAAACTCTCACATAGGTGTGAGACGCACATGGGTTTGTGTGGGTCCTATACCCATGTGAGAGCTTTAGTGAAAAATTTGGTAGATTATTTGGAGTCTATAACATTTTCTTTTAGCTAAAATGTTTAATTCCCAAACAAGACCTAAATAGTTTGAGTTCGACTTGTATTTAGTTTGTTAAAAATTCATTCAAACTCGATTCGTTAAAATAACAAACCAAACTTAAACACATTTTAAAACTTGTTAAGATTAAAAGATCGTTTGAAAACAACTCAAAAGTTTAATGAATTAAACTTGAATAAATTTTAAAATTATCAAAACCAAGCTTAGATGATGGTTGGGAAGTGAAATTTTAGCCTTGTTTAGGCTAAAATTCACAAAAGAAGACAAATAGTCTAAAATAACTAATAAGACAAAATGTCATATTAAATTCATAATTATTTCACTTTTTCTTTCACAAAACATCATATTCAACAATAAAAAAAATTAAATAATCTTTCTAAACAAAAAAATTTTAACCTACTAAGGAATCGTTTGGTTTTTGAGTTGGGCTAAAAAATCACAAGAACAAAAAAAAGTCCAAAAACACAAAATGACCAAAAAAATTTACCCAAAACAAAGCAAAAAAGCCAAACAAGAAAAATCAAACAAACAAAAAAAGTACCAGGCTAAAAAAATCAACAAAAGGAATTGTTCAGCTTGTTTACCACCCCTAATCGCTACACAACCAATAAAAGGAATTATTCAACTTGTTTATCACTCCTAATCACTAATCAAAATTGACACAACCAATAAAATGGTAAAAACGTGGACGGCAGGATTCGAACCTGCGCGGGCAGAGCCCACATGATTTCTAGTCATGCCCGATAACCACTCCGGCACGTCCACGTCATATGACTCAAAGGTTCATTTTTATATATATATACTTATTCCAATGAATAGATAGGGCCCACAATAAGATTCTAGTATCATGGAGAGGGGCCCACACAGTTAAAATGTCAACATCGTATCACATTCTTTAAAAAACACAATCTGGTAGCCGCACTATTGTTGTGATAAGCTGGACGGTTACATGTCCATGCTTTCGACAGCCAGGCCACAACACAACAAATATGCCTACACCTACTACAATAATTTATGTTTGAACTTCGGTTTGGACTAGACATGCCTAGCATACAAGAAAGCATCAATTTCTATGATTAGTATCTTATTTTATATTTAGGACGGCTTGACTCAGATAGAATGTGGATAGGAGGCTGATATACATTGTGATTAAAGTGTTGTAAAGTGAGTCAAGTTGAACTAAAATTATTAAGAATTAATCAAATTTGGGTTAAATATTTGATAAATTCAAACTCAGTTCGATCTCGTTCAATTATATAAACGAGCTAAATTCAAACTCGAGTAAGTTA
Source organism: Camellia oleifera (assembly GCA_022316695.1). Lineage (NCBI taxonomy): Eukaryota > Viridiplantae > Streptophyta > Magnoliopsida > Ericales > Theaceae > Camellia > Camellia oleifera. The sequence goes on along the minus strand of CM039319.1, from coordinate 93,518,467 downwards.
ATTTACTTATTAAGATAAAAAGCATAATATTTTGAGATGTCTATCCTTTCAAATTCTTTAATGTTGAGATGTGAATCTAAAAAAAATCTAATCCCATCAACAAAAAGTTTGCTATAGAGCTATTGTTTTGATTATATTATCAATAGAGGATAAAGCATATTCATTGAAGGGTATTGAGTTTGCTATCTCAATTTGAGGGAGTGTTTGAGTTTAGTAGACTTATTTTGATACCGATTTTAGTGATTAAAACTGTTTACTTTTAAGATATATTGACTAAAACATTTATGCAAAAAATCAAAATAATTTGATATCGGTAACTCTATGTTTGAATTACATTTGTATTACAAAAAATGGATTGCTAAAATTATATTTGTCGTCTGTTTTTTAAAAACAATATGATTTATATATATATATATATACTGTTGTCCAATCATTTTGATTTTTTGCATGAATATTTTACTGATCGAGTCTTAAAAAGTGAACGATTTGAAATAACAAAATTGATAAAAAAAAAAAAAAAAATGGGCCTACCAAAAATAAATAATAAATAAAAAAGAAAAACTAAAAATGTTCTCTCTAAGTTAAAATAACAATTTAATAGAAACCAAACTTTTTGTTTCTTATTGTATTAGTAGGATTCTATTATTAGCTTAAAATACTTGACATAAGTTATAAATGTGTATTTAGTAGGACTTTTAATAATGTGTAAAAATACGAACTTATTTTGTTAAGTTAAAAAATTAACATAAAAAAAGATGAGGCTCTTTTATCCTTAGGTAATAGGTATTTAGGGATTCAAATAAACTGAAAAAAGTTACAAAGTGTAACTGAAGAAAATCTCTCCTTTTTTTTTTAAAATCAAATAAATAGAGGGAATCATGGAGAAATAATTAACAAAAAAAGATTTATTAGTTCCTGTAGGGTGAATTACACTAACAGTCTCTATAATTTGAAATTTGTGTTACTACAATTTTTGACTTTTAATTGTGATACATTTGATTTTGAATTTTAAATATTATTCTAAATAGAGACAATCAAATATGTTTCATTTGCAAACGATTTATTTCAAGGGTAAAGTCGTCATATAATTTATTTTGTATTGGTTAACTTATATGTTGTTTGAAATGTAATGACATTTTTTTCTTTAATAAATAATGTTGACACTTTCTTGGTAATAAACTTCTATTTGGTTTGATTTTTAAAATTTTTTCCAAAAAAACTAAAACTTAAATTGGTGAAAAAAAATAATTTAAAAACACATTATTTTTATATAATTTTATCTTTTAGAATGGTAGAAATAATTTTTTAAAAGAATTTTTTTTTGTATTTATTTTTGTTAAATTAGTTTCTTTGTTTTTTCAAAAATCAAATATGACAACAATTTTGAAGTAATTATTAAACCAATCCGTTAAGTCTAAAAATTCAAAAATAAAAACATTTTATATATTAAACATATTGATTATATATTAAAAGCGTAATAACCATCCACTACATGATAACCATAAAAACATATATGTCAACAACAAAAACAATCATCTATATATTACATGATAACCATCCAAAAACATCAACAAAACAACTATCTATTACATAATTATCATCTAAACACGTACTAAAAATTAATTTGATAAAAAAATAAAAATAGAAAAAGATTTATTATTTTTATATAATTTTATATTTGATGGGTAGAAATAATTTTTAACTTTTTGACATTTATTTTTATCAAACTAGTTTATTTTATCAAATTGATAATTTTACCCTTAAAATAAAACATTTTCTTTTTGTAAAGAAAACATTGTTTTTAATTATTCTTATTTAGAAATAAATTTAAAATTTAGAATCAAATATATCATAATTAAAAAATTAAAAATTAAAGTTATACAAATTTTAAATTATAGGAATTGTTAATGTAATTCGCAGAATAAATAAAAAAATAAAGGGGTAAGAGTATTTCTAGCCTCTTCTTTAGCAGGGGCATAAGCGATTGGTTATCCCACATGCCACATGTCCAATAATGATTGGTCTGGCTTTGAAGGGACATTTCAGGTGATGTTGGCTTCTCCATAACCATTCAAGGCAAATATTGGGTTAATTTGTTGAGGGGGAGAAGAAACTTAATTTATAAGTTAAAATTCAGCTAATGTTCACAGTTATAAGCTATAAGTTGTTAAGGTATAAGTTATAATCACTTTCCCACAACTTTATTAAACGGGGCCAATATTAGGTTGTAAACAGAGCTTTACTAGCTCATGAATTCTTGAGGGAAGTCTTGAAATTGGAATTTGTGTTTTGAGCACATGCAGGTCCACATTGTGAAAAAAAGAAAAAAGAAAAAGACTCTTTAAAAGATATCTGCCTTTTATCAACAAATATGGAGTATAATTGTGATATCATGATATCACAACTCAATAAAAAATTTCACTCATGATAATGTTAAGCTAGTGAGAAATGAAATATCCAATCCATCTACGACTACAAATAAGTCGAACTTTGAGTTTTTGCACTTGGTTCACGTAAAATTTATTTAGGCTCGAGCTAACTTAATTATATAAATGCACTCGAGTTCAATCTAGAGAGAAAAAAAAAAAAAAAAAAAAAAACCCTCAAATTATTATGCATATCAAATTTGCACAAGCACCAATCATAAATAGAGAAATAGAATAAAATTAGTGAAAATATATTTGATATATCATTAAAACTAAATATTAATTGATACTATATAATTATGCTCATGTGTCTATTAGAGACGAGTTTGGGTGTATTAAAACTCAGTTTGACTACTAAACAAGTTTAAAATTTTGGTTCGGTTTCTGAAAGTCGTGAACAAACAAGGCAAAAGGCACTAATAAATGCAAGATGGACATACTTACAATGGCGTGGAATTTGGTCAAAAACATGAAAATTGATGTCGTGGTCAATATCCATTGCTTTGCTATGGCATACGATGGATTTTGGTCAAATTCCATTATTTAGACTTTTAATTTCACAATTGTGTTGTTTTCAAAAATAATTGATGTGGGAACAATCTTTTGTATAAATAAAATGAATTGAAATAATTCAAACAAAATAATTAAATAACATACCGAATTTATTTCTTGAACCAAATAAAAATTACAAGACCAAGTTGAGTGTGTGACACTCTGTCCTTAAGACAGATTCGCCCCGCTACGGTGCTTACGGTTGAATGGCGTCTATCTTCCAGGATACAATGATCTTCATAAATTTATAGAAGCATTTCAAATAAATTTGTTCGGCGAACCAAACCTGTGTTCTATCTCTCTGAATATTTATTCCTAAAATTATATATGAAGAATAATTCACTAAAAGGAAAAATGGACAGCAAAGGAACACAAATTCAGACTGAATTTTTCCTATCTCGGATCCCCTCGGACTGCAGCAAAATGAATATATATATAGGCAAAACAATAGACCCGAAAAGGTGCCATACAGATTTGAACAGGTATAGTTCAAATTTCAACCTGTTTGAAAACAAACAAAATAGCCGTTGCTTTGAAACATTTTCAACAAATTGAAAAGTTGTCCACGTGGACCAAAGCAAATAACTTAGCTAATTTATCAATTAAACTATTTCAAATATATATATATATATATTAAATAATTGAAATAGTTAAATAAATAAATAAATGAAGAGGTACAAATTTTAGAAAACATTTAAGGAACCTAAAATTTAAATTTAGAATTAAATTAAATTCTAAAATTACAAACTTTAACAAACCACTTAGAAATTCAAAATTTGAATTTAGAATTAAATTAAATTTTCACACTAATTTTTATTGAAAAAATTCAAAAGAATTTTATCTAAAAAATTAATGTTAGACCCAAAAACGACGTCATCTTCCCATTCACTCAAAAATGGTTTTGACGTTCCGTCTTCACCGTGTGACTTGCCACGCGGCAAAGAACACTTCACCTCTTCGGACCCACCGCAAAAGACGTTTGGGGTCCACCCAAATTGGGCTAAAAAATATACCTATATAAAACCATTTTTCCAACAATCCCCTACTTGAATGGAATTTGACGGAGAGAAAATGCAATAACATGATCTAATCAGAGAGTTTAGAAAATGGAAATATTCTGCAAAGGATAGGTAGCTTTTGGCTTTGAACCTTCCCTTATGAGACACTATCGGATTTACTAGATAACCAGTGAACATGATGTCTTAAACTGTTCAGCCGTTTGTGTAAACCAAGACAATAGAACTCACACAGTATATTCCCAGACACAGTTTAGTTCTCACTATTGTGTTCATTTTGGCCCTGAACAACCTGGTCTTCATGAGTGCTCTAGAGAATTGTAGCCCTTCACAAATCTCACAAAACCGGCCCAGTTCACACTCACATAGGTGATTCTTATGAAGAGTATCCTGCCATACTTCACTAGCTTTACCTAGATATAAAAATCATTAAAAGTTTTAATTAACCTAAAACGCTGCAGACATCACTATTTCATCATAAAAATAGGTAGGAGTTAGACTCCCTAGCGATCCTTCTGAGTCATTCACAACTCGGTTATCCCTTTAAACCTAGATCTTGGGATCTCCAGTCAACTAGGTTGGATTGCCGTTGTGGTAACTCTTATTCAATAGGCTTTAGTCCCATTCCCCTCGATGAATTCTCAACTAACTCTCTTGCTAACCCTTTGGTTAGTGGATCCGCTATGTTGTCTTTAGACTTAACATATTTTATGGAAATAATTCCATTAGAGAGCAGTTGTCTTACGGTGTTATGTCGACGACGAATGTGTCGTGACTTACCGTTATACATATGACTCTGTGCTCTACCAATTGATGATTGACTATCACAATGTATGCATATAGCAGGCATCGGTTTTGGCCATATTGGAATATCTTCAAGGAAGTGGCGAAGCCATTCTGCCTTTTCCCCAGCTTTGTCTAACGCTATGAATTCAGATTCCATAGTAGACCTAACAATACAAGTCTGTTTGGAAGATTTCCAAGATACAGCCGCCCCACCAAGAGTAAAAACATACCCACTGGTGGACTTCGAGTCTCTAGTATTCGATATCCAATTTGCATCACAGTATCCTTCAAGTACTGCTGGATATCTAGTATAATTCAACCCAATGTTACGAGTAAATTGGAGATATCTAAGAACCCTTATAATTGCTTTCCAGTGTTCTACTCCCGGATTACTCGTATATCTACTTAATTTACTTACTGCATAAGTTATATCTGGGCGAGTGCAGTTCATCAAGTACATTAAGCTTCCAATAATTTGGGCATACTCTAATTGAGAAATACTTTCCTGTATATTCTTAGAAAGATACAAATTAACATCTACAGGAGTTCTAGCAAGATGATCATCATCTTTGCTAAATTTGTCAAGTATTTTCTCAATGTAATGAGATTGTGACAAAGTATAACCTTTTGATGTTTTGGTAATTTTCATACCAAGAATTACATTAGCAATGTCCATGTCCTTCATGTCAAAATGTTTATTCAACATTTTCTTGGTAGTTTTAATCATGTCATTATTACTACCTATGATGAGCATATCATCTACATAAAGACAAACAATGACATAACCTTTGTCTGTGTTTTTAATATAAACACATTTGTCACACTCATTAATTTTAAAACCATTTGACATCATTGCCTTGTCAAATTTCTCATGCCATTGCTTTGGGGCTTGTTTTAAACCATATAATGATTTAACCAATTTACACACTTTCTTTTCTTTTCTTGGAACAGAAAACCCTTCTGGTTGTTCCATGTAAATTTCTTCATTTAACTCACCATTTAAGAAAGCGGTTTTAACATCCATTTGATGAATTTCTAGATTGTATAGAGATGCAATGGCAATTAGCATTCTAATGGATGTTATTCTTGTAACCGGTGAGTATGTGTCAAAGTAATCTAAACCTTCTTTCTGTCTAAAACCTTTGACTACAAGTCTTGTCTTGTATTTGTCGATTAATCCATCTGCTTTCAATTTTCTTTTGAAAATCTACTTGTACCCAAGAGGTTTACAACCTGGTGGCAAGTCTACTAATTTCCAAGTGTGATTTTGCAAGATGGATTCAACTTCACTGTTGATAGCTTCTTTCCATAAAGGAGCTTCAGGACTGGATATAGCCTCTTTAAAGGTTAAAGGCTCATTTTCTAACAAATATGTTAGAAAATCTGGACCAAATGATTTTGAGGTTCTAGCACGTTTACTACGCCTAGGTTCCTCTTCCTCATTTTGATCTAACTCTTGTTCTTGATCATGTTCTTGATTCTGACTAGTAATGGCATCATGAGATCTTTTATTGTTACTAGTCTCTTGTCCAGTCTTCTTTGGAAATACATATTCAAAGAATGATGCATTCCTTGACTCAATAATAGTATTTACATGCATTTCGGTATGTTCTGATTTATAAATCAAAAACCGATATGCACTACTATTCTTAGCATAACCAATGAAAATGCAATCAATGGTCTTAGGACCTATCTTAGTCTTTTTAGGACTAGGAATAGCCACTTTAGCCAAACACCCCCACACTTTTAAGTATTTGTAGGATGGTACTCTTCCATGCCACAATTCATAAGGTGTTTGATTTACTTTCTTTCGGGGTATTTTATTTAAAATATAATTAGCTGAAAGTATTGCTTCCCCCCACAAGTTCTGAGGTAATCTGGAACTTATTAACATGGCATTCATTATTTCTTTTAAAGTCCTATTTTTCCTTTCAGCAATTCCATTTTGCTGAGGTGAGTAAGGAGCGGTGGTTTGATGAATTATTCCATGTTCTTTACAAAATTCACCAAAAGGTGATTCATATTCACCACCTCTATCACTTCTAAGTTTCTTGATTTTCTTACCAAGTTGATTTTCAACTTCATTCTTATATTGAATGAAAGTTTCCAAAGCTTCATCCTTGATTCGAATTAAATAAATATAACTATATGTAGTATAGTCATCTATAAAAGTGATTACATACTTTTTCCCACCTCTGGTATGAATTGATTTAAAATCACAAATATCACTATGAATTAATTCAAGTGGTTCCGTACTTCTTTCAATTGAATGAAAAGGAGTTTTAGATAATTTTGCCTCAACGCAAATTTCACATTTATGATTTGAATCAATGTCAAATTTAGGTAAACATTCTATATTAATTAATCTACGCAAAGATCCATAATTAACATGTCCTAGTCTACCATGCCATAAATTTGAAGACTCAAGCAAGTAAGAAGAAGATGTAGTATTATTAATAACAGAGGGTACAACAGTCATTAAATTTAACTTGAAAAGGCCATCAGACATGTAACATTTTCCTACATACATCCCATTCTTAGTAAGTTCAAACTTATCACTCTCAAATACTAGCCTAAACCCATTCTTACTCAACAAAGATCCGGAAACAAGATTCTTGCGAATGTCCGGTACATGCAGCACATTGTTGAGAGTGAGTTCCTTTCCTGATGTCATCTTGAGAACAATCTTTCCTTGTCCTTCAACTTTGGAAGTTAAGGAGTTGCCCATAAACAGTTGTTCACCATTGTCCACTGTAGAATAAGATGTGAACATCTTTTTGTCGGCACAAATATGACGAGTAGCACCAGTGTCCACCCACCATTCTTTAGGATTTCCGACAAGATTTGCCTCGGAAACAACTGCAGAAAGATTGATGTCATCGACACCATTGGAAATATTGTCCACTTCGGTCATATGGGCTTGAGCAGGCTTCTTGCTTGTTCTTTTCTTACCTTTGCCTTTGCTACGGCAATCTTTGGCCCGATGTCCCTCTTTGTCATAGATGTAACATTTGCCATTAAACTTGTACTTTTTATTATCCCCCCCACTCTTTAGAGCCTTGTGATGAACTTTCTCCAGAAGACTTACGTTTCTTAGTTTTTGAAGCATGTTCTACCACATTTGCCTTAGACTCCATAGGATTCTTACCAGCCCGCTTCTCAGAATTGCGGTTGTCCTCCTCAATCCTTAAACGGACAATTAACTCGTCCATAGAAATTTCTTTGCGCTTGTGTTTAAGGTAGTTCTTAAATTCCTTCCAGCCTTTGGGTAATTTTTCAATTAAGGCTGCAACTTGAAAGGATTCACTGAGAGACATACCTTCTGCGTGAATGTCATGCAGAATGAGTTGGAAATCTTGAGCTTGGCTAATCACAGTTTTTGAATCAACCATTACAAAATCTAGGAATCTGCTAACCACAAATTTCTTTGAGCCGGTATCTTCCGTTTTGTACTTTTTCTCCAACGATTCCCAAAGTTCTTTTGCTGTCTTGATTGGACTGTAGACGTTGTACAATGTGTTGTCAAGTCCGTTCAAGACGTAGTTCCGGCAAAGGAAATCGGCATGTTTCCAAGCATCAACCGCAGCAACCACTTGCCGGTCGATTTCATCCTCTTTCAGGATAGGAGCATCTTCACGGAGGAAACGAGTCAGGTTCAGAGTTGTAAGATAGAACAACATTTTCTGTTGCCATCTTTTAAAGTCAGTTCCTAAGAACTTCTCTGGCTTTTCACCGTGATTTACCGGTACTGTCATCACAGGAGAGGGGGTTGGTGCAATCGCAGCCACCACAGTAGTACTTGTTTGGGCATTTGTTTCAGTAGCCATCAATTCTAATTTATAAAACAAAATTATAATTAGAATTTACACTACACAGAAAATTAAACCAAATGCACAGAATTAAATTCTGTAAAAATAAAAGAAACAAGAATGTAACTTTTATTTTCCAATTAATTTGAAAATAAAATAAAATTTTATTTAAATAAATTAATTCCACACAGAAAATAAAAAAAATAAAAACTATAACTTTTATTTTTCAATTAATTTGGAAATAAAATAAAATTTTATTTAACCAAAGTAATTCCACACAGAAAATAAAATTCTGTAAAATAAAAGAAATAAGAATATAACTTTTATTTTTCAATTAATTTGGAAATAAAATAAAATTTTATTTAACCAAATTAATTCCACACAAGAAATTAAATTCTGTAAAATAAAAGAAATAAAAATATAACTTTTATTTTGCAATTAATTTGGAAATAAAATAAAATTTTATTTAAACCAAATTAATTTCACACAGAAATTTAAATCTCTTGTTACACTCCAATAATTAAAATACGGAAAACAGAATTTTAATTAATGAAAACTCATAAAATAATTTCTAAAACTCAAAATTAATTTCTGAAAAAATTTCACAAAAATATATTCTGAATTGTTAATGACACCAGTATCGTACTACTAGTTGTTGTCAAAGAAAAGAGACAGTATATTACTACTATCTGTCAAATAGCATATAATCACTATTTGTTTTTCCAACCAGAATATTATTTTGTAAATTCACAAAAAATAATTTTCTTTCGAAATTATTTACGAAGAATGAAAAAAAAAGAAAGTTTGTAATTTTAGAATTAAATTAAATTTCCACACTAATTTTTATTGAAAAAATTCAAAAGAATTTTATTTAAAAAATTAATGTTAGACCCGAAAACGACGTCATCTTCCCATTCACTCAAAAATGATTTTGACGTTCCGTCTTCACCGTGTGACTTGCCACGCGGCAAGAAACACTTCACCTCTTCGGACCCACCCCAAAAAACGTTTGGGGTCCACCCAAATTGGGCTAAAAAATATGCCTATATAAAACCATTTTTCCAACAATTGATTCGTCAATTATTTTGTCTAAACAAATACATTTGAGGTTAGATTTTTTCCAAAATATGTAGATTTTATTATAGTTTCTACATTTGAGCTTAACTCAAATCTTTCTATTTTTAGTAATTTTCGTAATTTTTATGTTTCGGGCTTGATTAGTGACTATTATCTTTTATGAATTCTTTCATAAGTTAATTAGGGTTTGTTCTTTTATAAATATGATCCGTAAATCTTAAGGCAAATCAGAATATTTTGGAGAATTAAATATATGCAGGAAAGAGTATTTTTTTTTTTTTTCCCTCTCAATTCGTGATTGTTCTTTGTGTTTGAGTGTTCATCCCATTGCCTTTCCTACATCACTCAAGCTTGTTCATTTGGAAAACAAGAGTTGACCTCAAACAAATTTTAAACGAACTGAGTTCAAAGAAGTTTTAATCCAGTTATGCTTGAACTTTACTTAAATAATTCAGTTCATTTGTAATTCTAATTCAATCAGTTTTACATTTTTTTTTTTATAAATCAATATAATACCATGTCCAATGATATTTCCATCCTTACACTTAATATGTATTCGGCTTGGGTGCACCATTCTTTTAGCATGCTTGGTAATGGTCCAAAAAAAGCAGCAAAATGGAATTCTCTCTTTTTTTTTCTTATGTTGTGAAGAGCTTTTGATTTGCAAAGACAGGCCATATGATCCAAGGCAAGGTAAAGAGATGATGGAATGAGAAGGTGGCCCTAAGAATGTCAACAATCTTTATATGACCCATCCTGATTTGGTCTTTAAGCCACTCCTGACATGGAGTGAGGGAGACACTGCAATAGGGATTGAGGTTTTGTGATCAACTGAGAAAGGGACTGGAGGATGTGGTGGTTGACTTCATGGTAGAATTGACTGTGATTGTGATTGCTATTGAGACAACTATTGGTTTTCGCTATACTTCATTGAGATTGTTAATTTTGGTTACTGACCGTGCGAGTTTCATGTGACTCCATCGGGATCTTTCATGGGGTATATCTTTTCCTCCATCATGGCTTTGCGAGTGACTATGTATGTCACAGCTATGAGGTGCAAGATGCTTATTGGACGACATGTTCTATCTATGGTAGAGACTGGGAGCTTGTGGGGGAGGTTAGCATAGTTGATTGGTTTTGGTGGACGCTTTAGCCTTGTTTATTTCTGTTTATGTATGTATTTCAGTTGTATTTTTATAGTTTAAGTGGTTTATTTTTGTTTACTTGCCCATATATCTTCTCCAAATTTTCATCTATTATCTCTGATGGTAAGGGTTACTTGGGGACAAAAAAAAGATATATCAGCAAGTTTGGGTTTTATGTTGGTTTCCGCGCAAATGCGGGGTTGTTATAGCTAGTTATTTGTTTTAGTCTTCCCCCTCTTTGAGGCGGTGTTAGATTTTTGTATTACCTAGAGAATACTCCTTGTATATATGTAAATTCTTTACATTTATTTTATGACTTACCCACAAACGAAAAAAAAAAAAAAAAAAAGACAAAAAAAAAATATATATATCAACAATATTTCAAAAGTATAGATGCGTAGATAGATAGATAGATAGGATTTGGAGATACTTCCTTTTCTTTTCTATCTTTCTGGTACAGGACAAACTGGTAGGGAAGAGGAACATATAATTTCATGTCTTGCTTCATCTCCAAATGGATCTACTCCACAAAACATGTTCCCAAAAACATAATGATTATATTTGAATTTTAAATTTGGTAAAAAAAAAAAATTATTGTTTATTGTTTTCTTTTTCATATTTTTTTAGTTTTTATTTTTTGTATTTTCAAAAACAAAAGCATTCATCCTATAAAAGTTTTTGTGTGGAAATAATTTTTAAAAATTTGATAATAATTTTTTGAGAAAATATCATTTTGTCCTTCAAATTTTCATGCGTTTTTCAATTTGATCCCTATACTTTGATTAGTATAAATTTTACACTCAAACTTTTGAAATTTTGATTAATTTGGCTTTTGCGGTTTATAATTGGACGGAATATGCTAACGTATGGGAGAAATTGATTTTTAAGATATAGTTTGGGAGGCAAAATGACATTTCAAATGAATTTTGGTGTCATATCAACACATTCTGTCCAATTGTAGACGGAATGTGACAGCATGAGTCAAATTGATCAAAATTTCAAAAGTTTGAGTATAAAATAGATATTAATCGAAGTTTGGGATCAAATTAAAAAACATGTAAAAATTTGAAAGATAAAATGATATTTCCTCTAATTTTTTATGTTTACTAAACAGTGGATTGTTTTCAAGGAGAAAAAAAAAAAAAAAATTGAAAATATTTTCAAAAACAATTCATTAAACAAGTTTGTATTTTCTGAAAAATGAAACAAAAGAACAAAAGGAAATAGCACAATCCGAACTAGCTAAGTCGCACTACAACTTGATTTTACCAAGCAGGTCGGTCCTGATCTAGAGCCACTAAGGTCAGTTCTTTGGATTCTCAAATTTTGTCCCGAAGACAGACTCTGAATTTAATAATTTTATATTATATTAAAAGTTCGAAACTCAATCTTTTTTGTTATTTGAGACTTAATTTACAAGGTCCTCAAAAAAATTTGTTGGGCCAAATTATATATATATATATATATAATCATTGTTAGGCCCAATTCAAAATTTATATAATCAGTCCAAACAAATATTTATGATATAATGAGTATAAATAGAGTTTAATGTTAAGATTTTAATAAAATAAATAACTTTATCTTAAAAAAATGAATTGCTAAAATTATCTTCGTCATCTGTTTTTTAAAAGCAATATCATTCAAATATATAACTAACGATACCAATCATTTTGATTTTTTAAATAAATATTTTACTCATCAAATTTTAAAAGTGAACGGTTTGAATTAGTAAAATTGATTAAAAAATGAGCCTACCAAAATAAAATAAAATAAAAAACACACATGTCCTCTGAAGTTAAGATAACAATTTGATAGAAACCAAACTTTTTGTTTCTTATTGTATTAGTAGGATTCTATTATTAGCCTAAAATACTTGACATAAGTTATACATGTGTATTTAGTAGGACTTTTAGTAATGTGTAAAAAAATGAACTTATTTTGTTAAATAAGACAATTAACATAAAAAAAATGATGAGGCTCTTTTGTCCTTATTAGGTATTTAGGGATTCAAATAAACTGAAAATTAAACCCCATTAAAAGCCTAGTAGTCATCCACTACATGATAACTATAAAAACATATAGGGAACATTACAAATAAAACCTCAAGGTTTAGCGTATTTTGCAAATTAAATCTCAAGTTTTTAATTTTGACAATTTGAACCCCGTAACTTATTTTGTGTCACAATGTAAGCCCCGCCGTCCATCTCCGTTTCATGAAGTAATAGAAAAGCCATTTTTGGCACCTAAGCCAACCCAAAACAACGTCGTTTCTTATTTGACCCAGATAAAAGTCCCCAAATCCTGAATTTCACCAATTAGGGCTACAATTTGCCATAATTTCTTTGATTTCGTCGATTTAGGGAAAAGGGGTTGTTGCGATCTAGACCAGAGTTTGAAGTACTGCTGGTTACTATTATTTAAAGTGTTGGTAAGTGATTTATATGATACATTTTGTTTCTTTCTCCTTGTAATTTGTATATGAAGTTTTGTTTTTTTCTTTTTCTGATTCTGTAAATAAAGTAATGGCAAACTCTGTGTTTGTATCTTACTTTATTGCATGAATATGTGTGTGTGTTGGTTACTTTAATGTCTTCGATGCTTTATGAAATTTTTTATCTCCCTTGATGGACCACTGCATTAACTGGGTGGTTGGATCACTACATTGACTGAGTGATGGACTACTGATTTATCAATTTTTTTATCTCCATTTTTGGTCCCATGCCACTTGTTTAGTCCAATGCTTTTTGATGCATTTTTTTGTTTGTTTGTGATATATTTGTTTATTTGTGAATGCAGCAATGGATGATATAAATATGAAATTGGTTTTACATCATAGTGGGTATTTTATAGAGAGTGATGATGTTGATACATTTTCTGTGTCTGAGCTGATATATATGGTGAAGAAGTTAGGGATATGTGATTTCAAATAGTTTTTTTTATATGATTCTCACAGAAGATCTGGTTAGAGGATTAAGAAGATTAGGTACTAACTAAGATGTTTTAGAAATGTTTCAATATCTAGGCTCTGCAAACACATTAGAATTATTTGTTGAGCATCATGTGCCACACAATGTAGACACCCTTCACCCTGTTTTGTTCTTTATTGATGTCCCTATAAATGATGATGAAAATGCTCAACATCTTCCGTCTCATGACTATGAAGATGAAGCAAACAGCGAAGATAAAGAAAATGATGACTCATCAAATAGTGATTTCTTAGCTAGTACTGAGAGTGAGGATGACCTTACTGATGATGATATCATGTTTTATGGTAATGTAGAGATGGAACCAAATAGAGAATGAGTCAATGCATTTGAGGAATATGTTGTGAATGATGAGGATTCATCTGAGGAGGAATTATTAACCCCTGAAAGATCTGATGAGGAGGGTAATGGAAAGCCAAAGTACCCTGAATTTAGGCATGATGTTGATAAGGCTAATTTTGAATTTAAAATTGGAATGTTATTTAATAATGCCATTGAATTTAAAGATGAGAATATGCAGTGAAAGGGGGCTATGATGTCAAATTCACTAAAAGTGAGGCATGGAAGGTTCAAGTCAATTGTAATGATGGGTGTGAGTGGACGCTTTATGCCTCTAAGATGAGTGGAGAGAACACATTGCAAATTAAGACATACAAACCTATACACACTTGTAATATAAGTTACAAGAATAGACAAGTAACTAGTGCATTTTTGGCATCTAAGCATGTGAACAAATTTAGGACCACCCCTACCTGGAAAATAAATGAATTTAAGGACACTGTGAAAGATAACTGTGTTGTAGAAGTATCCAAAATGAAATGTGTCACGACCCAAACCCGCCCCTATGGGTTTAGTACCGTAACCGGCCAGTAATCCGAGATTACCGAAGGCCTGCTTAACAGTAAAACAGTAAAACAGAGTACAGGGGCATGGCGGAAGCCAAAACAGTAAATAAACAATGTCCAATGACCTGTGATAGTTTGTATGCAAAAAGACTTCTCATACATATATATATATATATATATACACAGTACAAAACAATATGCACAATATTTACAATCATTCAGAACAGGGACCGAATCCCTATTAAACAGTACAGTACAGTGCTATGTCTATACAGTTATACAAAGCAGACACAGAGACAGACAGGGGAATTAAAAACACCCCTAAGAAATAGCTTGGCAGGCTCGGAACCTCGCAGTGAGGCACAGTAGTTGGCTTGACAAAAAGAGGAGTCTAACCCACGCTCCTAGCTTCGGTCTGGTGCCTGAACACCTACCTATATATATAAACAGTGAGCTAAAACCCAGTGAATAACAACATGCGTAAAGAGGTTAAGAATGAATGTCCTTACAGTAATGAAAACAGTTCATCGATTCAGTATAACAGTCATTCAGTCATAACAGTCATATGTGGTATATCCATTAGTATAGCAGTACAGTAAACAGTAAGTCTTAAAAGACCGAACAGTAAATGATGGCCATCAATCAGTAAACAGTAGTAGTTCCAACAAGGGAGCCGACAAAGATCTCTGTAACAGTAACAGTAAACAATAGTTGCTAAGGATGCCACAATACAGTTCAGAATATAGGACATACATTCATTTGATTAACAGTATCAGTTCAGAAAATAGTTCAGTTAAACAGTCAGAAATATACACAGTTGAACATATCTTTACACAATTGTTACTCACAGAGTTCTGGGCTACAGTTAGGCTAGAGCGTGTCTTTAGTCGCCAACCCTACACGGTTTACAAAACGAACACACACTAAGCTACACAGTTGGGAAAGATAATAACTTAATCCCTAATTGCCTCGGTGTGTTCTACATCTATATCCTCATTAAGATGTCTTAAACATGTCCTAGGAATGCTTAGGATGGAAAGAGGATGCAAAGATGCACTTTTAAACACTTTACAAATTTTTCAGAAAACAGGGGTCTCGCTCGAGCGTGGCTTTCTACGCTCGAGCGGACATGCAGACAAAGGAGCTTCGCTCGAGCGTGACTTCCGTTGCTCGAGCGGACTGTAAGCTACAGTGAAAATACTGGATGCTCAAAATTCACGCTCGACGGGCGCTCGACCCTCGCTCGAGCGTGAGACACAAGTCCTCGCTCGAGCGTGGATTCTCTCGCTCGAGCGGACTGTAAACCCATGCAAAGTACTGGATGCACGCATTTCACGCTCGAGTGTCACTTCACTCGCTCGAGCGGAAGGCATGATCACAGAGTGTACGCTCGAGTGTGGAGTTCCTCGTTTGAGCGTGGGTCCAAAATCTGGAAATTCCAGATTTGAACCTCAAGCTCAAAACCAAGTTTCAATGCATAAATTTCGATCATATTTGGCTAATTTTCTGGAAAACACTTCAAAACCCATAATATTACATGTTTCAAAGATCAATTTGAGAAATCAAAGCCCAAAGGTAGTTCGATTAAATCCAATTTCAAACCAAATTTCATAAACAAGATGAACATGCAACACGCATGAACTCAAATCATTTCAAAGCTTCAAATGTTAGCTCAAAAGAGCCAATTCTTTCTAAAACCAAGATGAAAACATGGACTCTAACAATAATATAAACATGCATGTGCCAAATTCCATGTAATCAACCTCAAAATGCAACAATGTAGACATGCATGCATGATATGTGCTACAATTCAACATTAAAAGATCAATTCTTAACTTAACTCTTTAACTACCATGATCCATGCTAGGTAGAGCTTAAATACACAATTAAGAGGGTAAAATTCCTTACCTAAGTTCTCAAATCTAAGTCTAGAAGCTCAATTACTCAAATCCTCTACAATATCTTTAAGTCTCCAAGCAAAGCTATCAAGAACAATTCAATTCTCTCACACTCTCCGTCTCTTGGTCGGCTATAACAAGGAATAAGGCTGAGGAAATGTTTTGTTTGAGTGTAATGAGGCTCAAAAGTGACAAGTAAGTGGCCCACTAGTGGTGGCAAAATTGTAATTAAAGTCAACTTATGTAATTTATCAATATTGATCTAATTTACTCACACCAAAACACATTTAAATTAAATATGCCATAAAATCACATAAATTATGATGGTCCTAAAACATCAATCAATTTCTAGTTCGGTCGCCGATAAGGCCTTCAATTTGCAGTTTAAACATAAAAACACGAACAGATAATCAAACAGGCAACAGATAAGAAACGCATTTAAATAGATACAGTCAATCCATTAGTTCCAGATTTCAGTCAGTCAGTTCAGTATTTCAATCAATTCAATTACCAATCATAATCGGTCTCAGTTTAGCAGTAATCAGTAATTAATTGGTAAGTAGTGGTGAGGGTTGTTACAGTCTCCCCTCCTTAAAAAGAGTTTAGTCCTCTAAACTCGAGTTACCTTCATTCTGGAAGAAAACAGGGTTCAGTGGAAACAGTTCAGGATATCTTTTAGCCATGTCATCTTTCCTTTCCCAAGTGGCATACACGCCACCATGGTTTTGCCAGTCAACTTTCACTAACGGAATCTCTTTATTTCTTAACTTCTTGATCCGTCTATTCACAATCTGTATAGGCCGTTCTTCATAAGTGTAGTCATCACTTAGCACTACACGAGTCAGCTCTATCACATGAAAAGGATCCCGGAGGTAGTCCCTCAACATAGAGATATGGAACACATTGTGCATATGCTCCATTTCAGGAGGAAGCGCAACTTGATACACCATTGGATTGATTTTCTCAATAATCTCATACGGTCCGACATATCTCGGCGCTAACTTGCCTTTGACTCCAAAACGAGTCTGGCCTTTCATTGGTGTCACTTTCACAAAAACGTGATCACCCACTTCGTACTCTCTGTCTCGTCTTCTGACATCTGCATAACTTTTCTGTCGGCTTTGTACGGTTTTCAGTCTCTGTTGTATCAGTTTTACTTTCTCAGTTGTTTCATATACAATCTCGGGCCCAAGCAAAGGCCCATCTCCAACTTCTGCCCAACAAATCGGAGATCTACATTTTCTGCCATGCAATGCCTCGAAAGGCGCCATACCAATACTTGAGTGATAACTGTTGTTGTAGGCGAATTCAGCTCAAGGCAAATGGCTTTCCCAGTTTCCCTGAAAATCAAGGACACACATTCTCAGTAAATCTTCCAGAGTTTGGATGGTTCTTTCTAATTGGCCATCTGTCTGAGGATGATAGGCACTACTCAGTCTCAGTTCAGTACCCAATGCAGTCTGTAAGCTTTGCCAGAATCTCGATGTAAACTTCGAATCTCTGTCAGAAACAATGGACACAGGCACTCCATGCAATCTAACAATCTCATCAATATAAATCATAGCCAATTTATCCGCATTATAAATTGTTTTGACAGGTAAGAAGTGAGCAGATTTAGTCAGTCTATCAACAATAACCCAAATTGAATCCATACCTTTACTGGAGCGAGGTAAACCAACAATAAAATCCATGGTGATATGTTCTCATTTCCACTCCGGTATTGGTAAGGGCTGCAATAAGCTTGCGGGTCGTTGATGTTCAGCTTTGACTTGTTGGCAATGAAGACATTTTGATACAAAATCAGCAATTTTCTTGTAATTGATCTCTATATATGCTCAAACTGTGGTGTACATGGTCATAATCAAAGAACATGTAAGGGGCCTGTCAAGGATAAAAAGAATGGAGCTGGAAGTTCATCAAAGAATGTAAGTAATGTATTGGTATGCTCTACTTGTAATTGATCTCTATATATGCTCAAACTGTGGTTTAACGATTTTTTGTTAACAGGTGAGGACTCGACAAACTTTCATGGGATTCAGATCAGATGCAATATCTAAGGAAGCATCAACTAGTGGACAACATGGACAATAGCAGCAGCCACTACAGAGGGCATCAACAAGGAGGACATCAATACCAGCAGCAACCATGAGAAAGGATGAAGTTGAACAGGTCTTAGGTAGTCAGGCTAGTGCGAATAGAGACATAGTGAACTGCATGATGTAATTATAAATTGGTTTTTTTTCTTCTTCTTCTTTTTTTTTTTTTTTTTTTTTTTTGTAATGGTCATGTGATCTAAAGATAGACAATAGATGGTGAACTACTTCTTTTTGTAATGGTGAAAGATGTATATTGGTTTGGGGCAATATATGGATGGTTATTATACATGCTTATTATACATGGTTGACATCAATGATGTACCCAATTGAATGGTTATTATATATGCTTGGAATGTGCTGTATATTGGTTTTGAGCAGGTTGAACAATGCTTACTAATCTATTTTTGACATGCTTGGTTTTTTACATGCTTGGAACAAGTTGAATAGGTGGAATAGGTTGACCAATTGAATGGTTATTATATATGCTTAGATTGTGCTGTCTATTGGTTTGAAACAGGTTCAACAATGGCTTTTAATCTGTTTTTTACAAGTTTGTAATATGTTTTTCCTTCACTTGGACATTTTTTCAAACACATTCAAAGCATTAGCTTTGCAGATGCATCAAATTCATTACAAAATGTATACAACCAAACAAACATTACCACAATCTAAACACACATTACAAACAAAACAAGGATTTATCATTTCATTCAAAATTATACATTAAGTTCACATTGGCAAGTCCATAGTTGCATTACATTTCCTAAACCAGAAATGCTAACTACCTAGCTAACTAACTAACTAACCTACATTCCCTAACTGCTCACTGTTAACATTTCAATTACAATTATTGCAACAATCAATCCACCTACAATCCATTTCTGTCTACGGCGATAAATTTGAACATCCCCCTTCAATCTTGCAATCTTAGTTACCATTTCCTCTAAGCTTGAAACCTTGTCCACCAACTTCGGTAACACTTGTCTACCACAAGGACAAATGGGTGGATCATACCAATAGAAGAAGCCACAAGCCCGATTTTTCTAAGAAAAAAAAAATAATAAATTAATTAATTAAATAAATAAAGTACATAAATTACAAATTTCATATTATTCACAAGACTGAGAAACTAACTCCATAATTTGGACAACCAAAAAATCTCATAGCTGGGTTCGTATGGGTCCATGAAGTTCAGATTCTTGCTCTCATTCCACAACTGCAATAAATCGATTCACCCCAATTGTTTCCACCCCATCTGTTTCCTTCACTCATATTTCCTAATGGCTAAAATGGAGCTTCGTTCAGTAGTGGATTCGTCATTCGTATTGCCCTAAATCGATGAAATCGAAGAAATTAAGGTAAATTGTAACCCTAATTAGTGAAATTCAGGATTTGGAAGCTTTTATATGGGTCAAATAAGAAACGACGTTGCTTTGGGTTGGTTTAGGTGCCAAAAATGGCTTTCTCCGTTACTTCATGAAACGGAGATGGACGAGGGCCTTACATGGTGACATGAAATGAATTACGGGGTTCAAATTGTCAAAATTAAAAACTTGGGCCTTACATGGTGACACGAAATGAATTACGGGGTTCAAATTGTCAAAATTAAAAACTTGGGGTTTAATTTGCAAAACACGCTAAACCTTGGGGTTTTATTTGTAATTTTCCCAAACATATTTGTTAACAACAAAAACAATAATCTATTATATGATAATCATCCAAAAACATCAACAAAACAACCATCCATTACATGATTATCATCCAAACACGTACTAAAAATTAATTTGAAAAAAAAATAAAAATAGAAAAAGATTTATCATTTTTATATAATTTTATATTTGGTGGGTAGAAATAATTTTTAAAATTTAAAAATAACTTTTTGACATTTATTTTTGTCGAACTAATTTATTTTATCAAATTGATAACTTTGCCATTAAAATGGAACATTTTCTGTTTGTAAAGGAAATAGTGTATTTAATTGTTCTTATTTAGAATGAGATTTGACTTTTAGAATCAAATATATCACAATTAAAATCTTAAAAACTAAAGTTATACAAATCCTAAATTATAGGAGTGGTTAGTGTAATTCGCGGAATAAATAAAAAATTTCGCGGAATAAATAAAAAATAAAGGGGTAAGAGTATTCCTAGCCTCTTCTTTAACAGGGGCATAAGTGATTGGTTATTGCACATACCACATGTCCAATAATGATTGGCC
Source organism: Camellia oleifera (assembly GCA_022316695.1). Classification (NCBI taxonomy): domain Eukaryota; kingdom Viridiplantae; phylum Streptophyta; class Magnoliopsida; order Ericales; family Theaceae; genus Camellia; species Camellia oleifera. The sequence goes on along the minus strand of CM039319.1, from coordinate 93,497,616 downwards.
TGGCTTTGAAGGGAAATTCCGATTGGACGTTGGTTTCTCCATAACCATTATTAAAGGCAATATTGGGTTGTAAACAGAGCTTTACTTGCTTTTGTGTTTTGAGCACATGCTGGTCCACATTGTGAAAAAAAAAAAAAAACAAAACAAAAATAAAAACAAAAAAACAAAACACTTTTTATAAGATATTTGCCTTTTATTAACAAGGGCAAATTACATATACCTCTTTCGAGATTTAGTTAAATTACAGATATTTTTTTGAGATTTTGGAAATTATAGATACCTCTTAAGGTTTATATTTTCATAACAAATTGCTCTCTGAAGTTTATATTTTTATAACAATTTGTCCCATAATTTGTTATGTAAATAGTACCTTCAGGGGGTATCTATAATTTCTCAAACCTCGGAAGAGTATCTGTAATTTTACTAAATCTTAAGAGGGTATATGTAATTGGCCCTATTAACAAATATTGAGTATAATTGTGATATCATGATATTACAAATTCAATAAAGAATTTCACACTCATGGTAATGTTAAGTTAGTGAGAAATGAAATATTCAATCAATTTAGGGCTACAAATAAGTCGGACTTTGAGTGTTCGCCCTTGGTTCACTTAAAATTTATTAGGCTAGAGTTTGAGTCGAGTTCAAGGATCGAGTTGACTTAATTATACAAACAAACTCGAGTTCAATCTAGAGAAAAAAAATTAAAAATAAATAAATAAATAAATCCCTCAAATTAATATGCATATCAAATTTGCACAAGCACCAATCATAAATAGAGAAATAGAATAAATTAGTGAAGATATATTTGATATATCATTAAAACTAAATAATAATTTATACTATATAATTATGTTCATGTGCCTATTCAAGGCGAGTTTGGGTGTATTAAAACTCGGCTTGACTACTAAATGAGTTTAAAATTTTGGTTCGGTTTCTTAAAGTCATGCACAAATTAAGGCAAAAGGCAAAAGGCACTAATAGATGCGGGATGGCACATACTCACAATGACGTGGAATTTGGTCCAAAACATGAAAATTGATGTCATGATCAATATCCGTCACTTTGCTATGGCATACAATGGATTTCGGTCAAATTCCACTATTTAGGCTTTTAATTTCGCCATTGTGTTGTTTTTCAGAAATAATTGATTCGTCAATTATTTTGTCTAAATGAATACATTTGAGGTTAGATTTTTTCCAAGATATGTAGATTTTATTATAGTTTTTAGATTTGAGCTTAACTCAAATCTTTCTATTTTTAGTAATTTTCGTAATTTATATGTTTCAGGCTTGATTAGTGACTAATATCTTTTATGAATTCTTTCCTAAGTTAATTAGGGTTTGTTCTTTCATAAATATGATCTGTAAATCTTAAGGCAAATCAAAATATTTTGGAGAATTAAATGTATGCAGGAAAGAGTATCCTTTTTTCTTTCTTTTTTTTCCTTCTATCAATTCGTGATTGTTCTTTGTGTTTGAGTGTTCATTCCATTGCCTTTCCTGCATCACTCAAGCTTGTTCATTTGGAAAATGAGGGTTGAGCTCAAACAAATTTTAAACGAACTGAGTTCAAAGAAATTTTAAACCAACTATGCTCGAACTTTGCATAAATAATTCAATTCGTTTGTAATTCTAACTCAATCACTTTTATATTTTTTTTATACATCAATATAATACCATGTCCAATGATATTACCACCGTTATACGTAATATGTATTCGGCTTGGGTGCACCATTCTTTTAGCATGCTTGGTGATGGTCCAAAAAAAGCAGCAAAATTGAATTCTCGCTTTTTTTCTTATGCTGTGAAGAGCTTTTGATTTGCAAAGATAGGCCATATGCTCTAAGGCAATGTAAAGAGATGATGGAATGAGAAGGTGGTCCTAAGAATGTCAACAATCTTCATTTGACCCATCTTGATTTGGTCTTTAAGCCACTTCTGACACGGAGTGAGGGAGACACTGCCATAGGGATTGAGGTTTTGTGATCAGCTGAGGAAGGAACTGGGGGATGTGGTGATTGACTTCATGGTGCAATCGATTGTGATTGTGACTGTTACTGAGGCGGATATTGGTTTTCGCTATACTTCCTTGAAACTGTTAATTTTGGTACCTGACCGTGCAAGTTTCATGTGACTCCTTCGAGATCTTTCATGGGGTATATTTTTTCCTCCGTCATGGCTTTGCAAGTGGCTATGGATGTCATGACTATGAGGTGCAAGATGTTTATTGGACTCCATGTTCTATCTATGGTAGAGACTGGGAGCTTGTGGGAGAAGTTAGCATAGTTGATTAGTTTTGGTGGACGCTTTAGCTTGTTTATTTCTATTTATGTATGTATTTCAGTTGTATTTCTGTCGTTTAAGTAGTTTATTTTTGTTTACTTGCCCATATATCGTCTCTAATTTCCATCTATTATCTCTGATGGTATGTGTTACTTGGGGATAAAAGGGATATATAGGCAAGTTTGGGTTTTATTTATGGTTTTTATGTTGGTTTCCGTGCAAATACGAAGTTGTTATAGTTAGTTATTTGTTTTAGACTTCCCCCTCTTTGAGGCGGTGTTAGATTTTTGTATTACCTAGAGAATGCCTATTGTCAATGGGTAAATTCTTTACATTTATTTTATGACTTCCCCACCAAAAATAAATAAAAAATTAAAGAATATCAACAGTATTTCAAAAGTAGATGTGTAGATGGATAGATAGGATTTGAAGATACTTCCTTTTCGTTTCTTTCTGGTACAGGACAAACAACTGGCAGGCGAGAGGAACATATCATTTCATGTTTTGCTTCATCTCCAAATGGATCTACTCCGCAAAACATGTTCCTAAAAAACATAATGATTATATTTGAATTTTAAATTTGGTAATAAAAAAAAATGATTGTTTTTTGTTTTCATTTTCATATTTTTTTTTATTTTTTATTTTTTGTATTTTCAGAAACAAAAGCATTCATCCTATAAAAGTTTTTATGTGGAAATAATTTTTAAAAATTTGATAATAATTTTTTGAGAAAATATCATTTTGCCTCTCAAATTTTCATGCGTTTTTTAATTTGACCCCCATATTTTGATTAATATAAATTTTACATTCAAACTTTTGAAATTTTGATCAATTTAGCATCTGCCGTAACATTTCGTCTATAATTGGACAGAATGTACTGACATAGGAGACAAATTGATTTTTATGATATAGTTTGGAGGAAAAATGAAATTTCAAATAAATTTTGGTGTCATGCCAGGATATTCTATCCAATTGTAGACGGAATGTGACGACAGAAGCCAAATTAATCAAAATTTTAAAAGTTTTGAGTATAAAATTGATATTAATCAAAATTTGGGGGTCAAATTGAAAAACATGTGAAATTTTGGAGAGCAAAATGATATTTGCTCTAATTTTTTATGTTTACTAAACAGTGGATTGTTTTCAAGAAAGAAAAAAAGAAATTGAAAATATTTTCAAAAACAATTCATTAAACAAGTTTGTACTTTTTAAAAAATGAAACAAAAGAGCAAAAGGAACTAGCACAACCCGAACTATCTAAGTCGCACTACAACTTGATTTTACCAAGCAGGTCGGTCTTGATCTAAAGCCACTAAGGTCAGTTCTTAGGATTCTCGAATTTTGATTCAAAATGAGACTCTCAATTTATTAATTTTATATTATATTAAAAGTTTAAAATTCAATCTTTTTTTATTATTTGTGACTTAGTCTAAAAAGTCCCTCAAAAAAATTCGTTGGTCGAAATTAAATAAATATATATATAATCATTGTTAGGCCCAATTCAAAATTTGTATAATTGATTCAATCAAATATATATGATATAATGAGTCTAAATAGAGTTTAATGTTAAGATTTTAATAGAGTAAATAATTTTATCGTAATTTTTTTGCTTTATCTCTTTATCATATTTTAATTAAATAATTTTATCCTAATTTCTTTTCTTTAATTTTGTTTGTCCTAATTTTTTTTCCCTTTCTCTTTATCATAATTTAATTGAATAATTTTGCCTTAACTTTTTCTCCCAATTTTTTTTTCCAATAATTTGTGTTTTGTTATTAAATAATTAGTGAACTGTGATTTGTATATGGATTATGATTATATTATCAGATATCATATTATAATAACATAATCATTTTGTTATAAGATATTAGTGAATATATTGCTTGTGTTGATTATTGCTAAACTATGGCATGTTTGATTCGGTGGATTAGAGCATGAGATTGAAATTATTAATCTGTGAGCCTAATTATCCTATGTTTGTTTTAACATTTTAGTTTAGGATTATTAATCCAATGGATATTAATCCAATTAGATAGTGAATACCACACTAATTTAATAGGATTATTAATACTTCACTATTAATCTTGTGAATCAAACATGACCTAAAATAACAAGACCATAGTTTATCTTTTTTAAATCTTTGCAATGATTTTTTTTTTGGTATATTAATATATGAAAATAAACTTTAATAAATATATGTATAAGAAATTTTTTTTTTAACTACTCAATAATAAAAAAATTATTAATAACTTAATAATTTTTTATAAAAATCTATATACAAAAAGGCCGCTTTTTCAAAACCAGCTTAAAACCTCATAAATCTCATGCCCAGCGTTGTTACCAACCCATACAAACTTTTCACCATACCTAAAATATCATGGCAAACAACGGTGACCATTCCTGTGAATACTCACTCATTCAGCATTTTTTGGGAAACTCTGTCATGTTTGATTTATAAGATTAATAGTAAAGTATTAATAATCTTAATTAGTATAGTATTTACTATCTAATTGGATTAATAATCTCACTCCTATCCCATTACTAATAATCCTACAAATTTGTTAGATTAATTATCCATTGGATTAATAATCCTAAACCAAAATGTTAAAACAAACATAGGATAATTGAGCCTACGGATTAATAATCCCAATCCCACACTCTAATCCATCCAATAAATATGCATTAAAAAAATGTTATTCGCTGGGTTGGTCTTGATTTTTTTTTTTGGAGGTTTAAGGTGTATTCAAAAAATAAAGTTGTCTTTCATATATATTTTAACTAGCATATCACTCGTGCTATGTACGGATTGTATTTACAATTATCTATATATGTGAATTGTAATTTTTAAATATTTTTTTTAAATGTCTTCTTTTTTTCTTTTTTTATATTATATTAAAGTTTAATATTTTGATAATAATTATATGTATTGAACTTTTTAAGGAATTAAATGTCTTTTTTATTATTATTATATCATATTAAAGTTTAATATTTTGATAATAATCATATGTGTTGGACTTTTCAAGAAATTTTTTTTATGCTTGTTCTTAATGCATTAAAGTGTTATTATGAGGGTAAGACTTGGGAGTTAGGAGAAGTTAATAAATGCTAAAAAAAAAATTTAAATAAAAAATTTAAGAAATTTAGATTGGGAGATTGGAGCTCTTATAAAGCTTGGGGTTAAAAACTCTTTTTCGCTTGATATATAGTATAGATAGATATTGAGATAAATTTTAAATATTTTTTATTATTAACATTATTAGTTTATTCATATTTTTTCTTAGCATGATAGATTAAATTGTAAATTTTAATAAATTTCAACTTATATATATATATATATATATTGTGGAGACAATTATAATTAGTCAAACAATATACTATAAATAATTCATGCATTTATTGGCAAACAACCTCACATTACTTTTAAATAATTCACTAATTCAATTTTTTATTTTTTTATTTTTGTAAAACTTCAATTTTAAACTATTAATACTATAATGTAATAGTTGATTCACTAAAATAAAATTGAATTTAATGAAATTATTATTTCTTAGACTTTTGATAGAATAACCATTCCCTCACAATGATGAATGATTATTGCATTTGTAATATTATTTATTATTTTTTAGTGAACTTGTAACAACTTGTTTTGAGTGACCGTTTGAGTGGTCAATTGTTCGTTCGAGCGAATAAGCAGAGCTCTTAGTATCTTGCTTACTTGCAGGCGAGACTGCTCGAGCGGTATAGTGGTCGCTCGAGTGAAGATATCAAGCTACCAATAATTTCACTATAATTCTACAAAACTTCTGAGACCTTGCATTTATCACTTCAGCGATGGATAGTTCGCTCGAGTGGTCTGTTCGGGACATCAGTTAATTTTGATCTAAATACTTTTTGGGCTCACTTTTTCACACACACTCTCTCTAACCCCCATTTCTGAAAACCCTAACTTCTAAACACTAGATTTCATCTATTTTTAGCTAGAATTCATCTTTTCTCCTTCATCAAAGTTGTTTATCTCATCAAGGGCTACATTTTAAACCGATTAGATCTTGTTATTATGGAGGTTCATCTTTTGGGTTTTCATCTATTTTCTCACAACTCTTGAGGTAGGAATATCTTTACCCTTGTATATCTATATTCTAGTTTAGATGTGTGTGACTTTTATGGTATGGATGTATGATTTGAAATAGTGATATATAGATACATGTATATGCATATATATAGACATTAGTGGTGATAGTGAGTTTTGTCTAAAATTGGTGAAAGATTTGAAGATCTACTAATGAAAAATAACATTGAATGAATGAATCTAAGAGAATGAAAGAATGGAATTAAAAGTCCTAAATTTTTTTACTTCTTGTTCATGAGTCTTGGTGGGTAGTTGAAGAGAAATTCATTGGTAGATTGGAGAGGTATTGAAATTCCTTTTAGTGTGAAGCATGTTGAGTTTTGGATGATTTACTTGTTGTGTGATATGATATTACTTGTGCGGAAAAATTTAGGTGCCCATTTCCCCGGTCATGTGAGAATGACAAATGCGGGAATGTTTTGAGGTATCTACGTACCCGGTCGTGTAAGGACGACAAATGTGGAAGAGTTGAGGTGCTCACTGGCCATCCATGTGAAGACGAAGAAATGTGGAATTAAGTGAGAGATTGTGCATTGTTCTATGAAATTGTAAATGAGTGTCCATGGGTATAGGTTATGATCATGCGTATTTTAAATTAAATATTTATATACTTGCTTAAATATATTTTCTACTAGGAAATTGCTTATTCATATATAACAACTTTTAGGACTTGGACAGCATTAACTACCCCAATGAATTAGAAATGGTCCTATAATGCCCCAAAATAATAATACCAACCCATCTAATGATATTCAATAGAAACACAACAAGAGAAATAATAACCTTTCATTTATATTCTTTTACCGTAGAAAAAATGACATATGCGAGTATACATTCATAAACCCTAGATTCTAAATGTATAGCATATGCCACATATAAGTAAATTGAAATAAAAATTTATACAGATAAGTTAATACCCTAATGGCTACATTTTTCCAAGATAATGCTTGGGTACAACAAAAGTGAGTTTACTCAATATAGTTAAACCCCAAGGCTTGTACAAAATAATTACAACAAGAAGCCAAAAATGAGCCGTCAACTCCACGGTCCTCCTAAGCTAAGTCCTTGGTGGAAGTATGTCATCAATACCTGAAAGTTGTTTTCCACATGAGGTGAGCTAAAGCTCAATAGAGATACTATAACACAATGTATAGAACTTAGCAAAATTATAAGGTGAATGCACATGCATGCCATTTGTCAAACGTTGTACTTTTCCATCTCAAAACAATGCAATGCCTTTATCAATATCTTTTAATTCATGAAAATATGTCTTTATATCAGAAAATAGGACAGTGGATACAAAACACTAGGAATCTCTACGTACATGTTTGCCAGTAGGCTTTACAAGCACTACCAAAGCTATTTTACTGGTACTAACTGTCACGACCCAAACCCGGCCCTATGGGTTTAGCACCGTAATCGGCCAGTAATCCGAGATTACCGAAGGCCTGCTTAACAGTAGAACAGTAAAAACAGAGTTCAGGGCCTGGCGGAAGCCAATATAGTAAATAAATAATGTCCATTGAGCTATGACAGTCTGTATGCCAAAAAGATTTTTCATGCATTTATACATTTAAACAGGGCAGTCTGTACAACATTTACAGTCAAACAGTGCAGGGATCTAATCCCTTGATAACAGTACAGCAAGCATTCAATTTATACAAAACAGTGAGACAGTACAGAAGGGGAAATGCTAAAACGCCCCTAAGCCATAACATGGCAACTCGGAATCTCGCAGTGAGGCACATAGGCTGGCTTGACAAAACTGGAATAACCCCGATGCGTCTAGCTTTGGTCCGGTGCCTGTACACCTACATATATATATATATATATATGAGCAGTGAGCTAAAGCCCAGTGAATAACATAATGCGTAAAGAGGTTTAGAATGAATGCCCTTACAGTAGTGAAAACAGTTTGATTAAAACAGTATATTAGTTGTTCAGTACAGTAAACAGTCATATGTGGTACATCCATTAGCATAACAGTATCAGTAGGTCTTAAAAGACCGAACAGTAATGATGGCCAATCATTCAGCATACAGTAGTGGTTCCACGAGGGAACCGACAGAGATCTCTGTAACAGTAACAGTAAACAGTAGGTGCTAAGGATGCCACAGTATAGTTCAGAATATAGGACATACATTCATTCAGTAAACAATATCAGTTCAGTAAACAGTTCAGTTCAGTATCCAAAAGATAAACATTTTAGACATATCTTTACACAATCGTTACTCACAGTGTTCTGGGCTATCAGTAGCTAGAGCGTCTCCCCGAAATGCCAGCCCTATACATTTAACAGATTGAACACACTCTAAGTTTCACAGTTGGGAAGTGGAATAATCAACTCCCTATTATGCTTCGGTGTGTTCTACATCTATATCCTCATTAAGATGTCTTAAACTAGGCCTAAGGATGCCTAGGATGGGATGAGGATGCAAAGATGTGCACAGAAAATAGTTTCAGAAATTTTCAGTGAAACAGGGCCTCCGCTCGAGCGCAGGTTTCCCCGCTCGAGCGGACAAGCAAAACAAAGGTCCCCGCTCGAGCGTGTCACACAATCCTCCGCTCGAGCGTACATACCTCCGCTTGAGCGGACTGATGAACGGTGCAAGATGCTGGATGCTCGATTTCTCCGCTCGAGCGCACATCACTCCGCTCGAGCGGACTGATAAAACAGGTCAAAATTGCTGGGAGCTTGATTTCCCCGCTCGAGCGACACTTCCCCCGCTCGAGCGGACGACCAAAATCTGGAAATTCCAGATTTGAGTCCCAAGCTCACAATCAAGTTTTGATGCTCCAAATTCGATCCTCTTGGGCCCATTTACTGGAAAACACTTGCAAACTCATAGAACATCATGTTTCAAAGGTCAATTTAAGAAATCAAGGCCCAAGGGTGTTTAATTTTAAGCCCAATTTGAAACCAATTTCATGGACAATACTCAACCATGCCATGCATGAACTTTAAGCAACTTACAAGCTTCGAAACATGCTCTAATGAGCTCATTCTCTTCCAAACAAGTTAAAAACATGGACTTAAGTTTAAACATGAGCATGCATGTACAATTCTACCATGAATTCCACTCAAAACTCACCCATTCAAGCATGCATGCATGAATTCTAGCATAACTCACCATGTATGAGCTACAACACAACTTAGTTCTACAATGGAGCATGAAACATGCAAGACTTAGCTTAAACTCACAATTAGAGGGATGAATTCTCTTACCTAAGTCTTGTATTTCAAGAATGGAAGCACAATTTTGAATTAAATCTTCAATTTCAAAGCTCTCCCACCAAATGAACTCAAAACACTCCTACTCTCTCTAGCTCTCCTCTTGGTCGGCTAAGTGTGAGAGAAAGGCTGATAAAATGAGTTGGTTCGAGTGTAGTATGAGGTCAAAGTATTGATATAGTGGGCCACTAAGGGTGGCAATAAGGTAATTAAGCCTAACTTCGCAATTCGTCAATAATTGATCTAATTTAATCATACTAAATCAATTTTCGGATAATTATACTATAAAATCACATAAATTATGGTGATCCTAAAACATCGATCTATTTACGGTTCGGCCGCTGATAAGGCCTTCAATTAGCGGTCTAAACATAAAACACGAACAGATAAGTAAGCAATCAAACAGATAGAATATGCAATACAATAGATGTACACCATCAATTCAGGTTTAATTTCAATCAGTCAGTTCAGTATTTTATCCAGTCCAGTTATCAGTCATAATCCGTCTCGGTTAACAGTAATCAGTAATTAGTCGGTAATTTATCGGTAATCGGTACGAGGGTTGTTACACTAACTAAAAGGATTGGCACCTAATCGCGTGGGTTTCTGGACTTTCGCCAAGGATACACAGGCTAACAATATAAACTACAACCACACCCTAACCAGATTCACCAAGGTATACACCATTTTTTCTAAAAAAATATACATTTTCAATGTTCAAGTATAAAGCAATGCTCGATGCAAGATGTATGAGAAATTAGTTTCAATTCAACCTAATCCTCATGCAATTTCTATAACAATCAAAACTATCCTCCACCGATAGCCCAAAATAGATATTTCTACTAAACATATAATTTTTCCAATAATAGATAAAATCTCAAAATTTCAAAATGGAAGTGATAATAAATATCCAACTGCACTCTCATCATCAACAGATACCCTTTTCCATATCCTTTTAAAATCCAATGCTATTTCATTTTCCTTTATAAACTAACATCAATGATTTTTCAACAAAACTTTTTTTATTTTCAAGATCACATTTGAAAGAGAAATTTCCAACATAATCCAACAATATAGACACATCCACAATCCTTCTCAAGTATTTATTTGAAAAACTCCTCTTTTACTTTTCAACACCAAACCCCTAGGTTTAACCCAAAACCCCCAAATCACCAAACACTTTTCAAAGAACAAATGACTAAGCTAAGAAACATACGAGATGTTGGAGAAATCTCTACCTTATGAGTAGAAGAGGAAGAGAGTAAGGGTGAAACTTTGACGGAGCCAAAAACGAGATCCTCTCCGATTAGAATGAAGCTTTCAAAGAGCTCTACCTCTTTCTCCAAGGAGCAATAGTGGAGAAATCAATGGATAATGAAGTATTTGAGGTTTTAAGCAAGAACTAGAGAGATAGAGTGAAGAAATTAGGGTCTGGAAGGTTTTAGAGAGAGAGAGAAAGAGAGGAAATGAAAAAGTGATTCAAAAATCTATTTTCTCGAATTGATATACGTGCAGACCACTCAAGCAACCAAAACACTGCTTGAGCACACAACAACCCTTTCCTAAAAGTTTTGTAGATTGAAAAAGACCGCTAGAGCGAAGATCACTCTACTCCTAGAAGTTTTGTAGATCTGCAAAAGTATTGAGAGATCTCAAAGACTGCTCAAGCGACCAATACACCGCTCCAGCGAACAAGAAGAAAATTGGACAACAACTCTTTTGAAAAAACTAACTCCCAACTTGTTTCAAACACAACCAACAACTCAACTTAACCACCAACAAGATGACAAAAGGCATGAACAACCAGATCTAAGAGCATGATTTTGTTTCAATTCTTTCATGAAAGGTCCAGCTTGACTTTGGCACAACAGATATGGTCATCTAAGCTTCAGTGGTCTGAAAATTCTTCAACAAAATGGAATGGTGAGAAGATTGCCTTGTCTTGAAACCTCGTCGAAGGTATGTGAAGATTGTCTGGTGGGGAAGCAATGAAGAGATCCATTTTCTAGGAGAGGCACATGGAGAGCTTCTCAGATTCTTGAATTGGTACATGCCGATATATGTGGACCAATCAACCTTATGTCCAACAACAACAAAAGGTACATGATTAGTTTTATTGATGACTATAGCCGTAAAGTTTGGGTTTATTTCTTGGTTGAGAAGTCAGAAGCATTTATTACCTTCAAGAAATATAAGAATCGTGTTGAAACAGAGACTGGTTCAAGTTTCAAAGCTCTTCGTACTAATCGTGGGGGTAAGTTCAAATCACTTGAATTCACTCATTTTTGTATAGAGAATGGTATTCAACGTCAACTAACAGCTGCATACACCCCTCAACAAAACGGTGTTGTAGAGATGAAGAATCAAAGTATCATGAATATAGTTCGAAGTATGCTTTCAAGGAAGAAACATTATGGCCTGAAGTTATGAATTGGACAGTTCATGTTCTCAATAGGAGTCCAACTTTTGCAATAAAGAACAAAACTCCAGAAGAAGCTTGGAGAGGATTCAAACCATCAGTGGATCACTTCAGGGTATTTGGGTGTGTATCTCATGTTCATATTCCTAATTACAAAAGGACAAAGCTCGATGACAAGAGTGTAAAATGTGTTTTACTTGGAGTTAGTGAGGAGTCAAAGGCATGTAGGTTGTATAATCCAATTTCTCAAAAGATTATAGTAAGTAAAGATGTGGTGTTTGAAGAAGACAACAGCTTGGATTGGAACAAAAGTCACGAGGAAGTTATTTTGGCTGACTTGACTTGGGGCGACAATGACAAAGAGCCAGATGTTGCTGCTGGAAATGGAGCTGAAGCTGAAACTAATGAACAAAGTAGTATGGAGGAAAGTGAAACCAATGGCTCGAATGGGTCATATGAAGGCAATTCATCTAGCTCAGGTGAAGATCTTTCACTTAACTCTCGGGAACAAAGATCGAGAAGACAACCAAATTGGATGGAGGATTATGTAAGTGGAGAAAGTTTATCTAAGGAAGAAGACATGGCATATTTAGACATGTTTGCAGCCGATGATCCAATTCTATTTGAAGAGGCACTAAAAGATACAAAGTAGAGAACATCTATAGATGTGGAGATTGCAGCTATAGAGAAAAATAAGACTTGGGAGTTGACGAATTTACCTGCTAGGCCAAAGCAGATTGGTGTGAAATGGGTGCATAAGAAGAAGCTCAATGAAAATGGTGAGGTGGAAAAGTACAAAGCATGTTTGGTTGCCAAAGGTTACACCCAAAAACATGGGGTGGACTACACTAAGGTTTTTGCACTTGTAGCACATTTGGAGATTGTTCAATTGGTAGTTTCTCTTGCAGCTCAAAAATGGTGGACGATTTTTCAGCTAGATGTAAAGTCGGCCTTTCTCCATGGAGAACTTAGTGCTTAGTGAAGAGGTTTTCGTTGAGCAACCTCTTGGTTATGAGAAGAAAGATAATGAACAAAAAGTGTACAGGTTAAAGAAGGCTTTATACGGACTAAAACAAGCTCTATGAGCTTGGTATAGTCGGATAGATCCAATTTTACTAATGAAGGTTTCAAGAGGTGCCCTTATGTGGATACCTTGTTCATCAAAGTGGGACAAAGAGGTAAAATTCTAATTGTCTATCTCTATGTTGATGATTTGATTTTTACAAGCAACGATGAACATATGTTTGTTGAATTTAAAAATTCTATGATACATGAGTTTGACATGACAGACCTTGGAAAAATGAGATATTTCCTTGGTATAGAAGTATTGCAAAGACCGGGGGATATTTTTATCGTTCAAAGGAGGTATGCACAAGAGGTGCTGAAAAGGTTTGATATAGATAAATGCAATTCAATTCACAATCCAATTGTTCCAGGTTGCAAACTCATGAGAGATAAGAATGGAGTAAGGGTGGATAGTCGTCGCTACAAGCAAGTAGTTGGCAATCTAATGTATCTGATTGCTACTCGACCCGACATTATGTTTGTGGTGAGTCTTCTAAGTAGGTACATGGATCGTACCACAGAGCTTCATCTTCAGTCAGCCAAGAGAGTGCTGAGATATCTGAAAGGGACTTATGATCTTAGGATATTTTATAGAAAGAGAGGAGATAAGAAGCCAGTTGCCTATATAGACAGTGACTATGATGGAGATTCATATGACGGAAGGAGTACTTTAGGTTATGATTTTTTGTTGAGTTCAGAAGTTGTTTCTTGGTTATTGAAGAAACAACCAATAGTCATCTTGTCTACCACTGAAGATGAATTCGTTGCAGTAGTTTCATATGTTTGTCAAGCAGTTTGAGTAAGGAGGATTTTGAAGGGTTTTAATCATGCTCAAAGTGGTGGTACAACGGTCTTTTGTGATAACAGCTCAGCTATTGAGCTTTCGAAGAATCTTGTATTACATGGTCAAAGTAAGCATATAGATGCCAAGTTTCATTTTCTTCGTGAGCTTACTAAAGATGGAGCTGTAAAGCTGGTCCATTGTCACACTAAAGAACAAATTGCAAACATAATGACCAAGCCATTAAAGCTTGATAAGTTCATGAAGCTGAGAGGTTTGTTGGGGGTCTGCACAGATCCAAGTATAAACTGAATGAAATTGGTATTCAGTTTAAGGGAGGATGTTGAAACTGTTAGTGTTGATCTAGTCTTTAGGATCTGTTTTTTATTAGTTGCTTAGTGGTCTGAATAATTCCTATTATTTAGGGACAAGTTGTTTGTTTCCTAATCACTTACCACGTTAATAGGCATGTAAAATGTGGGCTATAGTTTATGTCTCTTGTTTGTTATTCTTGTAAAGCTATATATATCTAGTTGAACTGTTTAATTGAATAAGAGAACATTCTCCCAGTTTGCTTATGTTCACTTGACAAATACAAAGAGTTTTTTAACACAAAGCCAAAGCGAAATTCAAATCAGAGTTTGACAAAGAAAAAACCATTTCTCACCCCTCTATATATATATATGTGTGTGTGTGTGTGTATCAATTTTCTTTTCCTTAATATGTTGTATTATGAAGATCAAAGATGTGTATATATCATAGACTTGTGTGTGAATTTGAACAGATGTTGTACCTTGATTTTTCGTGCTCTTTTTGGATATGATTAGCCCTACAGTTCGGACTCCTATGGTTCTGAATTTGATTCCATAAGTGCAATGTAAAATAGATAAACACAAATAAGTCCAAATTCGACAATTCTTTTAGAAAATTGATTTTGAATTAAAATGCCAAAAATGGACTGCTTTGCCAGATACAGAATCACTACTTAAATATTTTTAGAAAATTTAGGAAACCCGTGACTCGTGCCAAAGGCCACTTATCCGTTATCACCAAAGTGTCTCAGCTCAAGAACTTAGGTACGAAAGGAAAAGGTCATAAATTGAGCGCCCCCACTCGCCCGATCAAAGATCGGCCTCTACTAATCATGATGTGATTCTTATTTACATTATATGCTCATGTTCCGATTATTTATGCTAGCATTACTATGTGTTGCACACAAGTATAGACTAATTTGTAAAAGTTAGAACATTTGATTTCCTGTTTGTTTGAAAATTGTTTTTGATACGCGTCACTTGAAAAAGTGAGTTTGTATGTACATTTAATCAAATTATTCCAATTCAAGTAATTAGTCTTTATCCACAGGTATTTAAACAGATATATCAATTAAGCACTTAGCCTCATGGTATTCATGCTTATCATGGCAATAATCGCACGCATGCGATATGCTAAAGCACAAAAATGCTTACCTTGTTCTCTAAGGCAAACCAAAAGAAACAAAAGAGTTAGAAAAAAAGTGTGCTCTAATTATGCAAATGACTAATGAAACACAGGCAATGATGCAATTTAATAGGCTTGGTTACTAATTATGACATGTCAATCAATTTGAAAGTATGCGGTTTAAACACGTATTCAACGAAGTAATAAATGACAATGCTTGTTAGAATGATGAACCGACCCTCGATGCATACAAGACAAGTGGATACAAATCATGGAGTATGCTAAATGAAACATGATGTTCAATTCTATCCATCATAAGCGAATAAATAAAAGGGAGAAAGACATGGGGATGGAAAGACGTGCGAATGAATCCTTTAGCAAGTAAATCCTGTAACTGAACCTTCAACTCTTTCATTTTGACCGGTGACATTCTGTACGGAGTTTTAGAAATGGGTTGAGTTCTCGGTACCACTTCAATTGTAAATTCAATTTCACGGTCTCCTAACTTCCCTGGCAACTCTTTCGAAAAAACATCCAAAAATTCACGGACAATTGGAATCTTCTCAATTCCCCCACTCATTGATTGTTTCCCCAAAACACTGCATAAATATCCCTGACCTCCTTTCTGTATTAATTTATATGCCTTCATTGTAGAAATCATATAAGGTGGAGAAATCACCCCATGCCCCTTGAAGATAAACTCTGGTTGTCCCGGATGATGGAAACTGATTTTTTTAGTCATACAATTGATATTCGCACGATATTCACTCAACCAGTCCATTCCCAGAATAATATCGAAGTGAGTCATATCAAGCGGTAGTAAGTTGGCGTATACCCGGATATCCCCCATTAGGAGTTCACAAGAAAAATAAACAGAAGTACAGATCATAGAATCCCCCAAAGGTGATGACACACACAATACATAAGATAATAATTCCTCAGATCTATCTAAATTTTGAACAAATATTTTCAACACAAAGGAGTGGGTAGAACCAGAATCAAACAACACATGAGCAGAATGACCGTGAACAGTAATTATACCTGACACCACGGTTGCAGCATTTTGCACGTCGCCTGGAACCAACGCAAACACTTTTCCTTGTCTAGCGGTGTCTTTGTTATTGACAGATTTTGCAACGGCCTTGGTGTTGGGAGCTAGTGTAGAACCCGCCGAACTTGTAGTAACTCTATTCCCATTTTTTTGATTCTTTTGAGGACAGTCCTTCACTAGGTGACCTGTTTTACCGCACGTAAAACATGTCTCAATCACCCGATAGCAAGTCTCATGGTGCTTTTTTCCACAATCTGAACAAACGGGAACTGAGTCTCGAGTAGGGGTGGAAGCGCTAGAAGTTTCTAAATTCTGTTTCTTGTTTGGTGGAGTAGTTGACCGCTTTGATATTTAAGTATTCTGCCTCTTCATTTTCCACTTGGAAATCCGATTCTGAGCAGCAATGTTTCCCTCTGCCACAACAGCCTTCTCTAACACATCAACATATGTGGGTAACTTCAACATATTCACTCGATCAAGGATGGCATTCCGTAATCACCTCTCGAATTTGCGTGCTTTCTTATAATCTGTATCCACTATATGAGGTGTAAACCGAACTAGTTCTGCAAATTGGGCTTCATACTTTGCAACAGCCTTGTTTCCTTGTCTGAGAATCTCAAACTCAGTCACTTTTTTATCTCGCATAGACTGCGGAAAATACTTGTCATAGAAGAGTTCTAGAAATCGGGTCCAGGTCAACCCTTCATGTTCAGTTCTTGTAAGCATCCACCACCTACGAGCTTCATCTTCTAGAGTGAAAGCAGCCAATTGTACCTTCTGAGCTTCAGTACATGGAAACACCTCAAAGAGCTTCTCCACACCCAATACCCATGCTTCAGCTTTCATCGGATTAATTCCCCCTTTAAATATTGGTGGCTTCATCTTCTTGAATTCCTTTGTAAGAGTAATAGTTCGGTCCTCAACATGATAATCTTGTACCACAGGCGGAGGTACCGGTTAAGGCTGTTCAAAAATCCGTTTAAACCGGTAATCCGAACCGAACCAAACCGAATCATACGGTTTGGTTCGGTTCTATTAAGAATTGGTTCGGTTTCGAATTAAAAAATATGAGAACCGTAAAAACGGTTCGGTTAATGGATTTTATGAAAAAACTGCGGTTCGAACCGAACCAAACCAGATTTTAAAAGATATATATATATAATATCAAGTTTTATTTTTATTAATTGGTTTTTTATAATTTTAATGATATTAGGATGGTATATATATATAATATTAAGTAATACCTTAATATTATTAGTTTTTATCATGAGTTAAATGTATTTAGTTTGAGTAATTATTTTGCTAATATTAATAATTTATTCTTGTAAATAAAAAAATTTGGAATCGTAAACCAAACCGAAACCGAACCGTTTTTTCGGTTTGGTTCTGGTCCAGTTTTACAAGTGTAACGGTCTGGTCTGGTTCTCAAAATTACAGAACCGTTAGGATCGGTTCGGTTCTTGGATTTTCTCAGAACCGAACCAATTCGGACCGTGTACACCCCTAGTACCGGTGGCAATGGCGGCAGCGATTGTGGTTGTAGCTGCTATTGCTGTTGTTGCCACAGAGTTTCTGCCATTTCCATAATCATTCTTTCCATTCTGTCTAACCGTGCGAAAGTAAAGTCTGCCAAGTCTTCCGTTCTTGTTCTCACCATGTTCTACATAATAATCAATTACAATGTACACAAGAGATATACAAATTGTAGAGACCCTAATTTTTGTAATTACCATTAAATCCCTAACCTTGAGTTTATTTCAATAAAGCTCTTGAATTTTCACTTAATTGCGTTTTAAACCCTAGAATCGGGAAGCATTGCGAATTAATTCGAGTAAACCCTAATTGATCCCGTAGATTAATAATTATGTTTAAAACCCTATTATTAATTATTAGACCCTGTAATTATATATTAATTACTCTAAAATCTTAATTCCCGATAATGCCATTTTTGCTCGGTTTCTCGCATTTGTTTGTGCTTTAATTTAACAGGACCCGAATTTATTATTTTAACTATTTTCTAATGTTAGTATATTAATAACATATATCAAGGTTTCATAAATTTAGACTTGGTCCCCATATACTTCTATTTATTTCATTCCAACCCTTAATTGTAATATTTTATTAATTAATGTACTTGTGCCTATTATATTATGTTTATAAATACAAATATCTCATATATATATATATATATAATTCTTGAAGCCCACGTTGTTGACCATGTGATGGATGAAAGGGCCTTGATGGACAACTTTGACCAATTACACCTATGGAACTTGGCCCCTAAGAAACCTTCCAATCCTTTCTCTATATATGCACACTTCTCTCCCTCATTTTACACATTTTCAGCCATGCACTAGAGGAGTGAGAGAGAGTGATCTTGGAAAAAAAAAGAAAGAGGAAGAGAGAGAGAGAGAAGAGAAGAAGAAAAAGAAGAATTTTGTTGAGTTTTGTACAACAAAGATAAACATACATCACCTCTTCTCTCAAGTTCTCTTACCACTTGTTTTTCCCCTCCTAATATATGCTATTTGTATATATTTGTTGTAGTCTAGGCCTACACTCTTGTATAAATGTGCATTAATCAAGAAATGGTGTGCTTCGCTTTCCCTCTTAAATTTCCAACAGCAAATCTTTTCCCTCTCTTGAATTTATTTTCCTATCAAAACTCCATAAACCCAAAATCTGTTTTTACGATCTAATATTTGGTATGTCTAGAGTATGTGGTAATTTTGGTAGGTCATAAGGATGTATTTTTATAACCTAAACAATTTTTCTAAGTTGGTTACTCATAGAACCATAAAAACAGTCAACTTTCTCTATTTTTAGAAAATTCCAGAAAAATAATCTTGAACTCAATTTTATGTCAAAATATTAATCTTGGTGTTATATTTCAACTAAAATTTGTTTGAACTCAAGAGAGTGAGGGGTTCGAGAGAAAAACCGATTTGCGTAACAGTCAACAAATCTGGACAGATCTTGGTAATTCTGAATTATCTTAAAATCTAAAACACCTATCCTACTTTCGTAAATTGAGTTTGAAACTAGACTTGTTTATCTATAAACTCACATGAGGCCAGGTACTTAGGGCCAATAAAAGTATTTTTTTCACAATTATTTCCAAACTGGTTCAAATCTAGAAATCTGGAAGTTTGTGCTAATATGCTCTTATTTGGTTTGCAACTCTTATATTCTATGTGTCTTGAATGTTTTAGTCTCGATATGTAATCTATAATAAATTGTGAATTTGCTTTACCATGAATAAATTACTTGTTGTTTAGTTTGGATTCGTAATTATACTGACCATGCTTTGCTATAACTGAGAACATGATGCACTTAATAAAGGGGAAATCAAATGGGATGGTAATGGGTTGCGATCATTGTATTAAATTTTATGAGATAATAAACGATAGATTCAAGAGTATGATATAGTGGAATGTGTTTCATTTTTGTGAAGTCTTGCGCAAGTGTGTTTTCGAACCCTAACATGGCACGGGAGGTGTTCTGGCTGCTTAACGGAAATGGGAGGCATAATGGTGGCAATAAGGGTCTCACATAGGGAGAGTATCCTTGGAAGCCCGTTTCCTTGGGGCAAGACTGTGATGTCACCACTCGGGTATGTAACCTAGGTGCGTGGGCATCATTGGTAATTGTGGGGTAAGCGACGCACTGGTGGTTATGCGGTAAGCGACGCATTGGTATTGTATTAACCAAGGGAGAGTCAGACTTGCCCGTGGCCAGCGTTAGTGGTTAGGTAAGAATGACATTCCGCTGGGAGTTTCCTAGAACTAACTAAAATTGACTATTATTCATGAGAACTGAAATTTAATTATAAGCTCTGCTTAATTATTGATTTCGCTACATCTTATAATCATGCCGTTATGTTACTTGTGTATTTGGAATAGGAAGAGGGTCGGGGTGTGTGTGTTTACTAGGCATTCCAAGCTCATGGCGTTTTATGCCAGGTGAAGGCGAGTTTTACACCGAGAATGAAATCCCTAAAAGCTTTGCGGAACCATGGCTGCCATAGAGATTAGATTTTATATTTCCTGTATTTTGGGGAATCTTTTTATATCAAGGAACTTATTTGTATTTAAAGACTTTGTAGACGCGCCCTCGTGGGCCTCATGCTACAGTTCGGACTCGATTTGTGTCGGTTTTTAATCTAATCTTGCAATGTGCAATGCAAGACTGATAAATCACCAAAGAGTCCAAATCCGGCAAATCGTTTTGGAAAACAGATTTTTTGAAAGAAGTGCCAAACATGGACTGCTTTGCTAGATACAGAGTCGCCACCTAAATATTTTATTTTGGGGGAATTTAGAAAACCCTGGCTCGTTGCCTAAGGCCACGTATCCGTCATCACCAAAGTTGCCTTGGCTCGGGAACTTGGGTACGATTGGGGAAGGTCAGCTATGAGCACCCCCTCTCGCCCGATCCGAAGATCGGCCTCTACTAACCATGATATCAAGTTTTGAAAACATTATGTGTTCTTATTCCGGTTATTAGCCTAGATTTACTATGTGATACACACAGCATACAAGTATAGGATGGATCGCCTGAATTGGAACAAAACATCTCATGTTTGTTTTGAAAACGGTCTGCTACTTGCAAGTAGGCTAAAATATGGATTTGTCACCCTCAAGTGGGCTTAAAAAACATGATGATTTGCCACTCTCAAATGGGCTTAAAACTCACAGTCAATGCATTATTCCAATTCAGATAATCCAACCTTCACCCACAGGCATTCAGGCAGTTATATCACATAACCACGTAGCCTCATGGTAAGCATGCTATCATGGCAGTCACTCACACGTATGCAAGGATACTAAAGCATAAACACTTACCGAGTACTCCAAGCCAAAACAAAAGCTATGTTAGAAATCCATGCATGATCCTAACTATACAAAAATGCCTAATGCAACACATGCAAAAATGTAACTACAATAGGCTCGGTTATTCTAAAATGGCATGTGAAATGCAATAGATAGCATGTATTCAATTTGGGATTGAAAATACAATGCAGTTAGTATGATGTGCCGAGCCCGGTGCATGCAATACGAATAAATGTGTGCAAACATGTTATCATAAGTATGCTAAATAAAACATGCCCTAATCTAACCATCATAAGCTAGTAAATAAAAGGGAGAAAGACGTAGGGTTGGAAGACATACGCACACTCACGCACACTTATTACACAATTGCCCTTACTCGGAGGGTCCGAAAGAATAATACAGACCGAATGAATAATCAACTACTCTAGCTAATTAAATATTACAAACCCTTAACTAATTAACAAATTAATTAAACTATTCAGAGCAGTAAAATGGCCTCAGGAAGAGGGATGCATGCAAGCTCAGATTGGTTTCGCCTGGAAATCCATTGCCATGCCGCTATTGCCTCTATCTGCACTGTTTTGCATCTTTGAAAATAGTGCCAACCTCTATGACACTTCTGAACTGCCTTAGAGACATGCTGAGAGGTCATCGACCAAATGGAAAGGCCACCGACCATCTGTAGCTGGTCATCGACCATTAATGAAGCCACCGACTGGATTTTGGTGGTCGGTCGGCACTACAAGTAGCCGACCGGCCATTTCTTCCTGCAGAACACTGCTTTTGCTGCCACAAAGGACAGACAGTGCATGGCATAGGATTTTCAAAGCAAAATGTTGCACGACCACCCTCCCCATCATGTTATAGACTCAAGGGAGTGTGGCCCTCGGTCCTCGGGCCACCAATCACGTATTTCAATGCATGATAGCCAAAGGAGCCAAAGTATGCAATTTCAATATCAAATGGAATGCACACAAAATGCATAAAGGACCCAACCTCTATCATGCTTGATCAAGAGGCAAGGCATGCATGCAAAATGCAATGCAACAAGCAAGCCAAACCATGCAATATAGCTCAAGCAAGCAACAAGATGCAATATGGCTAAGCATGTGCCAACAATGCAACCAAAGTATACAAACATGAAGCAATGTAACAACATTTGAGTAACATGCAAAGGATGGACTTAAACTAATATGAGTAGCTCTCAAGCATGCCAAAATCAATGGCCAAACATGATGAAAACAAAGCTCCAAAAACTCATGCAAACATGCACAATGCAATGGCTCCAAGCCTAAGGCACAAGATGCAACTCTCCAAGAGCATGGCAAGGATGAAACGTGAGATACTATGGCATACATTCCAACTCTGAAATAACATACAAAATGACTCCGAAATGATACAACAACTCATATAATGCATGTTAGATGGGCCCAAACACCAAAGACTAGTGAAGTGCATTACACTATAGTCATGCAAAGCAATGTTCAAATGATGAAACCAACCCCAAACAGACCTTATGCAGCCCTAAAACAGTGGCAAAATGATATGAGATGGTGGCTCGAAATGTATTTAAATGAAGCTCATACAAAGGCTCATAAATGGGACATACAAGCACAACTCTCAAACACATTTAAAGCATGGAAAATATGGGAGTATGGCATAATTATAAGCTCTGAAATATCATACACGATGATACTAAAACATGCAAACACCTCAATATGAGCATACAATAGGCTTCAAAACTCAAAGTTAGGCATGGCTATTACACTACAAGCATACATGGAAAGCACCAATCGACCAAGAGGCATAAAAATAGAGCTAAGGCAGCCCAAAATATGAACAAAACATGTTTGGAGTGTGGCCAAAAGGTGCTAGAATAGAGGGCCAAAACAACATGCAATGTGAGCTAGTAAACATGATTTACACTACAAGCCTATGAAGCATGTGAGGGGCCACCAAACCAGTCAAAAATAGGATCATGGAATGCCAAAATATGACCAAATACCCACTAAAATGTGTCCAATACATGCAAGAATGAGGTGCTCCTTTGATAAACCATGAAAGGGGTTACTCTACACATGCAAGAAGCAAACAAAAGGGGACCAAACCAGCCATGGAAAGAGGCTATGAAGGTCCCAAAAGTCACCAAAAAGTGCCTGAAATTGGCCTTCAAATGATATAGACATATGCTCCTTTGATAGGCCAAATATGCTAGTAAACAAGACAACAAAGGAGAGGATCACCCCTCTCCTTATTAGGACCTCAAAACACCATCCTCACCACTGAAATCCCTCTGGATTTTAGTGGTGGAAAGGCCAATACAAGGTGGTCCCGAAGCTCACAAAAAAGTCACAAAAATGAGGCCAAACAAGGCCTAAGAGGGGGTAAAAATCCCCAAACACAAAAATTTTCTTAAACAAACTTCAAAAGGAGCTCAAAATAAGACTTTTTTTAGTTTATGACAAAGCTCGAAAATGTTTGTAAGTATGGCTAAAAGATGAAGCAAGATAAAGACCAAAAGAGGGTAAAGTGTGTTACCCTTATAGCTTCAGCAAAACCAGCGGCTTTGAGACCCAAAAACCAGACCTTCAACCTCTGAAAATGGCCTCCAAGATCCTTAGGTTGATGATAGAGGTGTTAGGCTAAGAGTTGGTGTGCAAAGGGACCAAGAACCAAGCAATTTGGAGCTTAAAGTAGAGAGATATAGGAAGATATGTATGTCTCTTGCCTTAGCAATTTTCTTCAACCCTTCTAAAGGAGAGGGAGGGCCTTTCTTATAGAGAAACAAAGGGGGTTCAAGCTTCTCCAAGAAGCTAGAGCAAAAGGTTCAAGCTTCTTGGAGAAGTTAGAGCAAAAGGTGCAAGCTTCTCTTGGAAGCTTAGAAGGGTTCAAGCCTCTCTTAGAAGCTAAAGCAAAAAGGGTCAAGCTTCTTGAGGAAGCTAGAGCAAAGGGGTCAAGCTTCCTCAAGAAGCTAAGAAAGGTTCAAGCTTTCTTAGAAGCTTGGAGCAAACGGTTCAAGCTTCTTGGAGAAACTAGAATAAAGGTTCAAAAGGTTCAAGCTTCCTCAAGAAGCTAAAACCAAGGGTTCGAAAGGTTCAAGCTTCCTCAAGAAGCTAAAACCAAAGGTTCAAAAGGTTCAAGTTTCCTCAAGAAGCTAAAACAAGGGTTCAAAAGGTTCAAACCCCCTCAAGAAAAAGTTTTGGCCAGAAAAAGTGGCCGATTGACCAAAATCAGTGGCCGGCCGACCAAACACAATGCCGACCGACCATCAATAGTGCCGACCGGCCATCACCGATGGCCGGTGGCAAGGAAACAAGGCCGGTGGCCTCAAGCCATGGCCGGTGAGGTGTGGGGATGGCCAACAAGCCATTCCCTGCCCTCCAAAGCAAAAACCAACAAGTGTTTGGTCCAACCAAGCACAAAACAGTTAAGTTGAGAGATCCTGAGGCAAGGCGCGTAGCTGAGACCTCCGAGAACTCAAAACGAACACAAGCATGGATGATCACCGAGTGTTCAAATGGTGACGTCCAAGTCTTGAGTCTTGAGGTCGGTCAAAAATGGGGTGTCTACAGACTTGAA
Organism: Camellia oleifera; assembly: GCA_022316695.1. Lineage (NCBI taxonomy): Eukaryota > Viridiplantae > Streptophyta > Magnoliopsida > Ericales > Theaceae > Camellia > Camellia oleifera. Next base: position 93,472,806 of record CM039319.1, on the reverse strand, counting down.
GAATTTTATCTATAACTAATATTTTTTTTTAGTGTAATTATCTGTATTTTGTGCTTAAAAATGATACGTGTCCGCTAGTTAAACCCCGGTGTATCGTTGCATTATATTATCAAAGTTTGGGGCGTCACAACTTGGTATCAGAGCTTAGGTTCAACCCTTACCCACACGTTTCAACTTGCAATTAGATACAACCTTGCCATCGACTATATTACATTATGATAACACTACTTAGTCTAGAGACTAGAAGATGTCAAAAATTAAAATTTTCTCGACCAACCCTAGGACATTTCTTCTAATTTCAAGCATGGCAATGTCGATTCGTCAAAGTATATAGTCGTGAGCCGATGATTCTAGTATTGGTACCAGGTGCTGAAGAAAACCTTTTAGATAAGGGCAGTGAAACTAGAATTTCATAATAAAGAAATGAAAGGTTAGGTTCAATCAGCGAACCGAAACATGCAGTTGCCCCAGAACGACCGAGAGTGGTGATGGAGTCGGTGGTTGAGTAAGACTACCTTAGGTGCTTATGAAGTGTTACTTGGATTGTGTTTCGGGTAGAGCATTTCACTTTAGTAATTTCCTTGGCGAACCGCATTAACAAAACCCTAACCTGCATTTAACTGCGCCTTTGGCAGATGGTGAACCATACAAGAGCAAACAAATACGTAGGCAACAACAACGCCACCAACCACAACGATGATGCCAATATAAATAGGAATTGGGCACTTGGGGTCAACAATCACAATCACGTCTCTACATCCGCTGCCAACTTACTCGAGAATGTCAGAAACCAAATTTTGGAAGAATTAGGAAGGCTGAGGAGAACGCGTCAAAATGAGAGGACATATCTATTCTCCGAGTTTCGCAAACAGAGACAGCCGACCTTCACTGGCGAACCCGATCCTAAAATTGCTGAAAATTGGATCCGACAAATTGAAAAGATGTTCAACACGATGGGAATAACCGAACACATTGATAGGATTGCTCTAGCAGCTTACCAACTAGAAAGGGAAGCAAATCATTGGTGGGCCTTGATTCGGGAATCCAGGGGCGTCACACAAATAGGCATGGATATTACACGTACAAATAACGTTGCCATCAATATTTTCACATGAACTAAGAATATCATGCATGATGCCTAAGTCTTTTCTAGACATCCTAAGGTTTAATGGATTCGTGTGTGAGATAGCAACTCGTGCTCTGATATCACTTGTCATGACCCAAACTCGCCTCTAAAAGTTTGAGCGTGACCAACTCACTAACGGTCTCAAATTCGATAAATATGGGAGCCTGAACAGAAGCAATTAACAACAAAAAAACAACATCCATTGAGCTAATACCTATATGCCAAGATCACAAACGTTTCATCAGAGAGTCCAACGCATGTTAAATATGCACATAAGAGACAGTTATATACAAACAGATATATATACAGTCCCATCCCCGAAACCGGGGGTAAAACCAAAACATCGAAAAAGCAGGTTATACATAATTTAGCATTTAACAAAAGACCGGTGGCCAAAGCTATGGATTATGAAATGACTTCCACAAAAATGCATAAGCTTCATTAAACTACTTAGACACAGTGAAGTTGACAAAAGGATAGCGGCTAAAGCTGGACTAAGACTGACCTCCAGGTTGATAACCTACAGAGACAGACATAACACAGAATGAGCAAGGCTCAGTAAATAATAGTACGTTGAGAAATCAAATGAATAAACTTAAATTATAACATATATAGGTGCATAGACCACATGTATAATCTTACTCTGTATACATTTCCATAATAGCTTTAGGCCCAATATCATACAGAACGGCCTCAGGCCCAACATATCATACAGAATGGCCTCAGGCCCAACATATCATATAGAATGGCCTCGGGCCCAACATATCATACAGAATGGCCTCGGGTCCAACATATCAACAGCTGTCCAGAACAGTATGGGAAAAATTGAACATCGACATGTACCACCTTCCTTGGCCATAGGCCATGAATCATATTTTGTTCAATCACATTACGATCAGTGAGACATTGGTATCTCCTCACCTTTCTCCTCTTAAAGTCTGTCCACACTCAGTAATTTATAACTGAACGACCTCGAGCCCATCTTTGGTAAAACAGAATGATCTCAAGTTCACAAGGATATCATAATTCATATTGCACATAATTTTCCGATTGTTTGTTACGAGTTGACATAGTTAACTCACAAATAGCAGAACGTTAATAATAACTATTAACAGTAATTGAAACATACCACTATAGTACTATTACTCACAGTGCTGTGGTGGCACGGCAGTCCCTTCCGGTATGTGGCCTACACACATGCACTCACAAATTAGTCCCTTTAATCAATATCTGATTCATTCAATCCTTAATAAATTTATAAGCATTTTAAAAGCGTCAAATATTGATTTTAGCAATCCCAGAGGGTCAAACAAGGGAAACGAAGCACACAAAATTTTTCCACATGGGTGTAGACGTCCCCGAACGTCCCGAGAAGGAAATCCCGTTCTGTTCATTTGGGTTCACTACAGTTCGGACTCAAATTGTCACAGTTCTTAATCTGAACCAAAGAGTCCAAATCCGGCAAATCATTTTGAGAAAACAAATTTTTAGAAAAGAAGTGCCAAACATGGACTGCTTTGCCAGATACAGAGTCGCCACCTAAATATTTTTTTAATGGGGGAATTTAGGAAACCCTGACTCGTTTGCCTAAGGCTACGTATCCGTCATCACCAAAGTTGCCTCGGCTCGGGAACTTAGGTACGATTGGGGAAGGTCAGCTATGAGCACCCCTGCTCGCCCGATCAAAGATCGGCCTCTACTAATCATGATATCTTGTTTTGAAAACATTAAGTGCTCTTATTCCGATTAATTAGCCTAAAATTACTACGTGATGCGCACAGCAAAACAAGTATAGACTAGATCGCCTAATTTGGAACAAAGCATTGCATATCCATTTGTTTTAAAATGGTTTGAGATTTGCTACTCGCAAGTAAGCTAAAATACGGATTTCAATGAATTATTCCAATTCAAACAATCCAACCTTCACCCACAGGCATTCAGGCAGTTATATCACATAAGCAATTAGCCTCATGGCAAGCATGCTATCATGGCAAACACTCACACGCATGCAAGGGTGCTAAAGCATAAAAGCTTACCTAGTACTCCAAGCCAAAATAGAAACTAGTTAGTAATCAATGCATGATCCTAGTTCATGTTAAGATGGCTAATGCAACACAAGCAAAATGTAGCTAGAATAGGCTCGGCTAATCTAAGATGGCATATGAGATGCTACAAATAACATGTATTCAATTTGGAATTGAAATACAATGCAGTTAGTATGATGCGCCGAGCCCGGTGCATGCAAGACAAATGTATGGATGCACGTATGCATAGCATAAGGTATGCTAATTTAAATATGCCCTAATACTAACCATCAAAAGCAGGTAAGTAAAAGGGAGAAAGAAGTAGGGGTTGGAAGACACGCACACACGCACACACACTTATTACAAATTTGCCCTCACTCGGAGGGACCAAAAGAATAATACAAATCAATTAACCTACAAGCTAATTAAATATTACAGACCACTTAACTAGTTAAGCAAATTAACTAAGCTAAGAAAGCAGTAAAAGGCCTCGGAAGAGGGTCCAATGCACGCATGCTCGGGTTTGCTCGGAAATCCGTTGCCATGCACAAGCTGCCTCTGTTTACCCTGCTCTGCTCCTCTGAGATTTGCACAAATCCCAAGAAACACTCTATGGGCACTGGGGAACACCACCAGCTAGGGGGAAACATCACCGGCCATGGTAGGATGGTCATCGACCATTAATTGAGCTCTCGGCCAAATATGTTTGGTCGGTCGACAATAGAGATGGCCGGCCGACCAATTCTTCATGCAGAAACCTGTTTTGACAGCAGTAGAGGACAAACAAGGCATGGCAATGCATTTCAAGGCAAATGTTTGTACAACCAACCTCCCTATCATGTTATGAACTCAAGGGAGTATGGCTCTCGACCCTCGGACCACCAATCACGCATTCCAATGCATGATGGCCCAAGAAGCCAAAGTGTGCAATTTCACTATGGAATGAAATGCACAAAACTAATAATGGGCCCCAACCTCTATCATAATCAATTCAAGAGGCAAGAGATGCATGCTATGATATGCAACCTAATCATGCAAGCTAAGCATGCAACATGAGCATGTGAACATGCAATATGCAATAGGCATACAACCTAAACATGTAGACGTGTCTAGCATGCAATGACATGCAACATGAAACAAGCATGCAACAACATGGTAAAATGGACTTACATTAACATGGGTAGCTCTCAAGCATGCCAAAATCAGTGGCCAAATGCTAAGGAAATGAGGGCCAACACACGTACAAGCATGCATGCACAAGGGCCTAAACATGAAGCATAAGCCATCAACCCTTCAAAGCATGAAAGGGATGGAAAATGCAAGTATGCAAACATGGAACATGGACTGAAATATGGTCTCCAATGATGCCAAATCATGAGAACAAGCCCAGTAAAGCATGCTAGTGACCCACACACCCAAAGCTAACAAGCTAGAATGCAAAGAGACCATACGAAACATGTTGAGCATTGTAGACGTCCCCGAACGCATCCCGGGGCGAGGAGTGCGAGTCCCCCCGTTCTGTTCATATTGGGCTTACTACAGTTCGGACTCAAAACTCAAAGTGTCACAGTTCTTAATCTTGAACCAAAGAGTCCAAATCCGACAAATCGTTTTGAGAAAATAGATTTTTGAAAGAAGTGCCAAACATGGACTGCTTTGCTAGATACAGAGTCGCCACCTAAATATTTTATTTTTGGAAAATTTAGGAAACCCTGACTCGGTGCCAAAGGCCACGTGTCCATCATCACCAAAGTTGCCTTGGCTCGGGAACTTGGGTACGATCGGGGAAGGTCAGCTATGAGCACCCCCTCTCGCCCGGTCCGAAGACCGGCCTCTACTAACCGTGATATCCGATTTTGAAAACATTACATGCTCTTATATCGGTTATTAGCCTAGATTTACTACGTTATACGCACAGCAAACAAGTATAGACCAAATCGCCTAAGTTGGAAGAAAACACTACATGTTTGTTTTGAAAACGGTATGCTACTCGCAAGTAGGCTAAAATACAGGTTTTGCCACCCTTAAGTGGGCTTTAGAAAAGATGATTTTGCCACTAACTAGTGGGCTTAAAAACTCACGGTTTTTAATGCATTGTCCCAATTTAGGTAATTCAACCTCCATCCACAGGCATTTAAGCAGTTATATCACATAAGCACTTAGCCTCATGGTAGTCATGCTATTATGGCAACATTCACACGCATGTGTTATGCTTAAGCATAAAAACTTACCTAGTACTCCAAGTCAAAACAGAAAACTAGTTAGTAATCATGCATGATCCTAGTTCATGTTGAGTGGCTAATGCAACACACGCAAAGGTGTAATCTAGACAGGCTCGGCTATCCTAAACATGGCATATGGAATGCTACAAATAACACGTATTCAATTTGGAATTGAAGTACAATGCAATTTGTATGATGTACCGAGCCTGATGCATGTCAACAAATGCATGGATGCACACATGCATTGCATAAGGTATGCTAATTTTAAATATGCCCTAATCTACCATCATAAGCAGGTAAATAAAAGGGAAGAAAGAAATGGGGGTTGGAAGACATACACACACCCACGCAAACTTATTACAATTATGCCCTCTCTCGGAGGGACCAAAAGAATATACAGTCCAAAAATAATACAGTCCGAATACAAAATAAATAAATTATTACAGAAATTTCTAATTAACAAATTAAATTCAATATAAAAAGGAAGGGGCCTCAGCCCTGCCTCGGGATGTGCGAATGATGCATGCTCGAATCCGACTCGCTCGGAAACCCGCATCATGACACTGCTGCTTCTGTTCTTACTACCCTCTCTCTCCAAAAATTGCCAAAGTCCTAGAACACCTTCCTTGCATGCTTATGTACACCACCGGCTGGATGGAATGGCCACCGGCCATGTAAAATGACTACCGGCTGCATGAGAGGTTATCGGCTACCCATAAAGTGCCGGTCGGCACTCTATACTGCCGGTCGGCACAAAATTCCTGCAGAGGACAGTTTGACAGCAACAGCAGGCAGACAGTGCATGATATGGATTTTAGAGCAAATGTAAGCATGGCCAATGCTCCCTATCATGTATGGGACTCAAGGAAGCATGACCCTTGGTTCTTGGGCCATCAATTATGCATCTTGGTGCATGATAGCCTAAGGAACCAAGATTACATTTTAATGTAAAAAATGCATGCAAACACACAAATAAAACCAAGACCTTATCATGTGTTGGTCAAGGGCCTTGGGGACTAAGAGTTGAAACAAGTTGCATCACTTGTAATATGAACTCGTCTCAACCCTTACACTTGGTTTGACACCCCAAACCAAGTAATGCAATGCATGTTATGCAAACATGGCTCCATGATGCAACCTAATACTAAAATGCCAACATGCCAAATGTAATGCAACATGCAAGGTGCAAATGCAATGCAAACATGGGCAATTTAGGCAATAGGACTAACATGTAGCGACACTTAATGAATCAATTAAGTAACAAACATGAGGCAAGCATGCAATGGTGGATTTAACTACAATGGGGCAGCCCTCAAACCAACCCAAAAAAGTGGCGAAACATGTCCAAAATGGTGACCAATACTCATGCAAGCATGCAAACAAATGGGCCTAAAACCAAGGCATAAACAAGGGGTATTCCACCACTACCAACATGACCACTCATGGCACATATTAGGCATATGAAAACAGAGTCCTAGCATAAAAAAAAATACACCTAAATCCCTTGATATGGCGGCCCCAAAATGCTTTAAACACACAAGCATGTATAAGGCCTATTCCTAGGCATAAAAGGGCAACATTTCAAAGCATGAATAAGATGTTAAACGGAGACATATAGGCATGATATAGGGACTGAAATAGCATATGAAAGGACTCCAAATCACTTAAATGGCCTAACCAATGCATGTTCATGGATCATATGCTCAAGACTAACAAGCTATCATGCAAAACAAACATGTCAAGCATGCCAAAGGTGACTAAATTAGTGGCCTACAGCCTCTAGACATGGCAAAATGATGCTAATATCTTCATGAAGTGAGGCTCATACATGCAAGAAACATGGCCTAAACTCATGGCTCATTTCTAGGCAAACTAGAGCATTACAAAGCAAGTGTAAGAAGCATGCTAAGGACCACAAAAACAACAAAAAACAGAGATGATATATGATCCAAAACACCCAAAAAAACTCTGAAATGAAGCCAAATGCAAGTCTGTATACATGCTACTTTGTGAGCCAAGGACAAAGGCAAGAAAGGGGCCAAGGGGAGAGGGGTGTCCCTCCCCTATTTATGACTTCAAAATACCTCCCTCACCACTGAAAACCAGTAGTGAGAAGACCAAGAACACCAAGCAAATAAAGCCTTAAGAAAAGGCAACAAAATGGCCAAAACAAAGGCCTAAGAAGGTGAGCTTTCACTCAAACCACAAAATACCCTTAATGAATGTTCTTAAGCATGAAAATATAAGCCTTTTTTATGTTGGACACAAAGCCAAAAACACAAAGCAAGATAGGTAAAAACTAATTGCAAAAATGGGGAAACTAAAGTAACTAGCTCACCCTTGAAGACACCTTGAAGAACAAGTGATGTAGCCCTCCTCTAACGATCAAAACCAGTCCAAAACCACCACAAACAAACCTCCAAGTCCCTCAATCTCGGAGCTAGGTGTAATAGTGTGTGTAATGGTGTAAAAGTAAGGCAAAACACACTATATAGATCCAAAACACACACACAAGGATGAGAGAGATAGAAAATATAGAGAGAGGAAGTGTATAGAGATATATGAGCTCTGGTTTTTTGTCTTTCCAATGGCCAACCCCCAGCCAAGAAGACAAGGCCTCCTCTTATAGAGGAGACAATTTTGTAAGCTTAGCCACTAAGCAAATAAGAGGCTCATCCCTCCATACACGTGTATGGAGGGGAAGAAAGTGCTATACAGCTGCTTCAAAATATCTGAAAAAGCAACTGCACAGTAGTCGGCAGGGCAAAATTGTCATTTTGACAAAATTGACTGCCGACCGGCACAAAAGAGTGCCGACCGGCACAAAAGAGTGCCGACCGGCACAATATAGTGCCGATGGCAACACCAACCAGCCGGTGGCCTCTAGCCACTGTCGGTGGTGTGTGGGGATGCCTCACAAGGCATTCCCTGCCCCTCCAAGGCAAAGCACAAGTGTTTGGTGCAAAACCAGACACGAAACGGTCAAGTTCGGAGGTCCTAAGGCAAGGCACGTAGCCGAGGACTTCGGGAACTCCAAACGAACACGAACATGGATAATCACCGAGCGTTCAAGCGGTGACGTCCAGGTCTTGAGGACGGTCAAAAATGGGGTGTCTACAGTTGCCCCTCTTTGACAGAACTCGGAAGTCATAACAATGACGAGAGTGAATGTCAAAGCCCAGAGACAACTCATTTTTGACAAGGCCAAAGACTTGGACAAACAAGCAAGACAAACAAGGTATGCGCCCGAAGGCCGGGGCAAAATGCAAGACAATGCAAGAAGCCGAGCATAACTTATGATCATGCAAAGGAAGCTATAACGAAGCACGTATGCGACAATTTTAAGCTAGCATATGCCAATCTACACTACAATACAGAAAGGATGTAAGAGAATTATGCAATTCTCAATACGTCTCACTCGGAGGATACAATACCTATGCGGCTCATCCGGTTGCACCGGCCTCAAATGAGCCGTACATACAATATCGTGCCTGCAAAGAAAGCAAACTTAACAAGCATAATATTGTTAGCAACATGCATGACAAGGTAGTCGAAAGTGCGTGACAATGCATGCAATGTGTACAGCAAAATAGTAGGATTGAACACATGTGAGTAAAGCAATGCACACGTGCACGCAATGTGTATATAAAGGAACTTGAACACATATCAGTAAAGCAAAGCACGCATACAATGCAATGTGTATAAAAAGGAACTTGAACACATATCAGTAAAGCAATGCACACGTGCACGCAATATGTATAAAAAGGAACTTGAACACATATCAGTAAAGCAATGCACACGTGCACGCAATGTGTATAAAAGGGAACTTGAACACATATCAGTAAAGCAAAGCACGCATACAATGCAATGTGTATAAAAAGGAACTTGAACACATATCAGTAAAGCAGCACTCCAGCAGATTTTTCTAAGTCAAAACCAAGTCTTGATCCCCCACAAGACCCTCCAAGAACCTTAGATGAATGGTGGAGGTGTGTGATTAGGAGTTGGGGTGCAAAGGGGTCAAGAACCAAGCACTTTGGAGGCTTAGAGGTAGAGATATCAAGAGAGATATATGTTTTTGTCTTGGACAAATTTCTTGGAACCCTTACAATGGAAGAGGAGCTCTTCTATTTATAGAGCAAGGCAAAAGGCCTAAGTTTCTTGGAGAAGCTAAGGCAAAAGGGTCAAAAGGGGCAAGCTTCTAAGGGAAGCTAAGCAAAGGGGTCAAGCTTCTCTTAGAAGCTTGTAGCAAAAGGGCCAAGCTTCTTGGAGAAGCTAGGCAAAGGGGTCAAGCTTCTTGGAGAAGCTATACAAGGGTTCAAGCTTCTCTTAGAAGCTTGAGCAAAGGTGCAAAGGGTTCAAGCTTCTTGGAGAAGCTAAACCAAGGGTTCAAAAGGTTTAAGCTTCCTCAAGAAGCTACACTACAAGAAATTGCACTTTTGGCGACTACTTTTGGCGACGACGTCAATTTTTACTTTTGGCGACACAGTGATCAATTTCGTTGGTAAAAGTATACCTTTACCGACGCAATTTGTTGTCGTCGCTAAAAAGGCATAACATTATTTTAGTGCCAAATTTTTTGGTTGGCGCCAAAATTTCAAAACTTTTACCTACGAGGCTTATGTTTTAGCAACACAATGAGCGTTGCTATTAGTGTGCTTACTTTTGGTGATGACAAGTTGGCGTGGGCAAAGAGTTAACCATTTAGCGACGATGACACTATTCGTCGGTAAAAGTTTTGCCAGTGGAATGATGTGATTTAGTGATTTGTGTTTTTGATTATAATTTTTGAAAGAGTTTTAAAAAATTTAGTTACTGAATTGTAAAATTAAAATAATCATTGAATTAGATCACAAAATGAACCCATTGAGTCCAAACACACTCTTAAGTTGATATGACTAATTTGAGATAATTTAAACTTTTTCAAAGAAATATGGTTAGATTATCAATTTCAATATGTTTGTTTTTATTTTCAGAAACTAGTTTCAAATTTTTTTTCCCTAAAAAACTAAAAAAAAAATTGGGTGAAAAAAAAAAACTTATTATTTTTGTATATTTTTATCTTTTAGGTCATAAATACTTTTTAAAATTTTAAAAATATAATTTTGATTTTTATTGCTTTCAAATTATTTTTAATTTTATCAAAAAAAACAAATCTAAATTTTTTTTTTGTTTTTTTTTAATCTTTTAGGTCATAAATACTTTTTAAAATTTTAAAAATATAATTTTAATTTTTATTGCTCTGAAATTATTTTTTATTTTTTTTTAAAAAAAACAAATCTAAAAATTGTTTTGAATATTTTATTTTATTTATTTTTTTGGGTAGAGCAAGTAAAGATCAGCGACATTTCCCTCTTAAAAATTTATTTGTGTTTTTATTAAAACTTTTGAAAGAGTTTTAAATATTCTAGTTATTGAATTGTAAAATCAAAGTGATCATTGAATTAGATCACAAAATGAACCCATCAAGGCCAAACATGCTCTTAAATTGAGATGGCTAATTTGAGTTAATTTAAACTTTTCTAAAGAATGTGATTAGATTATCAATTTTAATATGTTTGATTTTATTTTCAGATTCTTTTCATTGTGATTTTATATTTGGTTTTATTTTTATAAATTAGTTTAATTTTTTTTTCCTAAAAAACTATATAATAAAAAATTTGGGTGAAAAAATAAAAAATATACTTATTATTTTTATATAATTTTATCTTTTAGGTCATACACTACAATAACATTGATTTTTCACCAAACCACATCGACGACCTACAAGACACTGATAGTGGGTTCTAATCATAGGTAACATAGAAGAAACAGAGGGAGAAGAAAGACAGTGAATTGGTTGGAAGGGGAAAGGGTTCTTCAAACCCTTGTTCTTCAAAGTTCTACTATCAATTGAATCGGTGGGGATTGAGAGGCAAACACGGTAATCCCGAAGCCCTTTGGAGGTTCTTCAAAGCCATACGCTGTGTCGACGTACACAAAACAGAGAGAGGATCTTGCTGTGAGAGGCAAATGGTACTCTCATCTTTGCGGCGGCAAGACTAATTGGACGGTAAGGCACTCTTCTCATCTCTTCTCTCTTCTCTTCCTTGTTCCTAAAACCCTTGTTTCGGCTCTCTCTCGCTCTCACTCTCGCATTCGGTGTAGTTGGTGGTGTGATTGGAGTAGCTGTGGGTAATTTCACTCTACCTAAAACCCTAATCCAACAAAGAAAGAGAAAAGAATTTGAAGAACAATCAGAAAATCTGAAGGTATTTCTCTCTCAATTGATTATTTTTTAAACCCTCCCTCTCCTGAAACCGTATTTTCTCTCTCTGAAATCGTCCCTCTTGTAAAATCCTCTTCTCTCTAATTTTTCCCCTTTTTTCTGTGTAGGGTTCTCTCAGAATTCTGATTCCAATCTTTCTTGGCTCTTACAGATTTGGTATTTTTACATTTGCTAAAATTTTATTTTATTTTGTTTTTTTTATATATTTTAGTTGACAAGTAATGAAATAATCGATGAATATTCTCAGGCATTGGGCTTTTTACATTGATTAGTGTAGTATTTTTTTTTTTTGGAGGGGGGGGGAAGAACTCATTCATCATTTTGAAGCTTCGACTATGAAAATTATGATTGTTCACAAATATGACCCAATTTCTTGACACCCTCACTTATAACACACGCACAGCCATTGCGTTGGCTGTATCATCACAAATGGACTTGGAAGGAAATTATTTTTATGAACATCAAAATTTGTAGTGGTGGACCAAAGCTTTCCCATCAACATGTCAATGCCATGAAAACAAAATTAACAGGAGAGCTGTAACTGAAATAATCAAACATTCAGTGCCCTCATTTGAAGATGACCAACAATCAATGCATTCCATTTTTTCTGAAAATTGAGGCCACTATATTAATGGCCTACACTTGATACATAGTGTCCTTTAGACTCTTGTTCACACTTGAAAACAGACCCCTAATGTTCTACAGAAGCATGCAGTTTAAATTTTATTTTTAATATGCTTTTACCACTTCGTATGTTCTTGAATCTCAAGTTCTCCCTTTGGTAAGATTATGAATCCATTCTGAAATATTTGAAATACATATCAGGTTGATCATTAAAGCAGTCTATCAACAATATTCTAGCGAAAATCAAAATGTTGATAATTTAATTCAGTGTAGCCCTTGCTATAACCAAATGAATAATTTTGTTCTTGTTGAAAGTGTCATCATAAGTGCTACCCACCAATAGCTTGCAGCCAAATGTATAAGTTTCAAACAACCAAGAAAAGTGTATAAATATTCTACGTAGGTTGATATTATCTATTGTTTTGATTGATTTTGATCAAATGGTTAGATTTTTATAATAACACAAATTGTTACAACTGACAAATGATTACTCAGTTTTGTCAATTCTCAAAGCCAGTTTGAATAATAGGGTCTGGGGAACATCATGAATGATTTCACTTATTTAATGGTTTTGGTTTGGTTTAGGAATCTTTTTTCTGGGAACGAAATCAGTTTTATCCTTCATATTCTATCATCAAGAGCTTCACTACTATGCACCATTCTCTCTTTTGTAAAATTTTCTGGTGAAATTCTGGAGCTTCTGTCATTTGGAAGTTCTTGAATGTTGTTTAAAGTTTTTCAGAGTTACATATTGATTAATGTGTCAATTGTGGCTTAGTTGATGTCAATGTGACTCGATTTTTTGCTTTGTCATCTTCTGTTTATTACTCTGATCCCTTGAAGTCATTTTGAGACCATGTTTTTCCATTTCACATATTTTATGTACATTTGTTTATTTAGGAATTCATGGGAAGAAATCTCCTCGCTTTGAATGTCATGTGGAAGTACATGGAGCAGGTGAGCAAATTTTTGTCCAGAAACTTGTTGTTATAGATGAAGTGTTCAATTTATATAAAATTTCCGAAATATGCTGAATATGATGAACATTTTGATGAAAAATTGAAAGCTTCATATCACTGTTATGCTGCAATCAGTGATCTATTTTCTCATGGTACAAGATATTTTAATTTGGATCAAATGACTGTTATCCATCTGTTAATTATCATAGTTCTTTTTCTCTTAGAGCAGTATTGAATTGAATTTAAATTATTGCTATCTTCACTATTTTTTTTGATGTAGGACAACATTATTGATGGGATTTTAGGCCTGTAGGGTTTTAGGGTTTATAACGGATGTAACAAAGGAATTAGGATTTTGAAGTCTAAAGAAACAAGGTAAATTTTAGGACTGTTCTGGGTTCTGTTAACAGTATCCTGGCTAGTTTTAGATTATTTAGGTTTGTTAAATGAAGTTTGGAGATTGGTAGAGGCATAATAAGGTTTGGTTATGGCTCTTAATGACTTGGTAGAGATCTTTGTCTGTCCATATCTTTTTTTTACATACATGGTCTGCTTCATCACTTTTCTTTCCAATTTTGTGATCCAGTCAAATCTAATTTTATAATGTTATTTATTCAATCAGATCTGATTCTTTGTTGTTTGTTGAGAAACTATAGTATTTGTAAAACATTTTTTTTTTACTAGAGCTCCTATCCCCACTCCAACCCCCAATGAGGGCAGCTCTCATGTCCCCATGCCATTTTGATGGGGTTTTTGGAAGGTGCTGAGTAAATAGATTATAGTTTGCGGAGAATGTTTTGTTTTGTATTTTTATTATGTTTGTAGTTCTATATATCAATGCAAGCAGGAAAATCTCCATGATTTGTTAAGAATTACTAGAAGTAAATAATCTTTGTAAAATATCAAAAATTAAGGATGGATTGAATTAATCTTTCTATGAATGAAGTTGGCTATGTACCTTAATATCGATTCTCTGTGTTTGTTGTACATGGGGACTTTGGAACATGTTAATCTATGCAAGTTTGATTTGATAAAGAAATTTTTGGTTTGACACTAATATGATATTCCGAGCAATGGAAACTTCCTTCTCTTGGTGATGTTGTTGCCATTTCATGGTATTTTCTCCACAACATTTATGGCCTCTTCATGTTACCTTGGTTGCTGTACTGGCTATTTTGTGGATCAGAATTAGATTACCATGTTTGGGATTATATGTATATATTCTGTACAGAAACTCTAGTGCCCTTAAATTAAATTGGAAATGTGTACATAACATAAAAGGATATTGTGTTTTGTTTACCAAAAATTCAAAATAATAAGGAAAAAACTTGCTATTCAAGAACCTATTTTTGTAAATATCATTTTTTGTTTAATTTTGTACTTGAAAATCTTATTTATCTGAATATATCGTTTGCCAATCATGTCTATTTTTGTCATGGAATATGTAATCTTGTAAAATGGGCCAAGTTGGCATTCCTTAAATTGATGCTGTTTTTTTTTTTTTTTTTGCAGACTAGATATCACTAGATGAGCTATTTTTTCTTCCTCCCGTTTTTTTCAATTTTCTTTCAACTCTAGCAACATTCAATTGGAGAAGCAAGTATGCCAATTTCTATAAACCAGTGAAAATCCATTAGAAATTCTTACTCTCTGCTTCAATCAATGTGTGTTGTCTCAGTCCCTTAATACTAAATTCTTACTCTGTTACAAGTTACAATCTCAATTGCTGATCTTGGTGGCACATAAATTGATTTGAAAATTGCTAGTAATGATATCTATATGTCATTGTTGCTGAGTTGCCTTGTATGCTTACATAATTTGAATAATTTCCAAACAGAAGCTCTATTTTTGGGGCTTGCTGATAGCCCTTTAAAGGGCTTGAATAATTTGGATACATGCTGCTGATTGTGATTTTGAGCAAGTCTCCATGACCATGAGAGTTTTCTGTATTAGTAACTGACCATAGAACATTTAGGTTTACAATCCATTTCAAATTTACCCATGTGGATTCACTACCTCGTTAAACTAAGTGATTCACAATTTTGAAATTGCAGATAGAAAAACTATTTGAAGCATTTAAAAAAGTTTAGTTTTTGTGTAACTCCCTGTTGGATTTTAATATTGTGGTATGTCTCTCTGCTACACCCCAAAAAGTCTTAAGCCTTTTCTTATTTAATTAAGTTCTTAAATAAAAATAAAAATAAAAACCTATTAAACTATTGTCATTTCTCTTTTTCCTTTTTTTTTTTTTCTGGTTTTTGTTTTTGGGTTGGAGGGGTTTGGAAGTAGTAGTTCTTTTCCATGGATTTGATTTGGTTGTTTTGTTATTTTCTCATCTTCCTCTCTTTCTTTTCAATCATTTTCTTTTCCTTTCTTTTTGTCTAGATACTTTATTTTCCTTTCGTATCACCTTCCTTTAATATCTTTTTCATGAGTTTTTTTTTTTTTGCTTTATACCATTGTCTTTTTCTTTTCTGTTTTTGTTCTTTTCAGTTTTTGGTTCATAGGATGTGTTTCTTTCTTGGTCCATCATACAACCAAAGTGGACATGACAAAAGAATTACAACTAGTCTATATAGTATGATCTATAGCACCAATTTAGCAGCTGGCATTTCACCATTTTTTGTATATTTTTGGGCTACAAATGTTTTCTCTGATTTTCTATTTATTTGTTCAGTTCACTAGTGAAACTGTAGGGGAAGTGAAAGCTGTAGCAGATATGCATCAAAGGAAAGCAGAGATGGCTAAGCATTCTGATGCTTTTATTGCCTTACCTGGTTAGTATAAAGCCCTGCAAAAAGTACTCATTTTTTTTACTCAGGAAAGTTCTAAGGCAAATCAACTCAGTCTAAAAGGCCTGCAGGTGTTTTTCTTTTTCTAGTTCTACCATCAAAGATTGGACCTATCCCTCTCTTTGTTTTGTTTTTCCTTGCTGACATTTCTGTTATTGTAATCATTTGCTTCATGGTTCAAACACAAATACAAGTAATAGAGTAATATGCTAATCAAATTGACTTGTATAGTTTTGTATTTGTACCTGTTAATCAACGAAACTGAGGTATAGTTGACACATGGGGATACTCCTTACAAATTTCCTTATAACCCCAAAACACCCCCAAAACACACACCTTCAATTATTCTGCAGTCTTCTAGACAATTAAAATTTTATTCTTTTATTATTATTATTATTATTATTATTATTATTATTATTATTATTATTATTATAGTTTTTGTTGTAGTTATGTGAAAGATAATTATAAGTAAACTGGAATTTGTGCACCAACTGCTAATAGGGTGGTGTATTTCTGCTTCCTGATTGTTGTGATCCATTCAATGAGAAAGCACTTCGAGCTAGCCAAGGAGCCTCATTTCAGCTTCCTGTAGTTTCTAGAACTTGGACTCATCTAGAAGCTCTCAGAAATAAATTCCATTTGAAGATTTTGGCTGGTCATCCTGAGAGTAATGAACAATCGAAGCCAGCGTCTAGGCTTTCTCAAGGGCTTGCAGGTTCTTTAGCAAATTTTCCACCGTGCTTGGTCCTGGGTGGCAAAGGGAGTGGCCTTTCAGCAAAAACTAGGCAGGTATGTGAGCTTGTAAGCATTCCAATGGTAGGACAATTTGAGTCTCTTAATATTTCTGTTGCTGGTGGAATTTTCTTGCATATGCTGCAGCCTGAGAACCATAGATATGCCTGAATCTTTCCATGAACTGTCATGCCAGTTTTAGTTCTAATTCTCTTGCTTCTGGAACCAACCATTAGTGTAGATTGAGAGAGGTAGAACATGACTGAGTTTCAGTTGCTAGTACAAGGGCCTGCGTGCATGCACACACAAACACCCCTCTAACCTCAAGTATTTTAGTAATTGTATTGTTGCTGATATAAGATGATGCTGAGAACCCCTGTGAAAACAAGTTTGTTTGAAAGCTACTGGAAATTATAACCACAGCTTATGTGTTGGCCAACTTTTCATCAATTTTGCTTTTACTTTTTGCTTATATTTTCTACTTTCAAGGATTAATATTGACAAGTTTGGTAGTCCTTGATATATTCTCCGGTTCGGATTTTATGTTTTTTGATATCAATTACTATGGATCAATGTGATTTTGTTGTTCAATTACTTGAGATCATTTTTTTTTCCCCTATGAATGGGTATCCACACTACCAAATATTTGCATCAAATGGCTGAAAATAACTTAGATTCCAAATCAATAGTTATTTTTCGACTTCCAAATCGAAAACTTCAGTTACAACAGAAACTATGTGAGACAGATAGGGTGAAATAAAAGCGTGTCATGAGCCTTAGGGAAAATGGTTAGAGTTTTCCTAGATGTAGATAAAGCGGGCTATTGAAGTGGGTGGGTGGGAGGATGTAACAAATAATGCATCCTTTGCAATGTGATTTATAATTTTGCTAACTTATTCTTGCAGTGAGAACTCCACATTATACATACCTTTGAAAAACCCTCTCACTCTAGGTGACTTACTCAAACTCCCTGCACAAGGTTTCCATGAAACTAATAATGATACTTGAATGCTATGTAATGTTCTGAATGGTACTTCTCCTACTGAGAGAATTTTCAATTGAGAAAAGATATTACCAAGGACTTCTGTGTTAAGATTCTGGTATTCAAGTCTCATGACCCCCACGCACGCAACGCATAGAGGTCAAACTAGTCAAGGTAAAATGAAGGCAAAAAGAGATACATAGTCATACTTTGATTAGATAGTTTTTTCCAAATAGCACCTACATCAAATAGTGCTAGGCTACTACTTGTCACCCATCTTGTTTAATGCAAACTCTGATCTCCAATAGGCTCTCCAAGAACCTATTACATTAGAATCAGATATTAGCACAGTTAACCCTTTTTTTTAACTGTAAATGATTTGGTTTTTTTTTTTTTTTTTTTTTTTTTTGTGCAGATGCAACCTTTTTGAGTATGTGATGATATCTTTGCATATCAATATTAGAGTTTACAATTTTATTTATTTATTTATTTATTTGTTGAAATAAATATCAAATGTTTTACATTTTCTGTAAGCTTAAAATTAATTGTATTGTCAATACTTTTTTTTTTTTTTTTTTTGTGGTTTCTTTTTGCAGATGAAACCCTTTTGAGCATGTGATGATATCTTCGCGTATCGATATTGGAGTTTACAATCTTAAACCTCTGTACATATCGCAGAGATAATGCATATGCCTTCCATATCAGAAATCATTGAAATGGACCTTATCTGAATATTAGTACATAATTTGAAATTAGTTTGCCTTGTGTAAATTATTGCCATTGTTGCAAGTGAATGATTTGTAACTTGGACAACATTTTTTTCACTGGAGTGTAGAATGCATTGGATCTACTGTTACTGATTGTTTTAGTATAGTTGGAAATTGAAGGTTTTTATTTTATTTTATTTTTTATCGGATGATGGTAAAAGCTTTATGTTTTGGCCAGTACTTACACTTGCATATCTATTAACACTCACACACACACACACACACACACACACACACACACAAAGACTGCTTCCAGATCAATAAACAAGCTAATGGACTTTGTTTTAAACTTGTCATTGATCAATACAGATTGCTACCAGATCCTCCTTTTTGCTGGTGGTTGATGACTGATGGTTGTTGCTTGTTGGTTTGCTGCATCTGCTGGTTTGCTGCTGCCGTCCTCGTGGCTGATGCTTGTTGGGCGGCGGCTGCTGCTGCTGCAATGTTGTTGTGAGGCGGCTGCTACTAGATGTTGATCTGCTGGATAAGTTTGTGGGTGATTTTCATGCTATTTTGCCTGTCTTTGTTAGTTTTATATTTTTATTTTGTTATCTGTTGTTTCTAATGTGGGTTCACAATTTGGATGTACTTGGGTATTTTAGTGACTTTACCCTTTTAGGTTTTATACATTGCTTCTAAAAGCAGTATCAGTAGTGTTTTTTTTACTTGCACATCAACTTTAGGTGATTTCATATCAATGTTATTAGTTTGTAATAGTGGTGCCTGAGGGATGCCTCTTGTAAATTTGTAAATCTTATAAAAATATATACATTATTTTCAATTATGTTTGTTAGTAAATGTGTCGCCAAAAGTTTATTTTTGTCCACTCATATTGTGTTGCTAGAAGTGTATTTTTTGCCAATGCCAATTTGTCGTTGCCAAAAATAAACCTTTACCAACAAACAAATCGTTGGCAAATGGCAAGATTTACCGACATAAATGTGTTGCCAAAAGTGTATTTTTTGCCAATGCTAATTTGTCGTTGCCAAAAGTGAATTTTTAGCGACAAACAAATCGTAGGCAAATGACAACATTTACCGACGTAAATGTGTCGCCAAAAGTTTACTTTTGCCGACGCATATGTTGTTGCTAAAAGTATATTTTTTGCCCATGCAAATTTGTGTCGCGAAAAGTGCCACAAAATCATCATATTTTAATGACTTTTACCAACGCAAGGTAAATTGCCGACGATATATGGAGGCTTTTAGCGACGACTATGTTCGTCGCTAAAGGCATTACTTTTACCAACGCAATCATAATTTCGTCGGCAAAAACTTTTGCCAACTCACTTTTGGCTACGAGTTGCCAACGTAGCTTTGTGTGTCGGCAAAACTCTTTGCCAATGAATTTTCCCTTTTAGCAACATATTTTGTTGCGTTGCGAAAAATGCAATTTCTTGTAGTGCTAAAACCTTCCTCAATAAGCTAAAAACCAAGGGTTCAAAAGGTTCAAGCTTCCTCAAGAAGCTAAAATAGGGGTTCAAAAGGTTCAAACCCCCTCAAGAAAAGGTCTCGGCCAGAAAAAGTGGCTAATCGGCGAACAAAGTTGGCCGACCGACCACAAAATGTGTCGATCAACCATCAATAGTGTCGACCGGCCATCACCAGTGGCCGATGGCAAGGAAACAAGGCCGGTGGCCTCAAGCCATGGCCGGTGAGGTGTGGGGATGGCCTACAAGCTATTTCCCACCCTCAAAAGCAAAACAACAAGTGTTTGATGCAAAACCAAACACAAAACAAACAAGTCGAGAGGTCTTGAGGCAAGGCGCGTAGCCAAAACCTCTGAGAACTCAAGACAAACACGAACAGGGATGATCATCGAGTGTTCAAATGATGACATCCAAGTCTTAAGAACGGTAAAAAATGGGGTGTCTACAATGGGCCGCACGTGCAGAGACCCCTCGCTGCACGTGTGGGAAGGTGGGCCGCACGTACGCCCCGCACGTGCATTTATTCCAGTAGTTTCAACTCAAAATCCCCTATTTTCCACACGTACGGCAGTGATTCCCCGCACATACAGCCATGAGCCTCGCACGTGCAGTCACTGCCTTTGTTTTGAGCAGTTCGGGTTTAGGCAAAATTTCCCGCAACCAACACATTATAGAGTAGAAAATGGGGAAATCAAAGCAATACAATGATATAACATCATACTAACATGAATCATAAACTCAATTAAGTCTTTGTTCTCTTCAATTTCATGATCACACTTAATATTCTTTAACATACAAACATTATATATATATATATATATAAATATGTGGGTTCAACATGAGAAATCAAGGAATAGGATGTAGTCCCTCCATATAGCATCAAATCAATTCCAAAACAACCAAATGATAAGAACATCTTGTCCATTTAAACAATTATCACATACAACACCTCAATTACAAACCCTGGCTTACATGAATATCAAGAAATTCTTACCCAAACTCAAGGGATATATTATACAAAGTGGGTTATGCATACCTTAAACTCTAATCTCTACAATCCTTCACAATTCTCTCAATCTTCTTCCTTGTTGATGCATCCTCTTTCTTGTTCTCCCTCTCTAACTCTCTCTTTCTCACAAGAGATATTTTTGTTTTGTGACACCACAAGTGACCAACATATGAGTTGTAAAGGTGTATTTAAGGATAGACATAAATTAATCAATTGAATCGTTTCGAATCAGATTCTTACAAAACTTTATACTATGATCCAAAAATCATGCTTATCACAAGGGTGAAGTCAATTTTGGATTATCAGGCTTCTAAGGCTTCCAATTTCTGATCCGAACATCGCAACTGTAACAGATATTTTTCATAATTGACAGATATAAATCCACAGTCATAAGATTCACTCAATTAAACTTAATTTCATATGGAATTTCACAGTAAACATATAAATGCACATAATAAGGGACTAAAAGCATACCAGAAAATATGTACGAGGGTCCGGTTATTATAGTTAAGAACGTAAAAAGGAAAAAGAAAAGAAAGGAATAAGGCAAAGCAAAGCTAATAAACAAAAGCAAGGAGAGGTGACCAACTTCTCCATTTTTGAAGCCTCAAAGCATGTTTTTTTTAACCTTTATTAAACTTTGAAAATAAGTTTGAAAGGTCAAAGAAAATAGTGTAGAGACAAGGGTTGAGCTATGAAGTAAGATGTAATAAAGGATGTCAACCCTCTTTACCCTTTGGTAGCTATTCAAACTCAAGTTTCAACACTTGAACTAGGATCAAAACAATACAAAGACACAAGAAATGGATAAAAAGTGATAGAAAATGAAAGTAAAAGCAAGAGTTACAAGCTTACACCTCTCAAATGGAGTAAGCTTTGGTTGTTGATCAAACTCAATCCTAACACACTCTCAAGCTTGAATTGAACTCCTCAAGGTTCAACCAAAGTTCCAAGGTTAAGGTTTGAGGGTGTGTATGGAGTTTGGAGATTGTTTAAGAGTGATAAGCTTGTTCAAATATGACTAGCACAAGAAGAACGAGCTCTCAATGTGTGTATAGGCTCTTTAGAAATTGTTCAACCCTCAAAATAGAGGTATAACCTCGTTTTTATAGAATTTGACCAAAACAAGTCGAAAATATCTTCAAACAAAGCCAGCTGTCCAATTCCCGCCAGATGTCTGTTTGGCACCATTAAGACCTGGTCGGGCCCCAAAACACACGGCCGGGCCCAAAAACACATGACCAAACCTAAAAAGAAACTCTAAAAAAGTTTTCATTGAGACCCGCTGGGTCTAAATGGGGCACGGACGGTTCTAAATAAACCCAATCGGGTCCAAAAATCTACTTTTCAGATCCAACTTCAAATAGGCATATCTCCCTCATCCGGACTCGGTTTTAGGTGATTCTTGAGTTTAAATTGAAGTCTCGAAAGTCTAATTTCCAATGGTAGTGGCCTCACATCTAAATTCTAAGTATGCAAAAAGATATGCCTAATTTAGTGAAGGCTGCTCATTTTTTCTCAACGGTTTGATGCTCAACTTTTCTTCAAACTAGCTTTCTTCTCTCCCTTCCTATTTCCTTCAACTCCAAACCTATAAATAAGATGTTTTAAATATTTTTCAAAGAGTTCACCTTCCTTCTATTTATTTCCACTTTGTCCTTACTCGATTTACTAAAAAGTGTAATATTTTAAACGAAATGCGAGCCTCAAAACATCGTAGAAACATTTTGAAATTAGGGTTTTAAGGTCTAAAATAGTTTGGCCAAAATGAGGTATAAGGTTTGGGATTAGAGCTTGAATCCAAATTTCTTCGCTGAGAATTCAAAAGATTGCGTAGTGTAACTTTCATCATCGGGTGTTTGGAATAAAGTGTCCAAGTCTTAAGGGCGGTAAAAAATGGGGTGTCTACAGATGTGTGTTAAAAAAGTTGAATTTTACAAATTGGTATTGAATTGGAACAGATCGATGTTGAAATCCAAAGTTGAATTTGAACAGATTTGTGTTATTGATAGATAAGACCTCCTGTGCCGCAGATCTGTTCAAAATTTTAACAGATATTGCAACATATATTGTTTTTTTTTAATTTTATTTTTTATTATCTGGCTTGTTGTTATTGTTGATGATCTAATTATCTTTTTTTCTTTTTTGTTGTTGTTGTTGTGGTGGTTGAGAATTTTTTGGATCTGAAAGAGAAAGCCCAAATTAGGGAGAAAGAAAGAGAGCACTTGGTCTTGTGTTTTTCATTTTTGACAGATAGATTAAATTTGGTCTTGTGTTCTTCAATTAGTTCACGGATAAAAAAAATTGAGAGTGAACAAATAAAAAAAAATTGTTGTTGTTGAACAGATCTGTTCAAGGTGGCTTGGTGTATTTCAATAACAAAGATTTGAACAGATAAAAAATCAACAAATAAAATTCATGGAAAAAAAATTAAACAGATAATAAAATTTGGACAAATAGATTTAAATAAGCAAAAAAATTGAATCGAAAAAGCAAGAAAAATAATAAATATTGAATTCTAAACAAGGTTTCGTTTAAAAATTAGGAGAAATTGTATTTTAGTAGAACAGTGGAGAAATAATTTTATTTTTATGGTAATGCAAGTTTTGTGTATGCATGGTATGAATCCTTTTTGTGTTTTCTACAAGTTTTTTTTTGTGTGTTAGAAGTTACACTAAAAATTATATATTTATAGTGCAATTAGTCTATAACTGTCTCACTTATTTTACAATTTTTCTTAAGAATTAAATATGTCCAAAACGTGCCATGAGAAAAATGAAGTGAAAAATATCAACAACATAAATATTTAATATTATATTTCCCCCTCTTATCTCAAATCTAATCTTACTTTTCATATTTGACCAATTAAGAGCATCTTTAATCCTTCATAAAATTTAAATTTGATAAATATTTTCCTAAAAATTGATTCAAATTTTTATGAAATCAAGTTTTCACCAAAAAAATATTTCATTAAATTGAGTATAAATCATATCTTCACCAAATTTTCAACACTTAAGTTTGATGAAATTTATCCGTCAGGGAAAAAAAAAAGAAAAAAAAAATGTGAATTGCCAATCAAGTTCACGAGTGGACACAGATCGGTTGAGCAAGTCAAGGTTATGTTTTTCTTGAGGTCTTCTTGTTGGGCTTTTATTTTTAGGCCACTTTTTTTTTAAAGCTATTTTCGTGTAAAATTAATGGGGGATTCTATTTGCATTAAAAAAAAAAAAAACAAAAAATCATTGACACGCTCAATTTCTCAATATACTCTATTAAATTATTTAAAGTTATAATTTACTCTTAATAATACCGACTATTTTTTTTTTCTTCAAATTATCCTTCAAAATACACTCAAATAATACCAACATTGAGGGTTATTATTATGATATTGGGGCCTTCCTTAGGTTTGAAATCCGGACTTGCTGAGGTTCACACATTTTGTTTATTTATGAAATTACACAACAAGCGTTCAAATCAGGCGCTTGTGTGTCAAGTGTGTCGATCCAGCCGGTATCGAGAGCTCTAATGATCATGGCGTCGCATTTGTTTTATTTAGCCAATCCCTTGTTGCTTGCTTCACCCCGCCCTGCCTGGTCATCGGTCGTACTCTATCGTCAAATCTGGAATCGAATCTATGTCGGTATATGCCCCATTTGACTGTTGAAGGTGCTGGCTGATGAAAGACATTCCCAGAATGGGCTGGTGGCAAATATTGGCATTTGGTTAAGGGGTTTTGACTATGCTCAGTGCACTCACATATGAAGAGCAGGGAATCAAGCAACTCATTTATTGGCTGGAATGGCTACTCATGTGGAAAGATTTCATTCTTGCATTTGAAGAGGTCCCAGGTCTGATTTGGGTAATCATTTGTGCTGATGCTTTGGCATCATCTTAAGGTTTTTTTTTTTTTTTATATATATTTATTTTACCAATCCAAAAAAAAAAAAAAAAAAAAAAAAAAACCCTTTTAAAAACCGGTAATTAAATCCATCACTATTAACAGTACATAATTTGATGTTTATTACTTTCTACTGTTTCAACTGAGACTTTTCCTACCCAAAAAACAAAATGATGTTGATAATAACGGTGAGTTTTGATGAGGTGGATTGAAGTTTTAGAATAAGAAAGAAGATGAAGAGAAAAAATTGAAACTTGAGAAAGAAGATGAAGAGATTTAAATGTGAAAAATACGTATAAGCAGTTTGGGTATACTAAGAGAAAAATATATATATATATATATTTTAAGATTTAATGTATATTGTTCTTATTAGTAAATTTATATTAAAGTATAATAGGAACTAAAATTTCGAAATTTTAGTCTAACGTACTGAGTTATTATTTGGATACAAATAGAATCACCCAAAATTAATAGTCATGATATTTAAAAACCTTAGAACATCTTCAAGAGAGGAGGCAAAAGAGCATCCTGAGGCAATTTTGCCAATGCAATTGATTTTCTCCTCCTCTAAGGGCTCTACATCAGAAGAGACAAAATGCCCATTTTGATTTTGACTCGCCACAACTAGCTAGCCTTTATTGAGAGGCAAATGAGTTTCTGACTAAAATTGCTCCCTCCATCTGATCAAGTACTCTTCTTTTGATTGGTTTTATGTTTGTATATTGTGTCCAATTGATTTGGTTTTTTTTGTATGTTACCATTTGAAAATATGATTGTTTGAAAATATTTTTTAAAAAATAATTTAATTATAGAAAAAATTACTAATAAATCTCATGTAGGTAAATATCGCTCTAATTAGTCCTGAGTGTTTTTTTACAAACCATTTAGTCCTTTATTTGGTTGGTTTGATTTTTTTGTTTGGTGTATT
This sequence comes from Camellia oleifera, assembly GCA_022316695.1. Lineage (NCBI taxonomy): Eukaryota > Viridiplantae > Streptophyta > Magnoliopsida > Ericales > Theaceae > Camellia > Camellia oleifera. The sequence continues at coordinate 93,447,046 of CM039319.1, read as the reverse complement.
GTTTATACATTTTATTGATTTGCCCTTTTTTTTATTTTTTATTTTTTCCATTTTTTTATGCTGTTTATGGGGAAGGTAGGTTGTAACATTCCTTTTTTGTAGGAAAGGTGTTTCTGAGGCATCGTTGGTAGCTTATGGTGTTTCCCAGTTGGGTCTTTAACTGCTAATGTTTGTTTTGGCTGGATTGGAATACATTTTCTAGGGTTGGTGTTTTGGGTGTTACCGTTTCATTCTTCGGGGGTATACGATTGATGTGTTTTGGTGAGGTACATTCAGGTTGGTTTTTATGTCAGATTTGTGAATGGTTTTATTTCATTTTTTTTAATGTTGGTTACTGTGGCTGATTTGGTGATTTGGTGATGTGTATGTCGGTCTGCATGGGGGGATGGGTTGGAATGTGTACATGAGGTTTCTGGGGGTTTTTTTTTTTTATTTTAAATTTTGATGTTTCACTGTGGTAGTTTCCCGATGTCTGTGATTTGTCAATGAACTATAAGTCCATGTTAATGTTGTGGTTTTGTATTGGGATGCTCTGTTATTCATCTTCATGTAGGTCTGTTGTGTTAATTTTCTAGGAATACAACGCATGTGGAGGTAGGGGGTGGTGTAGCTGTCTTTTTTTTTTCAAGAACTACTCGACGGGTTTAATATGTAATGAACCAAACATTAAATTGTTATAACTTTATTGTTCATAATTATGTGTGCGAAATGTTTTACATTGTTATATGGTTTTCTCGCAAGCATGGAGGTGGCAATGTTGTTATTGTGTTCGTTCAAGCAGACTAACGCGGTGCTCCGTATTAACCAAACATTAAAATTTGCTCAGTTGGTTGACAATGTTTGCGAGAAGTTTGATATCTTCGAGCGAGATTTGGTTTATTTCTTATTCACCATACCTGGGTATAATAAGTTTAAGATTGATTGTGACGATAATGTGCAGAACATGTTGTCACTTGCAAAGTCATTCGGTCTCGAGCATATTGACGCTCTAATTCACGTGGGAAGTAATGCGTCGGGCATACAATGTGGTGTAACAGTGTCACCTGACGATGTGGGGTGCGAGACCATGGATTGGAGGACAGCCGATATGGAAGATTGAACTGATCTGTTGTCGTCATATTGTCCTCATAAAAAGAAGACATTTTTGTCCGCTGGCTGGGCCTTGGGTATTACATATGTTGGTCAATCTTTTTTGGGGGGTGCGTATGAATTCCGGACGGTACTTTGCAAGTATGCTGTCGAATGCGGTTTTCAGTTTAAGTATGTTAAAAATGACTCCTTACGAGTCACTGCTATATGCAAGTTTGCAACGTCGACTGGATGTGCTTGGTTGGTTCACACAAGGGTGTCTGCAGCGAACGGTATTTTGAGTTTGAAAATGTTCAATAGGGTGCATTCTTGTGGGGCTGCTGTACGGGCGTACAGGAACCCACGGATTAGGTCAGATTTGGTTTCCGATGTTACCGCAAGTTGTGTGCGTGAATAACCGCTCACCCGCCCAACAGACGTGGTCTTTGACATGAAAGACGGGTACGGGGTTAGATATTAGTTACCGGGTTGCTTGGTTGGGAGTGGAAAAAGCGAGGAATGAAATATTTGGTGATCATGCAATGTCGTTCGACCAACTCAGGTGGTATAGTGATGCTGTTATGCATAACAACCCACATAGTTATATTAATTTGGATTTCGATTAACAAACTGAGCGGTTCATGAGGTATTTTATATCTTTCCGTGCATGCATTGATGGGTTCAACAACTGCCGTCCGCTTTTATTTTTGGATGGTACATTTCTAAAGGGTAGGTTCAAAGGAACGTTGCTTGCAGCTACCGCTAAAGATGATAACCAAGGTACGGTTCACATTTTGTTGAAGTTTCTGTTGTACAGTTTGAGGGATATGATTTACTGATGTCACTCTGCACAAGATGTGCATTACATTCCTGTTTATTCATTTTTTTATCTTCTACTATCACCTAACTCACTGTTCATTTATGCCTAATGTTTACGCATCTCCTACAGGGTTATTCCCCGTTGCATTTGCTATTGTAGATTCGAAAAATTCATGTAACTGGGAATGGTTCTTACGTCATTTGTCCGAAATTATAGATTGTTCCAGGACTTTAACTTTTGTGTCCGACCGTAATGCGGGGCTATTACAATCCATGCGAACTGTTTTACCAACGGCACACCATGCATTTTGCTTACTACATCTGCAGATGAATCTTCGAGACCGCATGAAATATGTTAATGCGGATCAGAAAATCGGTCTCATACGGAAGTTACGAGAATGTCCTTACGCCCCTACAGTGAATTCTTTCAATCAGAAAATTGAAATTTTGAAGCAGTGTAGCCCAACGGTTGTTGGAAATTTTCTAAAAGATTTGGATCCTAAACATTGGTCTAACGCGTACTTCAGGTATGAGGTTAATTTACATTTACACTACGCAATTGACACCAATTTGTGTATAGTATGAATATAATTTATTTAATTTTGCTATCCCTACAGTGGCCGTAGGTACGGCTAGATGTGGTCTAACGCTGCTGAATCGTTCAACAACTAGATTCTCAAAGCTCGCCACCTTCCCATTACTCAACTGGGGGATGCAATTAGGGGGAAGATCATGGAACAAATGGCAAAGCGTAAGATCAAATCCACTGTGTGGGTTGGCGAGATTTGTCCGAAGATGGAAAAAATTTTGGTGCATGCATTCGAAGACAGCAAGTCGTGGATTGTGAGTTAGTCAGATGATAATGTTTTTGAGGTTCGTTCGTACCCATCGGTTTTAGTCAATATTGGCAGGCGCTCATGTTCTTGTTTCCAATGGCAACTGAATGGTTTCCCATGTTCACACGTGGTTGTTGCTTTTCGAAATAGTGGTAAGAACATTTACGATTACATCGAATCGTTTTACCAAGTGGTGGAGTACAGGGCAGCATATGCAGGTTCTATCCACCCAATTCCCACGGTGGAAAAACCCAAATTCACTGTCGCAAACTATCTCATTGGCCCACCTATTTATAAGCGTCCTCCCGGTGGGCCCAAGAAAAAAAGAATTCCGTCAAAGGGTGAAGTTGTTCATCGTATTCGGTGTGGACGTTGTGGCAAGATGGGTCATCACAATAGGAAAACGTGCAAAGAACCAATGTAGCATGCTGGACGTATTTTTTCCCCCATTTTCTGCCCAAACCAAATTCTTAAATAATTACTGAAGACTACATTACTTATTACGACATTAAGTGATACCAACATTTACCTTTAGAGCAGTTTGTATTACTTAAATTTTTTGGGACGTACATTATTTATTTTATACATTCGGTTTAGTTCGTTAAATTTAAATTCATTTGCCCATTGGATTATGTATTTACAAAATTTCATTGCACTACTTTCGGACTACATATCATTTTCTAGGTCGTTACGCCACATTTCATACAACATTCACAATGCAGCCCCATTTACGGTGGCCAAGTTCGTACCCTATCAGTATTGTTCGTTACCAATGTTCAGTGGCATCAAACATTAACTATTCCTGTATAGTAGTTCAAAAAACATGATGGTGTAGTATTTTCCTTATTTCCTCCACCGGATTGGGGTTGGCATCCTCGAAATGCTCTATTTTACACTTTATGCATTCGTGGTGGTACAAGAAATTATATTGTTTCAATGTGCAAACATTACGAACAACCTCCATATCAGCTCCTTGTCAAGTACATACTAGTAACCACAAATTGGAAATACAAATAAATTAAATATGATGCAAATCATGTTTGCCATATTTCAAAATAGGATTACGTATTAATTGTATGTGGTAGTTATTACAATCACTGCCATTAGATCAACGTACGCTACCTTTGGAACAACTGATAGACATTCAAAACAATTCTAACCTATAATATACCAAGACAAACAACATATCCTCTAGAATACGCCAAATGTTCACAGCCACAATAACGCTTTCGCAAAATTATTTATTTAAATCAACCATCAAAAACAATCAAAGCCAAAGCTAGTTATCATAATAGGACAAAAACCACCATAAACACATTTTGTACGTCAAAAAACAAAAATAGTGTGTATTCCATACGCCCGTCAAGTGCTTTGTGGTTCAAAAAAATTTTCTAATGCAAAACAGTTTAGAAATTTAACTTCGGTGTGAAAGGTGTAGCCAGACAGTCCAGTGCACACAGCCCTCTAACCGGATCATTTAAAAACATCTTCACTATTGACGCCCGTAGCTCGTTTGGCGTTTCTCCGTCCATCGCCTTCCCAATTTCGCCTCCCTCCATGTACTACTTTATGATGTAACATACGAAAATGCCACAATCCGTCCTTCTCCGTCAAAACAAATCAAGCTTTGTCAACACCAAACAGTTTGCAAAATAAATCATTTCATACAATAACTATCAATAAAACACAATAACTTCACTTCGGTCCATATCACCGAAACCCATTTTTCAAAATGTAATAATCCTACTCTATGTTACAAAAATATTGATCCCATAGTTACTTGACGATAGCAGCATCAATCAACTCACATTAAACGTTAATTTAGTTATAATTTTTTTTACATGAACCTACAACATTTGGCACCATTCAAATCATTTCGGTTAAGGGAAACCATTACGTTCCCCCATACGAAATCCCAAAAAAAACCATACCTATTAATTGTTCCCCCCTCCAAATCCAATCAGCTGCACACTATACTATTGCATATATAAGTCAATACAAAAAAAAAATCCAAACTTATGTATCCGGACCCTGCTGTGGACAGTCAATCACTGGAATGAGCGACCCGTCAAAATTCGACGCTTTAACACTTCTAGATTCCAACCTTGGTTTGACAAATTTATAGTAATATTCTTCCACCCATTGCTTCTGCAAATTCAATGGTCTCATAAACGTTACACCACCGAAACTAACATCAACCCAAACTAAGTATAGCAAACCAACATGATATTAATGGGTGCTCAAATTAAATAACTGAAAGTGCTTGTGAAATAAAACAACCACCACAACTTCGGGCATGCGTATTCAGCGTCCCGGGCTTACCACTTTCAGTGCTTCGTTATAATATTCATCCCGTACGCCTCGCCTTGGTTTCAAAGAGTTATAATACTTCCATGTCCCATTGTTTGTGTCATTCACCATTACAATCCAATGTTTGGCATGATACACTGGGTAATGGGTGTATCTATGACCTTGCGCTGCTTTTGTTTGCACGTTCAGATACTTCATCCGTGACATAGCACTCGTACTCCGCATCACATCCTGTTGTTTGTTTCCAATGAAAAATGTTTAATAATAACAGAACATTGAATTAAAATCTACATGTATAATTCAAACCTTCCCAACAAGCACACGTACCGCACATAGGCTGCTAAAAACATATGACGTGCCTACACCTTCATCTTCACAAACACCATTTTTTTGCAACCCCTTTAGCATGGCTGCATATGCATCAATTACCTACGCATCACACAAACAACGTCAATAATGTTACACTGAAATAAAAACAGTAATAGAAAATGACAACACTCAAACACACATCCACACAACAGCCACATATCCCTCACGCTCACTTACGTTCCCTTGAATTGAGACACGTTGCACTAAATCACGAACATCTGGAAATCGGACTTGTATACCATTCTCGCCTCCATCCCATATCAGCGCCCTGCAACCAATTTGTAAGTGCAAGCATTTTTGTATACATTTCAATGCACACCCTATTCAATCTAACACATATGCAGTGGACTACTACCAATGTGCAAATGTAGCAGTTGACCGACCATTCAGGGCGTAGTCAAATTGTTTTCACAACGAATGTCATTACAAAATTCGTGCCACAGACAACTTAGCAAATTATATCATAGACTCTAACTGCACAAACACATAGGCAGTGACCACTACACAATTTTAGGCCATTACCAATTTCAGGCCCATAGCAACATATTAAATTATAATGGCGCATCTACTATGTCACACTGTCGATACTTTGGAATATGACAATATTAAGAGTTACCCGTCGCCGTCAAAGCTACAAATTCTCTTCAGCATGTCCTCTTCATCTTTGAACATGGCCCACACAACATGCTTCATGGTCATTACAAACCTGTGCCACATTTTGCACTTAGTTCCTACATCCTTAATCTCGTATATGACTTCCGGACCCACTGCCCCCTTGTTTCCCATCTTCCAATTTTGCTTGCCAGGACACACAAACTTCGGATACTCATAGTCAGCAAGTCTTAATTCACGTCGTTCCTTGCACTTTAATCTTCTCACCCAGGATGTCATCTTTCGACTCGGACTATTAACACCACCGTCGCCTGCTCCAGCTGCACCCACATTAACAGGGACATCATCTTCACCAGCTTGTAGACCTACATTGCAAACCCCAACATCCTCAGAAACTGTGGCAGGCTTACTTTTACCGCAGTGAACATGTTTCTGACCTAACCCATTTACCCAATCCATTTCCTCCATATGTTGTGCTGACCGATCCACATTTTCGTTAACTTTTTCACCAACGCTAACAGAATGTTGCACACTTTCACAACTTTGCACATTTCCTGACCCATTACTTTTCCTGGAATAATTTCCACATGGCGCCTACTGGTTAGAATTATCCGTTGCAGCTGAATGGGTCACTTCATGTACCTCACGGTTGTCAACATCGTCTTCCAAGGTTGTTATTCTCTCCTCCAGCTTCCTAGCTAGTGCGTTCAGTCGAGCAATCTCGGCATCTTTTCCCACAAGTACACTTTTGTAACTAATAAACAGATTACAGGCCTGTGCACCAACAATTCTCTCTGCGGCCTCAACTCTACTGTCTAACTCACAAACGCGTTTAGTTTTTGCCTGCAATTCGAACTCCAGATCAGTAATTCTTCTTGTTGCTTTACTTAATTGTTCAATTAAATCCGCTGCCCTGTCACAATTACTGCTGCCGGGTGGTGTACTAGACAATTCTAACAGGTCGGGAAACAAGACAGGCCATTCCTCCCCAGCTGCCAACTTTTTCCCATCCTGTTTCTTTCTACCACAAGTCTGCGCTACGGGAATATATTCTTTCTTCATTTCAGACGTAAACTCAACCTCACCCCCATTTGGCGAATCTGGTTGCCAACAATCCAAACTCGGTTCTTTGACATTAACTGCGTCAGTAACCACATTGTCAACACCCCCATCCCACGTACTTACCGGTTGTACCTCAAAAACATGTACACCCTTATCATCAGTTACGGTCGCATCTGCTAATCCTTTCACAAAATACCGTTCAATGATCATCCCATTTAGTTTATCAGTATTAACCTGCGTTGAAAAAATAACCAACAAACATTTACACTACTTCAATTACACTTCAACCAAACATGAACAACAAATCAGCAACAAGTCATAAGTAATACCTTAATGGAACCCTCAATCGACAATTCAACACCTTTCAATTTCCTTACGAATTTCCCAAGGTTCCATCGGCAAAACCGTGGTGACACTTCGCGCCTATCCGGTTCCATAATTGATGTGTGCTCACAAAGAAGAAACTGCAGAAATGGAGATGTAGTGTTATAAAAAGCATGAAGTTTTTGAAGTTACGTTTTTAATTGTATGTACACTACTATACTTACAAACTACTACACATACCAGTAATGCTACAACACATCCGGTAACTTTTTCCGGCCTACTGTGCGTTTCGTTCAACGATCCAATCAGCGCATTACGTATGGTTACTGTACAATCGTACTGGCGCAACGTTTCCAATTTGTCAATCACTCGCACGAAGGCCCATCCAATTGACTCGCCCGCCACTGCAAAAAATAACTTCCCACATATATATAGGCACATCAATTTCACAACGTCTTCGTCATCACGTTCCGTGCTCCCCCGTATTGCCACCATAAGTAAGCCTTTGATAACCTTGGCGGAAAGCCTATTGACGTTTGGACACCGTTGTTGGATAAAATCAGAAGGTGGCTTCCCAAAATGCGTCAAATTTAACTTGTCCTTCCCACACTGAATTCCAAAAATCAATCAGACATTGCTGTTACGTAGTGGTAGCCCTCTTCCCCCAACGTAGAACTTTTCATCTATTGGATTGTATGTTTGAATTATACAACACACGGTTGCATCACACTTCATAAACGCTTTGGGATCCAAATTATGTACTCGGATTGCGTTAATCATGAGCCAAAAAGGTGTCTTCTTTAATTGTTTTACGTGACCAGCACCAAACTGAAGTTCCTGCATAGTTTTTATAGCACCGGAAACATTCGAACGATACATTAACTTCGCTGTGTCTACAACACCTTTCCTGCCAGGTTGTGCCACTAGTCTAGATTTTTTGAATGGTAGCTTTGCTTGCCTCTTTGTTGCCAAACGGGTTGATGTCTGCATTGTAGAACGAGAGCGTGGACTTTTCTCCTGACCATTGCATTTCACACCTAGTCTTCTTGAACTGCCTGCAACAATGTTAAAATTACTACATTACCATACAAAAAACATCACCAGTTTCACAAGCCATAAGCAACCAAAGCGGCTCACAACTACAACGAACAAATGTTTACATTAACTATTTAACACCAATATACAACCAACATCAATTTTACTTGGCCCTAAAACAGAGGTCCCCCTACCCAAATTAAACTACCACACAGCAATGTACAATGCCCATCACCTTCAAACTAAAAACACATATTAGCTCCATCGAAACACAATTACACTTCAATCATTCAACAATAACACCAATATAACGTCCCCGCATCTCATACACAGCAGTCGTCTTCCAAATACGTGCCAACAAAGTTATATACTGTACGTGTAAAACCGACATACATACATTACTTTAACCGCTTGAACCACCTATTGTAACAAATAAATAAATAAGAACCAATAAGTAATTTAACATGCCCAACAAACAGGGGTCCCCCCAACCACCTTAACTCACAAGCAACATTCCCACCATAACGTTGTATTCAACACAGAACAACACCCACTTATCAAATACCCACACGAATACACCAAACTACTTTACAACCAAACAACACCCTCACAATTGTCACACTCAGAAGTACCAAATACCAATGTACAATGCCTTATTCCTTTATAACAAAAATTAAACCAAAATACCATGTCATTGTTAACGTTTACACACAACATAATAACATAAAAACCCACCCTTACATCAAATAAAAACCCATACCTTGCGTTATGTTCTCCACAATCGTTTTCCGTGGACGGCAATGTCTAACTGTCTGCTACACTGTTGGAGATACGTTCTAAAACTTGGTCAAACCCTCCCCAACGACGTTCGCGACATATTTTGAAGGACAAATGTAATCAACTGTTGGATTGGGCAACTAGGGTTTACAAACGTAGTGGACTTCTAATTTCATCAACAACATCAACATTACCAAACTCAAATCAAAATCACACTAAATCCACGCCAGAAAACACTGAAACATCGGATTCAATCACCCAAAATCACACCAAATCCAACACTATTCCACATTCACCGTTGCAGTTTCGATCGCCCCAGTTCACTGTTGAACTTTTCCGTAAATTGCAGATAAACATCGCCCCAAATTAACCCTCACTTTCCCAACCCCACGCGCCCAAATCATAGGTAGTCTTGTCTTTACACTTAAAATAGGACCTTTTAGTTCTTCAAAAAAATGTTAGGACTAACTGGTCCAACATTCCCAATATTAGGATTTAACGGTTTTTAAACTATTTGCAAATGCATGTCAACATATGTAGTATGTCCCAAAAAGATTATTTATTCATTTATCTATGTTTATAATATATTTTTTTTTAAAAATAGTTAAATTGGTTAGACAAAATAAAAAAGATACTTTTCTGTATCCTTTTGCAAGACATTTTACCTCTTGCCGTTGAAGTTGCTAATAGCTCAAAACATCAATAATCAACATATTAAAACTTACAAAATTAAAAACATACCAAAGCCCATCTTTCAAAAGTCATCCAGCTAAAGTTGTCTAATCCTCAATATGTCAACTATCTAAAGCTTGCCTTAAATTAGTTCTTCATTAATAAAACATCAATAATCAACATATTAAAACTTACAAAATTAAAAACATACCAAAGCCCATCTTTCGAAAGTCATCCAACAAAAACTGTCTAATTCTCAATATGTCAACTATCTAAAGCTTACCTTAAATTAGTTGTTCATTAATTTTTATATTTATCCAAAATACAATAATAATAACTCATAAAAATAAAAAAATATCTTCATTCTTCAATTACATTCATCCAAGATCCACTCCCCCCTCCCCCCCTCCAAAAAATAAATAAATAAATAAAAATGTGCAAACTCCACCACATTTGACTACTCAAATTTTCATCATGCACAGCAATGAACCCTACACAAAAAATACATACAATTTGTTTAGTCTTCAATCTTCATAAAATTGTCCAAATAAATAAATATATATGTATATATATATATATATGAGAGGGTAATTTGCGCTGTCTACCCGCACAAATAGGCCAAGCTAGGTTCATGGACTCTTGGGTTTGGGCCGAGCTAAGCGTTGTTGGGCCGAGGTTGGGTTAGCTTGGTTGTCTTCCAACGGTGCTCCGGTGAGATAAGTTGGTCTGAGCTATCCTCAAATGACCGGTCAAGCGCTATTGGGCGCTTGGTGATGGCAAGGTTAGTTTGAGTGTCGCAATGTTAACATAGTGGCATGTTGGGCTGGGTTTGCGCGTTGCTCGATTGTCAGTACAGTTGCCCGATTAGGTGCCTTGCAAAGAGTTGTGTTATCTCACTTGGTTTGCAGTGAGGAGGATGTGAAATGATAAGCATTATTGTCTAGGAATGTGATTCCTAGTAGAACTCTATGAGGGAAAATTAGAGTCCTACTAGAATTTTGCCATGAAAAACTTATAAAAGTTCAGACCTAACCAAATTCTAGGTAGCACAACTTTAGTTCCTGAATTCACAAAGTTTTTTCCCATATTGATCTTGAGTGCTAACTTAAGCATTAAAGAGGTTTTCCGGTACACACCCACCAGTAAGCTCACGTTCTTGTAATTTTAGGGCGAACAACGACGTTTGGAAGATCGTGAGCTTGGTTACTAGGATTATACTTCCGCAAATATTTTTCACTCATACAATTGGCACTGTCTGGGTCCAATTTCGACAGCTAGACACCAGAAGCTAACAGAAGGCGTGAAGATTTGCCTCTTGCCACTTCCATGACGGAATTGGACCCTTAAAAGAGGAACCCTCACAGGGGTGCATGAGATAAGCGCGCTTCAAGCCCCCAACGTTCTCGAAGCCCAAATGGGTAAAGATGACGAAGAACGTCTGACACCAAGGCTTGGAGAACAGAGTTAGGGAGCACAATGAGATAATAAAGAAGATGGCAGCGAACATAGAACTTCTAAAATGCCAGGTGAGAAGAAAAAGTGTTGCTGAGGTAGAAACCCATGATGAGCTCACCCAATCTTGTCATTCTAGAGACTAAAACAAACATGATATGTATATACCTTCGAGTAGCAAAAGTTACAAAATGGGCAATTCTTAGTTGAGATCTATCAGATCTTGATCGCATCATTCCAGGTCTATGAGATCAAGGATGGAGGAGTCGTATTCTCAAGGGAATAGCTACCACCCATCGCATACTCATCGGACCTCATCTATCTATTCAGAATTACCCAGATCAGAGGACTTACGGACAGTCCTTGACGAGAGGACTCAAAGGCAAGAAGTTGTCCAAGTAAGCCATCCACACTGGGTGCCTGCCTTAAAGACATTGACTCCCAGGACGCATGGCAGCGTGGAGGAGAATGTTAGTACCACGCGTTGCTTATGACGCAGCAGACAGAGTACTAGCAAGACTGCAGAGTACGTCATTCTCACCGGAGATTGAGAATGCGTAGCTTCTTATAGGTTTCAACCAACCAAAGTTTTCTATTTACGATGGGAAGTCAGATCCTTACATGCATCTTAGCCATTTTAGACAAGTCATGGCTATTCACAAAAAGAACAATGCCTTGATGTGCATCTTGTTTCTGTCAAGCCTAGGGGATTTAGGCTTGACCTGGTTCAAGAAGTTGCCTGAAAGCAGCATTGCTTCTTGGGCACAGCTTGTAGAGGCATTTGTTATCAGATTCAAAACAAACACCAAGACGCCTAAAGAGGTTGATCACTGACTGGCCATTGACATGGATAAGAAAAAGTCCCTGAAGTCATTCAACTATAGGTATTGGGAGGCATTTAATGAGATTGGTAAATGTCCTTCCAACATTACTATTGCTCAATAAAAGCGCGGTTTACTAGTCGGACATAGACTAAGAGACTCGCTAACCATTGTACCCCTTTGACCATGAAGGCTCTGATGGAAAAGGTTAACCAACACATTAGACTGGAAGAAGATGTTGCCTGGGCAAAGCCGATCCAGGCACGGTTATGGCAGACAAAAAGGCTACTGCCAAACTCAATACGGTTGGAAAGAATGGGAAGCAAGGCGGTAACTACAATAAGAGCCGCAATAACAACTGGAGTGACCCCCCGTTGAATGACGAAGAGGCAAAAGCAAGGAAATTGAAAATTTGCACCGCCATCTCTACGGTATTCAAAAGGCCTATTTACCATATCCTCAGCGAGATACGAAACAAGCCATATGTTAGATGGTCAACCAAATTAGGAAAAGCGCAGAGAGGTTACGATGAAAAGTATCGCTACACTTATCATGATGAAAGGGGGCACCAGACTAAGGATTGTGTGCCGCTCAAACGACACTTAGAAGAATTGGTTATGGCAAAACACTTAGACCACTACATCGAAGGTGGAGTAAGGGTAGCCCTCCGAAAATCAAGACATTCCAAATGGACTGTCCCTAGATGCCCCTTCTTAAGGAGTCATCAATGTGATCTATGGGATCATTAAGCCTAAGCAAGTTTGCGAGCTCAGATGCATAATAAAGAAGGTTGAACACATGAGAGAAGTTCTCAGTGTCCAGCCAACTTTCAAGAGGGGAATGACAGAAGAGAAGAATGTGATCTTCTTCTCTAATAGGGATTTGAAAGACTTCATAATCCCCAGAACGAAACGCTAGTGGTAACTTTGCGTGTCAAAGACTTCAACATCAAGAGGATCTTGATTGACCAAGGTAGATCGATCAAGATTATGTACTATGATGCTTTCAAGCAACTCAGGCTGGATGACAAATACCTTGCACCTGCTACGTCTCCTTTGGTCGGCTTCAATTCAATGCCAGAATGGCTAGTAGGTAAGATTATACTACCAGTCAAAGTGGGTTCAGCAATCAAATAAGTGGAGTTTTGGATTTTTAAGTTTAGTTTGGGAAGAGCGTGGTTGCATGCCATGCAAGCCACAGCTTCAACATATCATCAAGTGGTTTGATTTCCCAATGCACAAGGAGTTATTAAAGAAGTCTTGGGAAATTAGATCATGTCTAAATAATCCTTTGTTACTGTGAATGGCAATCGAGCTGCCAAGGGATTTGTTCAAATGATAAAAGAACTAGAGGACGCAGAGATGTTTGAGGATGTTTGCAAAGAGGCTGGACAAAAGGTCGTTGAAGGGCTTGTGGAAGTATGGGTTGATAAGAATGACCCAAAAAATTTCTTATTTCTTGATTCATTATTGTCGAGCAAAGAAAGGAATGAGATCATGGAGTTTCTGATCTCTAACATTGAAGTGTTTTCTTGGACACCATATGACATGCCTGGCATTGATCCGAGATTTATCTGTCATCAGCTCAACGTCAATCCACATGCTAGACCGGTCACACAGAGAACTCACAGGTCAACTACGCACCAGGCGGAAGTTGTGGCCGAGGAAGTAGGGGAACCTATTGGAAGTAGGGGCAATCATTGAGTCCATTACCCAAAATAAATCTCAAATACTACTGTTGCACCAAAGAAAAATGGTAAGTGGCATATTTGCATCAATTATATGACAATCAACAAAGCGTGCCTAAAGGATAACTTTCATTTGCCAAGGATTGATCAGTTGATGAATTCAACGGCAGGGCATAACCTACTTATCTTTCTAGATGCATGCCGTGGATATCATCAGATCGCTATGTATAAGCCTGACTAGAAGATCACTTCCTTTACAACTCCAAGGGGTTGTACTGTTATAAGGTCATGCCCTTTGGCCTAAACAATGCATGGATAACATTTCAACAGATGGTCACCAAAATGTTTGCTCCATTGTTTGGAAAAACAACGAAGGCATACATTGATGATATGTTGATCAAGAAGAAAAATGAATATGACCATCTCAACGACCTTTCAAGGATGTTCCAAATTTTGAAGAGTTATAAGTTGCGTTTGAACACATCTAAGTGTGCATTCGATATTGGATGAGGAAAATTTCTAGGCTTCTTGGTGACTAACCGACAAATAAATGTAGATCCCTCACAAATTAAGGCAATTCAAGACTTAGTGACTCCCAAAGAAGTGCAACATCTAGCAGGATTGGCATCTTCACTGAACAAATTCATTAGCTGGTCTTCAAATCATTGCAGATCATTCTTCCAGGCATTAAAGTCTAAGTTCAGCTACAATGAAGAGTGTGATCGTGTTCTAAAGGAATTGAAACAGTACATGTCTTCTCCATTGCTCTTGGTGACCCAGTACTTAAAGAAGAACTATATTTGTACCTAGTAGTTTCTCAACATGATGTTAGCGCGGTGCTTGTGTGCGTAGAAGGAATACAACACTTACCAATTTTTTGTGTGAGCAAAACTATGCTTAGCGCTAAGACAAGGTACCTTCCATTGGAGAAGCTCACCTTGGCCTTGGTGATGGCATCTAGAAAGTTGTCACACTACTTCTATGCACATACAATTGTGGTATTGACTAAATTCCCATTAAAAGCCTTGTTTGAAAAGGCAGATTTTTCTAGAAGAATTTTAAAGTAGGCAGTAGAGTTGGGACAATTCAACATCAAGTTACAACCTAGAACTGTAATAGAAGCCCAAGCTTTGGCAGATTTCATTGTAGAGTTCTCTCCAGGAACTCATTTTGTTTGCTCAATTGATCTCACTGAACAAAAAGAGCAAGGGGGTAGGCACAACAAGAATTTGGCAGATTTCATTGTAGAGTTCTCTCCAGGAACTCATTTTGTTTGCTCAATTGATCTCACTGAACAAAAAGAGCAAGGGGGTAGGCACAGCAAGAATTGCTCAGCCTCCTCCCACCTTGCAACAAGTGGAAGCCCTACCTCAAACGAATGAACCTTATAATGTGCCATTGAGTGTGGCAATGGTGACATTTTTCACTGGACCCAATGATACGCTGCAAGGGGTAAAAAGGTAGACCAAGCTGCAAAGGATTCAATTTACAATGATGTGCCTAAAAGGGATATGGTAGGGCAACCGAGCAAAGATATCAAGAAATCAAGTACATCACTTGGATAGACCCAACAGTCCCCCAGATATCAAAGCAAAACAGTCTTCGATGGTCTACGAGGCCCCTAAAGTTCCTATTTTTCTTTTATTTTACTTAAAGAGAGTTATGAAGATTTCATTTTGTTGTAATATTTTTATTTCTCTCCTCTTTTATTCGGATTTGTAATATTCAAAGCATTATAATAATTCCCCTCCTACATCTTTCTATCCCGTTCTTTTATTTGCTTTCCATATTTGTACATATGCAGTATATTTTGGTCTTGTCATCATATCCATGCTTTACATCCATGCTTCATGCCTTAAGATCTGGCTAAATTTTCATCTGAGGATTTAATCGATTATTATGTGATTTTGTGCACTACCTCATGTCTTGAGATGATTCATATGTCATATAATAGAAGCCAGATCGTTAGTTGCATTTCATGAGTGAATTGTATTAGGATCTTGTATATAGGATCATGCATTTGTTTACGAACTTTGTTTTATAATTGTTTGTGAGACGTCAGTAAATATGTAAGTTTGTGCTTTAGCATCTCGCATGTGTGTGATTTTCTTACTATGTTTAGCATTCTATCATGTGGCTATGTGCTTATTTGATATAACTCTATGCATGCTAGTGGGTGAAGGTTGTATTGTTTAATTTGGAACAAAATTAATTTTCATGACTGCCCTATTCAAAACATTTTCGAAATATATGAAATCAACTAATTCCAAAACAAATGACACAGTTTATACTTGTTTTGCTTCACGTGGTAAATTTTAGGATTTAATAAATAATTAGAATATGAACATATAAAGTTAATAAAACTCATATCATGGCTTAGTAGAGGCTGATCTTTTGATCAACCTTTCATATCTAAGGTTCCGTGCCAAGCATCTCGGTTACGATGAACAGTGGTCTTGGCACGAGTCACGGGTTTTCTAATTTTTCCAAAACATTAGGTGGCGACTCTAAGATCTGATGAAGCAATCTATTCTGGCAAAGAATTTGTAATGAAATGGATTTTCTATAAAAGTTGTCAAATATGGACTCTCATAGATGTTCCACATTGTACTTGTGAGACTAGATCAAAAAAATTGAGGGTCCAAACTATTAACACGCACGGGTACCCCCCGGGCGGTGTTACACTCGTCGGCTACCGTAATGGCAAAAAGGAAACTCAACTCTCGTCGACTCTTAAGGTCATACAACGGAGGCATAGGACTATCGTCTCGGTTGCACATAAAATAGAAGCACTCTCCTAATGGCGTACACACCAATATCGTCCTACGATGGCAATCTATCAAAGCCTAGTAATGAGTCAACCAATCTATACCTAGGATTACATCGAAAACATGCATATCAAGAACACTAAAATCGAAAGAGAGCCAATTCGTGACCTCAATCTCATAGGAGTGGCATACTCGACCCAATACCACTATCTCCCCAATAGGTGTCTCCACCAACAGCGGAAATTCCAATAGGTCAAACTCTAAACCCAAAGTGGATACAAGAGAAGACGATATGAATGAATGAAATACACCAGTATCAATTAACACATTGGCAATAGAGTTGAACAACAAAAAGTTACCTCTTATTATGGAAGGTGCTAGCAACTAATTCGGCGTGGTAACAACATACACATGCCCTGAACGCCTCTACTCTGTCTGCTCACCCCTCAAATCATAGGCCTGATACACGAATTGAACCAAAGTGGCTCCCAGATTGGCCCTCGAGGGCTGTGCTAGCTAATGGCTTTGTGTCTACCTCAAACCAGACACACCAAATGTGCCACCAGACTAGGAGCAAAACCTCCTCAAGTGCCCTAACTGTCCACACTAATAATAGGTAGGCAGCTAACCTCTCCTCTAACTATGGCTCTGAAATGAGCCGAAGACGGTACAGACTGTTGCCCTCCTTCTCTCTATGGGCAAACTGAAGACTTGTGGCCCAACTGACCACACTTGAAGCAAGTGAGCCTACCCTAATTACCTTTCCTCGATCTCGAACTTGGTACTAGAAAGGTGGATCTAGATTGTGTGGCCTGGGATTGTTATGGGTTGGAACCCCTTTGTCATTTGTTGTCCTTAGTGTCCCTCTAAACATCCTAGGGCCTCTACCTAGAGCCTCTCATCCACTCCTCTTCTACTTGGATCATGGTCTCTAAGTGGGCCGCCAACTCTACAAGACGGTCGTAATCCCTAATCATTGATCTGGCCACCTTGAAAATGAGCCCGGTTCTTAATCTCTTCTCGAACTTCATGCATCGGCATTCTTCCGTCGCCATAAGTTTCGGTGCAAATCTCGACAAGCTAGTGAAAGTCACCTCAAACTTGGCTACCAGCGTGTTAAGCTGCTTGAGCTTTAGAAACTGGCCTCTAAACTTTTCCTTAGCTATGGATGGCAAAAACTTATCCCAAAAAGTATTGATAAAGGCCTCCCAAGTCACCCTGATATGCCTTTGCGCAAACTTTCACCACTGACCCGCATTTTCCTTCAACTGGAAAGACGCCAAGGTCACCCTTAAACCGTCACCTTCAATGCCAAGCATCTTGAACATTTTCACTATTTGTTCCAGCCACTCGTCAACCTTCAGTGGTTCCTTCGAATCCCCTAAAAACTCGGCCAGATTTGACCTAAAAAAGTTTCTCTTTAGAAAAGATGGCCTTATTTTTGCAACATAGGTCTAGATTTGATTCTCAGCCCTGAGAATGTCCATGGATTCCGGTAATACTCCTGCCATTTCATGGGTTAAAGGGCCTATGGCATACTGACTTGCTGGTCAGCCACGTTAGCCTGACCAACTCCCTCTTCTTGCGCCAAAATTTCATCTGATATCAGCACCTCCTACCGTCTAGGCCTTCCACACCTACCACCACCATGTCCTCGTCCTGACATTCTAATAAAGGTAATACCATAGTTTAGCACATTTACAAATGTGCCAAAGCTAACTCACTCATATCCTAATACAGTGGACAATAATTAATTCATTCCACATAAGCATCGGGTCACATAATCACAAATGAATTTCCTTCCTAGATAACTAATTAGTGTATGAATAAGCAAGAGTTTCAGTTAGAATAAGCAATGATCAAGTGCTCTTCTAATAGGACTTCTAGAAACTCGTAGTTCCAAGCAATATCTTAGGAATCAAATTACATACTCATCGAGTCATATAAACATGTTATCACATAGCATACCAGGTCTACTTCTAATACCATCTAGCGAGACAAACCCATTGTGGTAAAAACCACGTCCCACGATCCCAAACTATTCAAATCTAGTTTCTCTGATACCAAGTTGTAACGCCCCGAAATAATAACAGCCACCCCACATCATAATATTCCATTTATACTCCTTAATCATACAAAAGTTGACATGTATATGTATACACTTGAATCTATAATATATGACATGTGTACATGAATTGAAATAAAAGTAGAATCAAGTAATTTTATACCCTAATGGCTACATCTTTCCAAGTCAATGCTTGGTTACAACAAAAAAAGTTTAACTCAATACAGTTAAAGCCCAAGGCTTGTACAAAAATAATTACATCAAAAGAAAAACCAAAAAAGCTCTTGGCTCCAAGTCCTCCCAAGCTATGTGCTTGATAAAGGCATATTATCAGCACCTGAAAGTTATTTTCCATATAAGGTGAGCCAAAGCCCGTTAGAGATACTTTAACACAATTTATAAATCTTAACTAAGTCATAAGGTGAATGCATATGCATGTCATTTGTCAAACGTTTTACATTTCCATCCCAAACAATGCAATGTCAAGATCATGTATTAAGTTTATAAAAATATCCTTTTATATCAAAAAACAGGACAGTGGATACAAAATACTAAGAATCTCTAGGCACGTATCTGCCAGTAGGCTATACAAGCACTATCAAAGCCATTTTACCGGTACTATCCAAAAGGATTGGCACCTAATCGCGCGGGTTTCTAGACTTTCACCAAGGACACACAGGCCAACATAATAACCACAATCACACCCCCTAATCAAATTCACCAAGATATGTACCCCTTTTTTTCAACACAATACATTTTTAATACTTAAGTATGAAATAATGCTCAATGCAAATGTAACAACCCCACTCTCTAATTAGCTACTAATCCATAATTAAGAATGTTAATCAAATGATTAGATGAAATCATGTGTTAATTGTGCATTTCACATGTTATTTGTGATTATATCTGTCTAATATAGGAATATCTGTTTGAATTTCCATTTTGACATGCGAATTAAAGGCCTTATCGGCATCTGAACACGAAAATGCTTAGGTTTACATGTTATTTGGGATTTTTAGAATTTTATAGTAAATTTAATTAGATTTCGATTCAGAATTGAATAATTAAAATAAATTGAATTAGATTAACCAACTTAAACTATACTTAATTTAATCTCACTAATCCCATCTATATAAGCTAAACCAATTCTAGAAACACTTACATACACACACCATCTTCATTTACTTGAACTCAACAAAACGTGAGAAGAAGAAGAAGGAGAAAAAGAAGTTAAGACCAAAAGAGGAGAAAAGAAGGAAATTGCTAGGCAATTAAAAGGGAATTGGAGGATTCAAGCAAGAAATTACTAGAACTCAAAGAATTGAGGACTCTAGGTAAGAATCATAGTCTTAAACTTGGTATTCAAGACATTAGTGTATGAATTCAATAATTGTAAGTGTTTGAACATGAGAATTGAGCTTAGAAGGTAGAATTGAGGATGAATACATACATGCATGCATATTTCATAACATTTTGAAGTTATTTTCCAAAGACTTCCCTCATGTATGCACTTATCATAGCTTGGTTTTGAGAATTCACCATGTTTCATATCAATTTATCCTAATTGCGCATGTTTTGGAAGCTTTGAATTCAAAACAATGCATGCATGTTATATACATATAAGTTTCAAGTTTGGTTTTGGATAATTGGCAAGCTTTTGGGCCTTGATTTTGTGAATTGATCTTCATTTCATGTTTTTCTACAAGTTTCTAAGTGTTTCTTCAAGCTTTGGCCCAAAATGATGTGTTTTGAAGCTTTGAAATTGGTTTTGAACTTGAAACAGAAATCTAGAAATTCCAAAATTTGGTTGTACCGCTCGAGCGACCAAACCGTCACTCGAGCGTAAATTGTGAGCTCTCAAAAGTTTTGCAGAGTTTGATGGTTGGCTTGAACGACCATAAGACTGCTCGAGCGACCACCCTTTATTTTTGATATTGGCTTGAGTGACTAATGTGTTGGCTCGAACGTAAAATGAGAGCTCTCAGTACTTTTGTAAATTTTGCAGACTGCTCGAGTAACCAAAGCTTCGTTCGAACGAATTTCTCTATTTTCAGAAATTTTGCAAAGTGTTTCACAGTGTATTATTACATTATCATTCCATCTTTGGCCTTCTTAAACCAAGGATTAGGCCATGTTAATGAGGATATGAATTAAAAACACACTAAGAAAGAAATGTAAGAAGACAAGTGTGTTCATAGATTGTGTTTCAATGTTTATCTATCATGTGTTATGTAGGTCAGACGCTGCACTTTGGTCACGTGTTTTAAGGAGTCAACTGTGAGTAACAACGTTATAAAGCTATGTTCAAATTATAATTATTTTCTATATCATATTAAGTTCTATTTCTGAAACGGCACTGTTTACTAAATGAATGATTGTTCTATTTTATGAACTGTATTCGTGGCATCCATAGCATCTATTATTGCTACTGATTACTGCTACTGTTATAAAGATCTCTGTCAGTTTCAATCTTTGGAACTACTATTTACTGTATTAATGGCTATCACTTATGACTGTTCAGTCTTTATGACCTACTGTAGTGTTTTGCTATTGAATGTACCACGTATGACTGCTATGATTTCAATATATTTTATTTTTTTTGATCGACAAATGTTAGTTGTTAGTTGTTAGATTAGCATCTATGGAAGAAAATCTCCCCACCCTTGGCAAAGCATCTAAGTACTTACACTTCCTTAATTCAACCCCCTCTAAGGGGAATTGAACCCATGACCTCTTTGGGACTAAGCCCTAAGGAATGCATAGTGGCCAACTAGGCTAGGCCTAGTTGGTTGCTATGATTTTAATATGAATAACAAGTTATGAGATAGTAATTGAGAAAGTGATCCACTGATTAGATTGATTGTTTTTATTACTGTACGGACATCATTCATAACCCCTTTACACAGTTGTTATTCACTGGACTCTAGCTTACTGTATTATTTATGTATGTAGGTAATCAAGCTCAGGACCGGACTTAGCGACATCAACCCGAACTCTGTTTTGTCAAGCCAACTACTGTGCCTCACTACAAGGTTCCAAATTGTCAAATGTCAAGGCTTTTCGGGTGATTCAGAATTCACCTTTTTGACTTGATGTTCAAGTGATATGAATGTTTTACGACTTTTGTTAACACTGGTTTTTGATAATGGGATTTAATTCCCTAAGTCATGTTTATGTTTTTGTACATAAGTTTGACATGGGCTTATGTGAATGTGTGCAGATATTTATATAAAAGTTTGTTTTGTTCATTTAATTCCTTACAGCTCATTGGACAATATATTTTATTATATATAGACTTCTGCCAGCCCCTATTACTGTATTACTGTTAAGCAGGCCTTTGGTAATCTGGGATTACTGGCCGGTCACCTCTCTAATCCCTTGGGACGGGGGTTGGGTCGTGACAGCATATGAATAATTTAGTTTTAATTCACCTAATCCTCTTGCAATTTCTACAACAATGAAAGCTATCTTCCACCGATAGCCCAAAACAGATATTCAATAGATAATTTCCAACAAAAGATATAATCTCATCATTTTCAAAAATAGGAGCGATATTACATATCCAACTCCACCCTCATTGTCAATAGATATATTCATTTTATTCTTTTCAAAACCCAACATCTTTTCCCCTTTCTTTCATAACTAAATATTAATGATTTTTGAACAAATCCTCATTTACTTTCAAAATCACATTTAACTAAAGAAATTCCAACATTTCAACATGTCTTAATCATAAAACCCATTCCCACAACCCTTCTCAAGTACCCATTTCAAAACTCCTATTTTATATTTCAAAATCAAACCCTAGGCTTAACCTCGCTAAATTCTTTCAATGAGCAATAACTAGGCTAAAAATCATCCAAAGGTTGAAGAAATTCCTACCTCAAGAGTAGAAGAGGAAGAGAGCAAGAGTAAAACTTTGACAGAGCCAAAAATGAGATCCTCTCTGATTAAAATGAAGCTTTCGATGAGCTCTACCTTTTTCTCCAAGCAGCAATGGTGGAGAAATCAATGGATCATAGCGTATTTGAGGTTTTAAGCAAGAACTGGATAAGGAGTGAAGAAATTAGGATTTGGAAGGTTTTAGAGAGAGAGAGAAAGAGAGAGAAAGTGAAAAAGTGATTCAAAAATCCCTTTTCCCAAACTGATATACGTCCAGACAGCTCAAGCGACCAAAACACCACTCCATCAGAGACAATATGTGACATCGCTTGAGCGACCAAAACACCGTTCAAGCGTACAATGACCTCTTTTCAGAAATTTTGCAAATTGCAGAAGACCGCTCGAACACAAGAAGGACCGCTCGAGTAAAGATCACTCTACTCCGAGAAGTTTTGCAGACCTGCAAAATACTGGGAGATCTTAAAGACGGCTCGAGCCACCAAAATACCGCTCAAGTGAACAAGAAAAAATCTGGACAACAACTCTATTGAAAAACTAACTCCCAACTTGTCTTATATACAACCAACAATTCAACTCAACTACCAACAAGATGATAAAGGACATGACCAACAATTAAAAGTACAAAATCCTAAATCTAACAGTATGAAATGGGACAGGTTTAAATTGAAACCGTTATAGATTTTGGAAGCACAAGTTTACATGAAGAATTAGAGAGAGAAAGTATATCTCAAATTTGTAATCCCAAATGTCGAGAGAGAGGATGAGACCATATTTGTTTAGAAAACATTTTGAGGGGAAAATGGTCATAAATGACTTCAAAAATGCGTTACTATAAGACACCAACGCTCAAGTGAGTATTAAGCACGTAACGAGCGCGCCTCATAGGAAATTAGGTGCTTGAGTCCCTATACAGTGCTTAGCAAGTTAACCTTGCAAGAATTTCAACACTCAAGCTCTTGTAGAGCACATAGAGAGTATGTTGAGCTTTGGTTTTCAGAATATGTTTTTAGAAAAAAATTCTAAAAATTTAAGAAATAATTTGGTGAAATAAAAATTAAAAAACAAAAACACTTATCATTTTTATATAGTTTTATATTTTGAGAGGGTAAAAATAATTTTTAAAAATTCAAAATGTTTTTTTAATATTTATTTTTGTCAAATTAATTTTAATTTTTTTTTAATTTTAAAAATAATTTTAAAAAAATTAAACAGAACATCACTCATGTAAATTCAAAGTGTTAAGTGTGTGAGGATATAAGTCCGGATCCTCTGCCGTTGTTTCCTGCGGCGTTTCCTGCAGTGTTCTAAAACGATGTCGTTTTGGCGTTAAATTCATTTTTTTTCCCTCTCTTTTCCCTTTTCCCCTCTTTTCCCTTTCTCTCTCGTTGATGTGAACCCTAACCATCAAAGAAGAACATGAATAGAGGAGAGAGACAAAACGGAAGGAGTAGAATCAAAGGACGACGACGGCGGGCGAAATGGCGTCGATTCGAAGGTGAGGTGAGGTGAAGCGAGGTAAGATGTGGTCCCTTCAATCTTCATTCTCACCTAATCTTCAATCTTCATTATATAATATATATATATATGATTTCTTGGGTCTGATTTTGTGTTGCTGTCATAAATGGGTTTGATTTAATGGGCTTTGATTTCTTGGGTTTTATGAGCTTGATTTCTTCTTGGTAAGATTTAAGTGGTAATATCATGAAATGTGAGAGTTCTGAGGAGTAATTTTCTTCTCTTCTATATTATTGGTTTTTACATTTTATTGTTCCATATTATCTGGATTCATTTCCAAGGAAAGAAACATGAAGGTGTTTGAATTTAGTTTGGCTGAGGGAACACACTATAGAAGATAAATGGACCAATACTTCCTAGTGATTTTATGTTTAAGGAAGGGAGGGAGGGTGGGTGGGTGGGTGGGTGTGCAGATTGCTTTCAATTTGAAGGTCCACTATGCTTATCTGTGAATAAAATTCTCTATTTTATCATTGATAAATGGACAGAATTGAGGACAACATTGAAACGAAGCAAAAATATGATTTTAGATTTGTTGTTGATTTCTTGGGTTAGATTTGTTGTTGGTTTAAGTGATTTGATTTATTGGGTATGTAAACAAAGTATGACGCAACGGAATAAAAATATTTAAGGTCATACCTTTCTGAAATTTTCTGAACTCTGATGGATCTCGTGGGTAAATCAGTGCTTCCTGAATCTGGTCAATCAACCCAGCAGTGGGGTGATATTACAATGGTGAATATCACCCACACAAATCACAGTGCAAATAGCTTATTGATTGTTGTTTATGGAAGAGAGTCAGTATATGGGAGAAACTGTATATGGGAAAAAACAGAGATGATACGTTGTATATCTCTTCATCACCCATATCCCATATATAAGATATATAATCTAATTATCTCCTTTTATCCATATAAGTTACTAGAGATAATATCATATATCTATATCATCTATCCATATTAGGATATGATAGATATATATCCAGAGTAGTTATCCAAATAGGTTTGAATTCAAATTCAAAAACCATTTGGATCAAGTTCAAAATGTTAAATGGTCATGCCACATGGGCGCCCATTTCTAACATCTCCCACTCGCACATGAGTTGGCATGACACTGCCACATCTCTATCTCAATCTCCCCAAAAAGAACAATCTCATACTAGCCAATGCACCGTGCGACCGCTGAGAACACCTGCATGTGGGAGCTCTATACTAGAAACTCAAAATGAGCCAGCACAGAGACATCAACCCAAAAGGAACAAAATAGTGTCTCATATACCCCAGACCCATCTAATTACACCGGTCCAAAAAACATCTCTAATCCCTCAAAAAGAGCATGTTTGACCCTCTAAATTCTTGCAATATATTCACACTCAATTCGCCTCTCATACAGAGCGATGTGAGTTGCCGGCAATGAATACACAACAGTGGTGGTGTAATACTAGATGATCTTCCCTTTGCACTCATGCCATTTAGTTTAGGATTGACCGCTTTCCCAGTGATGTCCCTTAAGGCCGAATCATACATGACCGCAGGCAACATACCAAAGTAGCAGAACATCAATCCCTTACCTTATGACATAGTCAAAAGTCACAAAAGGGTACATAAATGAAAGTCATATCAATAATGACACGTAAGACTCACACGGTGAGGAAACAGGGATCCATTCTCTCACCTCATTACCTGGTCGCCAAGCACATGTAGTATGAATACATGCTACGGTGGAGTAACTCTTCCAAAAGAGTGACGTCATACTCGATTCACCGTATAGATATTAGTCTAGTCGCTTTCTAGCGCCTAACCCGAATTCTCTATTTGCTCGCCTTCTAGGCGCCAAATGAGATCTCGCATCTGGCTAATCATAACAGGCACAACATGGAAAGTGGGTACTAACATCCATGTTTGGTCCTTAACACGACCTCATCTTGGTTGTAACCAAGGCGACATGCGTAGTGGATAATTTCAGTCTCTCTTGGTTCCAAACAAAAATAAACCACTAGTCTCATCCTTGCTCGCTCCCAAGCGCCAAGGGCGATTGCTCGTGTGAGTGAGCCAATCTTGCCTGCTGACATCATCATCTGCTAATCATTATGACACAAATCATAATAGTGTCAACATCCCATCATCTCATAACAAATAAGTGATCGATTTTTCTAAAAAACGACCACATTCTGCGCAATTATAGATTCAAAGCATAAGCCTTATTAGCACCTCTTGCGATAAGCATATACAACGAAATCCACCATTTGCGCCTCACATAAAGTGGTTCAAGATCACTACCTATTGCACAATTACCTCTCTAAAGATGTTTTGGTGACCAATTTGCGTTCATTCTTGATGCGCCCAACTAGCGCAGATGAATCTTACAAGGAGCAAATTAATATACTACTAGTAAAGCATTTTATCCATAGTCTAATGAGCAAGGTCAATGTCTAAACAACTCAGTTGACCATTTACCAAAGATAACA
Organism: Camellia oleifera; assembly: GCA_022316695.1. Lineage (NCBI taxonomy): Eukaryota > Viridiplantae > Streptophyta > Magnoliopsida > Ericales > Theaceae > Camellia > Camellia oleifera. The sequence goes on along the minus strand of CM039319.1, from coordinate 93,420,484 downwards.
CTTATCATGCCAAATACGCCCACATAGCGTACTTTAGGCTCCCACCACAAAGAAAAAGATCAAGGAATATAGGTCATTTGTTTCTCCCAAAGACAATCCGAGGATACACTTAATAGCTAAGGCTCTGGCTTTTACCGATAGGTAAGTCAATGGGTTTGTAATTTTGCATCTAGAATCATTCTAGGATATTCCTTATGTAAGTCATCAAAGACAAAATAGGAATTCTCCCAAAACAATCCCTAAGGATCGTACATCCGAGCATATAAATTACATCACCCATGTCCATCATATCTAAAATAGAGGACTGCCCACCCTAGGTGGCGACAACCCTATAAATTCCTGGCTTATAATGACTAAATAAGGAAAAACTTCTTTTGGACCATTGATCATGCCTCAGTGGTCTTCATCGATTATCGTTTGCCTATCATGGCTTGACGAAATCTAAGAACCACTATTTAGATAACTGTTTTAGGCTGTAAAAGATTTATTGGAACTAGCAACCTTTTTGCGCTCCTAACTTTTCACCATAAAAACAGAAGGTAAATCCCTACGGATCTACTTATCCAATTCTCCAACGAGAAGTTGGGTCACAATGTCCACAAATTAATGTTCCGAACTTATGTCAATCATAGCCTAAGTCAAAATAACCTCACTCCCTAGGAGGAAGTTAAAATAACCTCACTCCCCAGGAGGAAGTCTTCTCATGGTCTACACTTTCCTCAATGGTGCGAGTTTTCGGTATCTAGCAAGCCTTATGCCTCAACAATGACTATCCAAATTACGCATAACTTTAGAATAGTTTCGCGTCATAATGGGAAGTCAATCAAATTATAGAAATGGTTAATTCTCAAAGACTTTGTCTTCAACCGCGCAACATTAATCCACTTTCTAAAAACAGGGGACTAGAGCCTTTGGCATTATCCTAGGCTCTTTATCATCTTGCGGAGCAATCATGAATATTTCCTTCTCAATCACCCAGTGATGACGTGGAAAATTTTCACATTTGCTACCACGCAACTATGAATGTAGAGTATTCTTCTCTAATGGAGTAATCCATTAGTAGGCACATCGCTCCCACTGTCCCTAGGATATTGGAAATTTCTTTCCATTCTCAACTAGGCTACATAAAGCGCTATGCTTAGAATTCTCTATCTTATAGAGTTCCAAAACTCTATTCACGTCACCTTTACTAAGAAAACTTTATGTGACTTAGTTACACTACCACAAAGCTGCTTACCTATATGCATATGACTTGGAGGGTTTACATGACAGCATACAATAATGCGCTATAGAACCCTAGGTCTTAACTTCGCAATCTTATGAGAAGTAAAATAAAGATAAACTGCTTAACGGTTACAGATCGCCCATAGATGGCTTTCTGCTAACCCATTACTCAAAATGGAGTGTAAAAACTGATATGGAGGGCACTGAGTTAGGGATATAGGCAATAAACTAGTGCAATTCCCAATTGGGAAACATTTGCGCCATTATCCACCTAACATTAACAATATTTAATTCCTTATCTCTACTACACCATTATGTTGTTGAGTCCTAGGAATAATCAATTTTCTAAGTATCCATTTCTCTTCACAGAGTTTTCTAAAATAACTCAAATAGATACTCGCCACCTTGGTCAAAACTAAAAGCTCGAAAGCTATTTTCTGATTGATCTCAACCTCATATGTGCAATGTCAAAAATCATCTCACAACTTTTGACTTATGAAAGATCAAATAGTCTTGACTCAGATGCGTATCGTAATCTATACATGTGTCGAGATAGAGGCTTAGCTATCATACCCTTACACATATCTAGTCACAAAAAAAAAAAAACATAGTGGACTAAATGCGCCAATACAAATGACCTTCTACGGCTTTCCTACTTACTTGTGCGCACCCATTGCGAACAAAGTTACACATTTATATGAGAGCAGGATGTCACAAGCGAGTGGGCCCGAGAAGGCCTACTCAAACCATCGTGTCATCATCTCATTAATGTGATTAAGTATAATAAGCCACCGGTTCATGACCAATGTCATAAACTAATTCCAATCATCTTAATGTGTGAGTTCTCGAAGATAAGTTTAAAAGGTTTAGGCCCAACTAGGTAATGACTCAGGACTAATTCATATTCACTAGATCATAAAAGGATGTCATGGAGATATCAAGTGCGCCTAAGTCGCAAATTTAACTAGTAAGTGCTAATCCCCTGCACCTTCAAGTCAATTTTATTCTCCATACACTTTAATGCATCTAGTTGAAAGATGACGATACTCCTCTTGCCATATCTATTTCTCGCTTCATAGTTACTTGCAATTAATTCTACTATCCACAAGAATGAGAGAATAAGCTATCAACTATGACAGCTCTTGAAGTAACTTAAGCGCGAATTAGGCTAAAGAGTCTAATTCAACACAATGCTCTCACGAGCCATGCGTCAAATTCTTAGAGTCATAACAACCTTGTCGGCCTTGACCTTTTCATTACTATGCTGCAATGTTTGCGCTTAGTGGTAAACGTTATTCAAAACAAAACGTTAGCCTAGTAAAGGAATAATACAAAGAAGCACCTCATCATGTCTCACACTCAATTGTGGAAACAGTAAGTGTCCAGACTTAGACAAGTTGGTAATGCTAATAGATTTTGCTGCCTCTAAGCGCTAATCTTTTCACTTAGCGTGATATTTCAACGCACACTATTATAGTGCATGAAATTTTGCTCCATCCACTCCCAGTAATTGGGTAGAGAGCAAAACACTGCTCATACTGGCTACTCGTCTTACACTTTAATGACTAATTTATTTAAGCTCGCATTTCTTGGATGACGTGACTCTTGAATGTTACTTCATCCAATGATGCAACATTATTAAAAGTCAAATTACAAAGTCAATCTGCGCAGCTCAATAGTCAAGATCATATACAGATCTATTGAGGGCTTAATAATTTTATAACTCCAAAATTCGCCAACCAAAACTACGTAGCATGCCGCTAACCATAGCGCATACATTAGTTTTTATTGTGCCAAATAAGGCAACAAAACCATGGCGACTTTGAGTCATTTTTCCTTACTTTGGCTCAATTAAGGTTTGACCTAAAGTCTCCAAGACTTTTGCTCATCTAAAGAATGGGATTACATTGTTCACATTTGAACATCTCTACTAAGTCTAGGTCAACCAAATTAACTTCCATAAGCTAAATCAATTTAGTGAGAAATTCGCATTGGGATTAATTTGATTAGCATAGTATAATTTTGCCGCAAAAATCTAAATTAAGTAGTGATAATATTACACAAGTCGCAAGATCGAAAATCCGCTAAGCTCGTAATCATCTCTTGCGCCACATGTGACAATTATCCAAAATTTAATTTAATTTATGCGCAAAATATTGGTTTTCGGGAGTTAATCTACAAAGATTTCTCTCAACCGAATAACCTCCCACTGATTATGGCATGTTTAAAAGCATGATAAAAAATTCTAATTCCATACAACAGCATCATAATGTAGATTCACAATCAATACATGCTATGTTATATTTAATAACGGAATTAAAATAAAAAACAATTAATCATGCTATTCTTATTACAACAATTTAGAAATTCTAGGCAAAAAAAATAACAACATGCTGTATTTAATATTCAAATTATGCCATAACAGAAAGTATATCACTTCTGGAATTTTCTGGTATTTTTCTGGAATTTCAAATAACTAATAAACACACATAAAATTAGAAATAAAAAATCCAGAAATTGATAAACTGAAAAAATATTCAGATTATGCCATAATTAAAATGTATATCATTCTGAAATTTTCTGGAATTTTAAATAACTAATAAACACACATAAAATTAGAAATAAAAAATCCAGAAACTAATAAACTGAAACAATTATACCATTAAATAGTAAAATATTTCAGAAGTCCACAATAAAAATTTCAACCCCAGAAAAATATTTATGCAATACCAGAATCATTTTAAAGCATAAAAAATGAATTATTAACACATAAAAAATATTTTTTATTTTCGTAAAATTTTCAAAATTTTACAGAAGATACAAAATTTAATTCTGAGTCTAACGGTACCAACCATGCTTAAAACAAAGCTATAACGAATAAATTATGGCCATTTAACGCAATTCAGAATTAAAAAAAAACAAACAAAGCCTTAGAGCCAAGCCAACGCGGAAAATGGCTCGGCTCGGCTCGCCGCTCATCGCAGCGAGCTCAGCGCGAAACGGCTCAACGCGGCGCATGGCGCGCGCACGTGGCGCGGCTCGAAGCGGCGCGGCTAACGCGCGCGCGGAAGGGAGGGGACGGCTCGCGCGTGGGAGCGCGTGGGAAACGCGCCTAGCGCGTGACAGCTCGTGACAGCGCGTGATGGCGCGTGACAGCGCGTGGTGTTGCTGGGCGGCGTCACACAGCGCGTGAGCCACACGCGCCGCCTTCCCGGGTGTTTTCTGGTCCGATTTTTGTACTGTCGGACTCCATTTTTCACAATAAAAACATTTATGGCATTAAAAATGACATTTAAAGAACATAAAAATGAGATATATCACTCTCTCAATCTAATGGAGTTGAAATGCGAAAAAAAAAAACCGTGCACTTAATCTTCCTCCTCCATTAATATTCATACATATATCATGTATATATATTTATATAAAAATATATACGTGATTAATGGAAACACGAAAATATCCATTAGAGGCTCTGATACCAATGTAAACAAAGTATGACGCAGCGGAATAAAAATATTTAAGGTCATACCTTTCTGAAATTTTCTGAACTCTGATGGATCTCGTGGGTAAATCAGTGCTTCCTGAATCTGGTCAATCAACCCAGCAGTGGGGTGATATTACAATGGTAAATATCACCCACACAAATCACAATGCAAATAGCTTATTGATTGTTATTTATGGGAGAGAGTCAATATATCGGAGAAACTGTATATGGGAAAAAACAGAGATGATACGTTGTATATCTCTTCATCACCCATATCTCATATATAAGATATATAATCTAATTATCTCCTTTTATCCATATAAGTTACTAGAGATAATATCATATATCTATATCATCTATCCATATTAGGATATGATAGATATATATCCAGAGTAGTTATCCAAATAGGTTTGAATTCAAATTCAAAAACCATTTAGATCAAGTTCAAAATGTTAAATGGTCATGCCACATGGGCGCCCATTTCTAACAGGGTATTATTGGTTTATATAAAATTGATATTTTGAAGCAAAAATCTATTTTGATTTGTAATAGAAAAAGCAAAAAAGGAGGTAGAGAGTTATCAAATGATCAAAACTTTCGAAAACCCTAGATGGAATCATGATGCATGTAAAATGTTGGCTGTTTTGCATCATGTTATAAATATGTTTTCCATATAAAAAATAAAATAAAATAAATCAATTTTGTGCTTATAAAATAAATAAATAAATAAATAAATAAATTGTTTTCCATCAGTGAGCATTCATGTGATTTTGCAAACTAGCTTTTATCTTGTGCTCTTAATCTTGTGTATTTTTTTTTAAAATTTTTAGTTTAATGCTCAATATATAACAAAGTGTGGTAATTGAGGATTGTCATTTGTAGCTATTATATATATATGTGTGTGTGTGTGTGTATATGTATGTATATATATTGGGTTAGAGTTGTCCTGGGTTAGATTTCTTTTATTGATTTTTGAAATGGGTATTTTTGAAATAGTGATAATAAATGGAAGAAAATATGTACTTCTATTTCATTTAGCAAAGAAACATCCTGTTTGTTGTTGACTCTCTCTCTCTCTCTCTCTCTCTCTCTCACACGCACACACACATAGATACACATACAAAATTAACTCTGCTGTTGCTCCTAAAAACAGGTTACGCAGGAGATGTTTCTATAACTGCAACTTACACCCTTACTTCAAGCACGACAATGAGGCTTGACATGGAGGCTGTAATTTATACGTGAACAAAGTCTGGTTGTGATGAAGAAAGCACTGGTTTTGCTTGGTGTGCTGTAAATACCCGACATATCAATTTATCAGAATTTTGGTGTCGTGTATGAATCACTTGTTTGATGATAAATGGAAGAAAATATAAACGAAATGGGTTCAATTTTTGGAATCCATTCTTCCTTCTTCTGAAAATCCATTCGTCCTCTATTTTTTTAGTGTATGTATGAATGTACTAAGGGTTTGGTTATGTTGTTCCATGTCTCAACTCAGATTGAGTTGAAATAGTATGATGCTTTTTTGGGTCATGTATTGAAGAGAGTTTGTTGCAGTAAATAACAATTTATCAATTATTGAAGTTATAGTTAATTGATTTATTATAGAAATGAATCAGCTTTTTTTATATTTTTTTTCTTTCAGAAGCTTTGATTGGGAAGGAACATGTAATTGAATTGTCAAGACTCTTGCTATAAAATCTATTTTCAAACATTGGTTTGTTGAAACAGAACATAATTTTTTTCTATCAATAATGTTGGCATCCCACATTGATTGTTGACCATATTTAGAAGTTGGCCAAAGGAAGAACTTAAACAAAATACAAGTTCATGCAATTGTGATTAAAAGGTGAATCGAAGTGACAATCAAACAAAGTATGAAATTAGCAATAGCCACAAAATCAAACAATTTTCAAGTCCAAACACTACACACAAAGACTCATTTCATGTCCCAGGCAAACCACCAACTTAATGCATACATAGCTCCCACTCCACTAGTCATTGGTTTCTTTAGAAGTTGAAGGGGACATCGAAGGTGTGGATGGAGTATGAGAGCACCAACATCAGCACATATGTGTTCCCTTGGTTAATTGTTGTTCCTGAGAGACCCGCAACACCAACATTTGTGGCACTCAATGAGTACATCAAGATTCAAGAATAATCCATAGTCCACAAGATTATTTATACATAATTATTTTTTAAAGGTACAAAACAATTTTAAAATAGATTTTTTTTAATAACTAATATCTTTTTTTATTCTCTCCACAAATTTGACAAACACCATTACATTTGAGTGTTAATCCTAATCATAGAAAAGCAATATATAGGAGGAGAACCTGGGCTTAGCAATAGCACTGGTTTAAAAGACAAACACATTAAGCAAGGAGTTAATACCCCAGAATAAGCCATAACCCATGACATTTAATCAAAATCTACAAAATTATGTTTGATTTTTGTTAATAAAAATAGATTTTTTTTTAATAACTAATATCATTTTCTTTTTTCTATCCACAAATTTGACAAAAATCCTAATTTAATTTGTAAAGTACCTGTTCAAAGTTTTTGGTGGCCATATATATATATATATATCAATAGAGATCAAATCTATATATATATATGGGCACCAAAATCTATATATATAATTTGTAAAGTACCTGTTCAAAGCTTTGTTGCATCTAATCATATATATATATATATATCAATAGAAATCAAATCTATAGAAATCACATATATATATATATATATATCAGTAACAAAAATGAGAATGAAGACGAAAGGGACGACAGGGATGAAACGGACGTCATTGACGCCTCCCCTCGTGCCTCATCGCCTCCTCTACTCGCCTTACCATCGTCGCCAAGCTGTAGGAATCAGTTGGCTGCTTGTGTCGCCCTCTCTGTTTGTTTCTCTCAAAGAGTGGTTAGGGTTCACAAACAAAAGGCAAACGAAAAAGAGGTTGAAAAAGAAAAGAAAAAGGAGAAGAAGAAAGGGGAAAAAAAAATGATCAAAACGATGTCGTTTTGACCCGCCGCAAGAAACGCCGCAGGAAACAACGGCAAAAGATCCGGACTCGTGAGGATATGTATAACTTATGTACTTTTTGTACTTAGGAGTCACATCAGAACCTTACATGACTGATGTAGAACAGGTTGCACTAAACTTGACAAAAGGCTAACAACCCAAACTACCCAAACAAATACAAATACTGGACATTTTGTAACTCTGAAAATAAAATAATTAAACCAACAAAATTGTTAAAAGATGAGAGATTGGAGAGTTTTTTTTTTTTTTTCACTTGAATTGGTTAAAGGAGGATTTTGGAATAAGTTAGGTATGTTGTAAAAACAAAATGATAAAATTGTTTGATTCTCACCATTGAACTAAGTTATATCGAATCAAACTTTTGATTTAAATTTTTGAACAAATTTAATTGGAAAAAAAAAAAAAAAAGAACGGAAGAAGAGTTAGAGATGCTCTAAATAACTAAGGCCTCATTCATTTCCACTTTTATTTACTTATTTTTAAGCCTAATTGTAGAAATGATTTGTGGGGTGTTTGGTGTGACTTTTTTTGGCTAACTTATAAATTTTAACTTTGGAAAAACTATTTAAAATTGTTTGATTAAACTTATTTCAAACAACATTTCTGATTCTAACAACTTATTTTAACTCAAAAAAACTAATTCCGAGAAATTGCCCGCCCATGCTTGTGATTATCAACTTTTGTTGTGGGCATGTGTGATTTACAATTATACCCTTAGAATTTTATTTTATTTTTTGGAAAATAGAAAAAGACCCAAATGAACTGTGGATTAATTTTTTTTTTTTTTTTTTATGAGAAATGTGAACTAGTAGTGAATAACAAAAAATAAAAATTAATTTAATTTGCAACTAACAAAAATTAATTCAATTTACAATTAATAGGGTAAAAATGACATTTACACATCTAAAAGTTATTTCATAATTTATTTACCAAACACTACTTAACAACTTAAATCTATAATTTAACAACCATACCAAACAAATTAATAACTTCTTATTAAAATTAATAATCTATCATTTATAATGAGTTTTAACAGTTACACTAAATACTCCCATTGGCTTTACACCCTTATCAATGTCAAATAAAAGAAAAGCAAATGACTCATTAATCATTTTTCTTTTTGTTTCATTTTCTTTACTACCTCTTTTTTCTTTTTTTCTTTTTTTTGAGTTTATACCATTTTTCTACAATTGTCCCTTCCTTCTATCTTGCTAAATACACGTTTCTATTTCACTCTTAAATGTGGTACACCCACTGCACAAGGTTTTACTTAGGTTCAGTGATTAGAATGAAAATGGTAGAAAGTGAAAGAAATTGAAAAATAATATTTTTTTTTTTTAAAGTTTGTTTAGCATAAAAATGGTAGAAATTACAAGTTAATTTTTTTATACAACTCATAATAGTATAGTAACTAAACTTATAGTTTCTTTCAAAAAAACACAAGAAAATATAAGATAAAATATGTTATAAAAGTAGTTAGTTATAAGTAGAATTTCTATTTTCTTGCAAAATTTTCATCCTAATCAAATTTATATAAGAAAATATATTTCATTTTCGTTCTCTTTTCTTTTACTTCACTCTCTGAGCTAACATTCTCAAATAATGTAGGAATTTGATTCTCCCACATTTTCATGGAAAGTTCACATTCTTGAAGTAATGTTAACCATTTAAATCATGAATTTAAATAGAAATTTTGAAGGAATAATGAAAAATGTGAGAAAAATATGAATAAAATATAAATATTTTTTTCATTTTTCTTTCTTTTTTTCAAATTCTTTTCTAAATCCATGATACAAACACAATGTAACAATAAAAGAAAATAAATGGTCCTACAATATTTAATATTTTATTTTTTCCCCATTCTGCATTCCTATGAAATTAAACACTTGAATAACATTAACACACAAATTTAATATATTAATAATAATATTCTCATTTCTCCTCAAAAATTTTGCCATTCAAATATAGCATTAGAGTTTTTAAAGCAATAGTACAGAAACAATCGTTTTCGATTTACGTGGAAAGGATTAATTCTCTTCTGACTTGAACTCGTATCTCTTTTTTTTTAGGTACATCGAAACTGAAAAAACAAACAAAACAAGAAGGAAAAATATAGCAAGGGGAGGCAAATCGAATCCTAGATTTTATGATATGCCGTCCTAATCATGTCTGTCACTATTTGGCTTCAAACTTCAGTGGGTGGATCATTCACCACCACCAGATGCTCCATTTGATCAGCCCCCATATTAGCAAGGAGATCCGCACATTTGTTGCCTTCACGCAAGATATGACGAATGGTGCAGTTGCACTTACGGATGAGGTGTCGAGAGTCCTCAACAATGCTGCAAAAAGGGCAGGTTTGGGGAGGACCTTCAGAGAGCAGAACTTCAGGTGAAGTAAAGTCAATTTCCACAATGACTTCATGCATTCCTTTTTCCAGCACGATCGTGAGCCCTCGATAGATACCCCACATTTCAATTTCTAGACCTTGACAAGATTCAAGCTTCCCAAAAAATCCACAGACCCAAACACCTGTTTCATCTCTAAAAACTCCTCCGAAACCCCCTACTCACGTGTCACCACGGGCGCATCCATCCGTATTAAGCTTGATCTTACCTACAAGGGAAGGGAACTAATTAACAAAGATAGGAGATGGCTTACTAGGATTTAAATCAAAATCAAATGCTTGTTGAATCTTATTGACATATTTAGGAATAAGATAAACTGTATGCTGCCAAGAAGGTTCAATATTGTCAAAAATTTTCCTGTTTCTTTCTTTCCAAATTTTCCAAATGACAACCATAAGAACTAAGCTCCAATTGGGGTCTACATTTACTCGGGAACGTAAATTCCTTCTAAACCAGGCAATAAAGGACCCCTACCTGTTTAGAACACTCCTATGGCTACCAACCAAATTATTCCAAACATTCCTGGAATACATACAATCACGAACCAAATGCTCTGTGTCCTCTAAATGATAATTACATCGGGGGCACTTAGCATCTTCTGTTAAACCTCTCGACATTCTCATAGCGTTTGTAAGGAGTTTGCCATGAAAAATAAGCCATAAAAAACCTTTAAGCTTTTAAGGAATCCTGAGTTTTCAAACCCAATCCAGCGAGATAGGAATCTCCACCGGAGAGGAAGCAATCTGATAGGCTATAGTAGAAGAAAAATTACCACTCGGGGACCCCTTTCCATGAGGAGTATTAGGAAAAGTAACAAATTGGGGTAGGTGTATTTTAATCACCTCAGCAGAGACTTCACTAGGAAGATAATTCTTAATCATGTTTACATCCCACCCCCCCAAACCATTCATGAGCTTATCCACAGTGTCCATATTCATAGAATTGTGGTTCGAGTAGAGAGATGCCAAAGAAGCCTCCCCATACCACCAATCATGCCAAATGGAAATTTTTGAACCATCACCAATACCCTATTTGATGCCTTTTCTCAAGACATCTTGAGACTTAAGGATACCCCTCTAGGTGAGTGACGAGTTCCTTTTAGTAGAGTGAACCATGAGTTTGTCATGAAGCATATATTTCTGCTCCAGCACCTTCACCCACAAGCTAGAATCCTTACTAAGAATTTTCCAACCCAATTTAGATAAAAAGGTAGTGTTTTGTAGCTTAGGCTTTTGGAGACCAAGCCCCCCCCCTCTCCCAAAAAAAAAATTCTTACTATACGAACAATAGCCCAGCCGACAAGATGAATTCTTTTCCTGTTCTCACAGTCACCCCACAAAATATTGCAGTTGAACTTATAAATTTCCTTACAAATATTCGCAAGGAAAAGCATGGTTTGCATGGAATATGAAGGAAGGGTTGAAGTGATCGATTGAATTAGAGTAGCTCTCATCGTCAAAGAAAGTATATTAGCTTTCCACCTAGAAAATCTGCTTTGGATCTTATCAATAATGAATTGAAAGTGATTCCGATTGCATTTGCTATGGAGCAAAGGAATACCAAGATACCCAAGTCTTGGATAAGAGAGATACCACACAAGTTAGTCAGGGACCTGGCTTTAGAAATAGACACATTAGGAAAGATGAAGAGTTTAGATTTCATAAGATTTAACTTAAGACCTAAAATAGCACTAAACTCGGCCAAAACTTCCATGATAGTTTGACAATTTTTCTCCACCGCTTTACCACAAAGAAACAGATCATCTACAAAAAAGAGATGAGAAATAGTAAGGCCTTGTGCAGAGGCCTTAACCCCTTTCGAACTCTTATCATTGACTTTAGCCAAAATCGTGTTCAAAAGTCTCTCCATACAAAGAACAAAAAGGTAAGGAGAGAGTGGGTAGCCCTGCCTTAGCCCTTTCTCCATGTGAAAGTCTTGCAACTTTTCCCCATTCCACAGAACAAAAGCTTTAACATAGGTAACACAATTCATAATTAACTCAACCCAATGAGCATTCAAGTTAAGGTCCAAAAGAGTATAATAAAGAAACTTCCATGACACATTATCATAGGCCTTCTCGAGATCCATTTTCAAAATCGTGTCCCCAATTCTCTCTTTTCTGCCTCTAAGAGTATGGACAAGCTCTTAGGCAATAATGATATTATCACATGTTGAGCGGCCAGGAATAAAACTACTCTGAAAGGGTCCAACCACATTAGTCAGCACAGGTCTAAGACGATTCATTAAAACTTTAGTAAGAGTTTTGTGTAAAACATTATATAGACTAATAGGTCAAAAATGGTTCAATGATTCCGAATTATCAATTTTTGGAATAAAAGTAATCAAATTATCTTTAAAACTCTAAGGAATAGACTTTTTTAAAAAAACACTCTTGAATAAAAGCATAAACCGAGAGGCCAACGATCTTCCAATGAGAGTGGTAAAAGAGGGACGGAATACCATCACTCCCAGAGGCCTTGAAGGCCTTAATACTTTTGATGGCCTCCCACACTTCACTGGTGGAAACAGGTCGAGAAAGTAAACAATTATCCTCAGTAGAAATACCAGGATGTTGAATATCAATGATATAAGTATACGACTGTCCACAGTCACTCTTAAACAGGTTACAAAAGTAACTATGGCCATGTCTTTTGAGCATCTCAAGATCCAAAATCCAACCTCCTTCACAATCCTTGGGAGAAGAAACTCTCGTTCTTCGTCTTCTAGCGATAGTAGAGACATAGAAAAAAGGAGTGTTCCTTTTCCCTTGAGTAATCCAGCTAGCCCTAAACTTTTGGAACCATAGCAGTTCCTCTTAAAAGAGGATTTTATTATACTCTTTCACAAGATACTTTTCAAGCATAAATAAATTGTGAGCATACACCCGAGATTGGGATTTCTGAATCCCTTCAATACGTCCCAACAACCATCTTTTTTTTCTAAAAGATGTTACTGAAAGCATTTTTATTCCAAGATATAGCATTTGCAATAACAATATTAATGGCTTCAGGAATAGAATTATGACTATCAGTCCAAGATTTTTCAACAATCTTAGTGAAGCTAGAGTCAATGAACCAAGCGACCTCCATTCTAAAAGGTCTGGCCAGGAAATTAGAAGTAGACATACCTTGAGTGTACACAATCATAGGGGGTACGATGAAGGTTCTTGACCGCTCTTTCTAAAAAAGCAAGTCTCCACTCTGTGTTGTACACCGCTCGATCCAGTCTCTTCAGAGTATTAACCTTGCCTACCATTTGACCTAGTGAGATTAGGCCCAGAACAACCCAAATCCATAAGTTTGCATATGGTCATCCTAGCTGCAAACTTCTGAGTATAAACAACACTAGTATTGGCATAGAAGCTATGTTTCTCACTCTATGATGAAATATCACTAAAGTCCCCTACAACAAGCCAAGGATTATTTATATTTTGTGCCACTACTTTCACGTTTTCCTACATAATATCCTTCAACCTCAAATTTGGACTGGCATAGATAGCGGACAAAATCCAGTCCGAGTAGCTATCCCGTTGAATCTTATCATGAATGACTTGGGCATTCACTTCAAGAGCTTTAACTGTAGCACAAAAAGGATCCCACATGACCTAGATGCCACCACTCCTTCCCACCGGATCAACATGAAATGAAGCAGTAAACCCAAGCTTACTGAAAAACAGAACCATGGAGCTAAGTTCAACTTTTGTTTCCATCAATACAATGATAGAAGGCTTGTGATTCCTTTCCAACTCCTTCATGGTGTGTTTGAAGGCTTTGTTTCCAGCACCCTTACAATTCCAAATGAGTAACTTCATGGAGACAGATTTAGGAAATGACAGAAGGGGAACATAGTTAGGAGTTCCCAAGATCTTCCTTACTCTAATATGATCATAGGCCACTGAGTTGATGGAGCTCACCCTTACTAAGATATTCTTGTTACTGTAAAAGTTCTTCTCCTCTTGCTCAACTATTAGACGGGCTTTTTTGATCCACTAATCTATGTCTACTAGGTAAGAGGCTTTGTGCTCTTGATCTAACAAAAGATAGATCATGTTGGTTTGGACTTTGTGTTGATTCTCTACCAGAATCTCCATGGATGGAAAAGGTTTCAACTTTGGGATTCTGGCTTAACTTTGAAAAGGGCAATAGTGGGTCTGGTGGTTCTTTGGTTCTAGGTAAGAAAGGCTTAAAAGCCTGCACGCAAGTGACTGTAGGAGTAGCAGTAACAGCTGGAGTAATCCTATCAAAAGAAAGGATTTTTACTTCCTCGGAGCTAGCCATCAGATTGTCAACAGTAGACAGAGTGTTGAAAGGATTAAAGGTAGCCACACCTATCTCAGAAGATGGACCCTTATCAGATTGTAAACCTTTGCTTAAAAAGGCTGAGCTATTGACTTGAACTCATATCACAACATTAAAGCAAATGACATTTTCATGATGATAAATTGTGACCTTTTGGTTTGGGGTGTCCTAAAAAAGTGTACTTTTTATCTTTTTACGAAAAGATGTGCAAAAAAGTAGAGAGGTGATGTGATGGAAAAGAGATAAAAAGATGGATTATATAGGTTACCCCAAACTAAGCCTTAGTTTTGCTATGTGTAATGGGAAAAAAAATTCATAGTCCCTTCATGTTCGTTTTAATTAATGACATTAAAATTTTATTAATTATTAGTAAATATTACATTTTATTTTTTATGTATGAACTCGTACATTTTTTTCTTTAATTATAAAATATAGGGTAAATTACACTGACACCCCTTAAGGTTTATGTTTATTATAGTTTTCCTCCTCATATTTGGAAAATTACACTGACCCCCTTATTAATTTAATTTTATGTATAATGATCATTATGGTGAGGGGGGAACTGTTATGAAATTTTAAACCTCAGGGGGCAATCTATAATGAAATTTTAAACCTCAAGAAGAAGGATGTAATTTCTAAAAGGTGAGGGGGGAACTGTAATAAACATAAACCTCAAGGAGTGTCAATGTAATTTACCCAAAAATATATTATTTTCACCTCCTGTTATCTCCTTTCGTAAAGAAACATTTGTATAGTTTTTATTTGGGGAATTTGGTCAAAACTCCCTGATAATAAAACTTTAATACATTAAGAACAAGTACAAAAAGTTTTCTTTGAAAAATCTAACATATACTATTATTATCAAAATATTAAACTTTAAAATAATATAACTTTTGATGTAGATGTCGATTTTTAATAAAATTAGTATTTTTAAAATTCTCTCATCAGTATCTATCAAATAAGATCCATGTTGATTATGAAATTCTTAAAAAAAAATAAAATTATTACTGTCAAAATTAATGCAAACAGTAACAGTAACATGTTACTTTGTTTGACAGTAACATATTACTTTGTTTCACAGTAATATGTTTCTCTGTTTGACAGTTACTTTGTCTGACAATAACATGTTACTCTATCTCACAGTAACATGTTATTCTGGCAATATTGTTCAAGAAAAAAAAAAAGATATTTTACTTTGTTCTTAATCAATTATGTGTTTTCTCCTTAGGGGGTTTATGAAGCAAAATAAATTAGGCTATCATTTTCATCAAATAAGGGTCCAATAGAGGGGTTTGGCTAAATTTCCCTTTTAATTTTTAAGGAAGTCAAAATATAAAGGTTCATAACTTAAGGGATAAGATTATATTTGTAAATAGTTAAGGGGTCTTAACAGGGCTGATGTGACAATCGAGTTGTGTATAACATTCATGCATCTATTCATGTTAAGAAATCCGTTTATTTTATTTGCATTATACATGTTATATGTCTGCTAAAGAGGAATTTAGAATTGTTGAGAAAGAGAAGAAAATCTAAGATTGTGTTTGGTTGAGGGATTTGATGGGGGATTTAGAAAGGCAAAGAGAAAATGTGTGCAAAATTAAGTGAAATGTTACATTTCAACTATCTTTTTCTTTTTTCTTTCCAAATCCCTCCCTAAATCCCCCAACCAAACACAGCCTAGGTAGTTTTGAAGAACTTGAACATGAAACCTGAAGCTAGAAAACTTGCAAGTATTGAAAAGTTAGGGAAATTATTTGAATTGGAGAATTGAATGCTTAGATGATTTGGAAAACCTTAAATGATGAACTTAATGATATTAGTCTAATGAATAGAGCCTAGTGAGTACTTAATTAGAAATTAAGCGAGATTAATGAAAGTTAAGTACTAAAGCCTTTGGCCATTTTGCTATACTTTCAGTATCTCATGTAAAGTTATGTTTTTTCAGTTTTTGATTGGTAAGGTGGAGTGAAAATATTTGCTCATTTTGCTATACTTTGGCGGGTTTGGTTATGGTGTGCAACTTACACCTTATACCTTACACTTACACCTTTTGTGAAAAATTAAACCTTACACTTACACCTTTTTTGAGATTGCACACCATATGCAACTCACTTACACCTTACACCTTACACTTATACCTTACACTTACATCTTATACTTATACTTACACCTTATACTTACACCTTTTGTGTAAGTGGCACATGGTGTGCACTTGCACACTTAAGAAAACTCTTACTTTGGCCAATTTTCTATTTGTTTGCTCAATGCATCACTATTATGTTCTAGTCTTCTGGTAAGAAAGTTTGTAATTCAGAGTAGTTTTAACAAATTTTCTGTATGCATATTGAGATTATGTAAAACCGTAATTCCAAACCAATTTGAATCGTGTTTAAATGTTTTTATTCGAATTAGTTCCATGATTTAAACGAATTGATTTGATTCTATTTTTTATGAAATTGTAGGAATTAATCTTATTTTAATTCCAAATATAATCAATCTGGATCATGCTCACCCTAGGTCTTAGTATAACAAAAAAATAAAATAAAATATAAAAAAAAAAAAAAAACAAGAACAAAAAAAAAGCATGAACAGAGAGGGGACAGGTGTGTGTGCCATGGGTAAGCCCATGAAATTATTGGGCTGGACGGGCCCATGCACGGAGAAAGAGAGAGTGACGAAACACTTGGAGATGATAAACCCCTTCCGGCCCTCCTCCAAAAACTCTAAAACCCTAGAACCTAGAAGCTTCTACTATCATCCAGTACTCGTTTTAGTGTTTTAAGTCACAGAAACAAAGAGAAACAGAAATCAAAGGCAGAGAGTGTAAAATATTGTCCCAAATGGCAAAGCGTCTGATCCCAACTCTCAACAGAGTTCTGGTGGAAAAGATCATACCTCCCTCCAAGACCACCGCTGGTATTCTCCTCCCTGAGAAGTCCTCCAAGGTTCTCTCTCTCTCTCTCTCTCTCTATGTTTCTCTGTGAATCGAAGCTTTTGTGATTTGGTGTTTATGTGGTGTTTGTGGATGGGATTGAATGTAGTTGAACTCGGGGAAAGTGGTGGCGGTAGGACCAGGAACACCCGATAAAACGGGAAATATGATCCCAGTGGCTGTGAAAGAAGGAGACACTGTTCTCTTGCCTGAATATGGCGGTACTCAAGTTAAGCTCGGCGAGAAAGAGTATGTTCTCCATCTTTGTTTACCCTATTTATATTTCTATGTATATGTATGTCTGTTTCTAGTGCTTTCGATTTTTCTACACTTTTTTTTTTTTAAATTTAATTTTGAAATTAACCAAACAAATAGTGTAATGATAAATCAAACTTCATGTTTTGATTGAGGTGTTTGTTGCGAAATCAAAAGAAATGAATGATAGATATGAGAAATGATAAAATAAATAAATAAGTCAAAAAATTGTTAAGAAATATTTGTCACTAACTGTACGTTTGGATGAAGTGAATTGGGGAGAAATTGTAAGAGATAAAAGATAATGGTGAGAAAATACAATTATTTTATTTTTCTGCATAAAAATTTAAATTACCTCTTTAAATACAAAATAAAAATAAAAAAAATGGAACATGTATTCTTGTTAACTAATTGTTTTTGGATACAAAATGGTAAAGAAATCACAATCATTTTTTTTCTTGTAGATGAGAAATCGTAATTTTATCATTTCTTTTCTAGCCTACTAAACCAAATGGATCTTAAGTTGCAATGTAGTAAGCTACATGATGTTATTTATTTCAACTCCGCTACGTAGCTTGAAATATCAACGGCTCGAATGGCCCGAAATCCCAACACGACGTCGTTTTGGGATTTTTTTTTTTTTTTCTTCTTTTTTCCTTCTCGTTTGTCTGAAGATCTAAAGATTGAAGAAGAAGAAGAAGAAGAAGAGGAGAGAAGAAGCTGGTCGCTGGTGAACATCATCATCATCAAGAACATCATCTTCATCACATCATCATCAGCCAATATATATATATATATATATATTTTTCCCCTTCACCTTCAGATCTGGATCTACTAGACAAAAAAAAAAATCAACAACAAAATCTTTATCAACACATCATCATCAACAACAACAACATTTTCATCAACATCACCATCATCAACACATCATCTTCATCTTCAGAGCCAAAAAAGAAAAAAAAAAAGAAAAAAAAAAAGAGAGAGAGAGAGAAAACAGAGTCTGAAATCACAAGGTTACCGTCGCAAACCCTCCATCACCGTTGCCTCTCTCTCTCTGTTTCCGTCTCTCTTCTCTCCTCCTCTCTCTCTCTCTCTCTCTCTCTATGTTCAGATATAAACGAGCACAAAAATTTTTTTTTGCCAAAACGTCATTTTTTTGGAATTCGGGGCATTCGAGCTATTGAAAATTCGAGCTCTCACGCATTTTTCTATTTATGTTTTGAAAATGATGTTATTTTTTACTTGAATGTGAATGCTTGTAGAAAAAAAAAATAGAATGCGAAAAGCTTGTTTGGATAGTATTATGTATCAGGTAAAAAATGTGATTTGAGTGTTAATCGGGGAATTTTAAAATAAATGTGGCCGTCCACTGTTTTTTTAAATAAGGAATCAAAAAAATTATCAAAATGAGCCTCTTTGCATTAGTATTTGATTTTGATATGAATGTAGTATTAACCAAATGATTTTTTTTTTTAATTTAATTAATTTGTTTATTATTGTGCATTTGGGTGTCATGGGTGTTTGCACAGGTACCACTTGTACAGGGATGACGACATTTTGGGCACCCTGCATGATTGATTTACCCTCAATTGAGGTTTATCTATGGAGGATTTAGTTTTTTGTTTCAATGAGTTTTAGTTTGTTGAAATGTAACTGATTTATGATGCCTTTGTCAACAATTATGTACCTTGGATTCTAGTTATATGCTGATTGAAGAACTTTTGTTCCACACTTTTCTTGTTGACACCAATTTATAGGTTTTTTTTTGTTCTTGATTTGAAGCGTCTACCTTAGTTACAAACTAAAAACAAAACAATCCACAAGAACAACAAAAAGAACGATTCACGGTATTGTAGTTGTGTGATTCCACCATATTGTGTATGGCACTTTCCTCTTGTAATCAGGATTTTGAAGGCGTGTCCAGGTTTTTGTTTGATTTTGAAGCTTGGCATTGCAGTTAGTTGTAATGGGTTGCCTAAACGTTTCTCACATAATGGGCTTTGTTAAGAGAATAATAATGCTATGTACACATTTCAAACCACACGACATTGATTCATTGGAGTATTTCATATTAAAAAATCAAGTTTTTAGCTATTTTTTAACCCAAATTTGATGGGAGAAAAAAATGAAGGATTGAAGATGCTCTTAAACGGTGATTTTTGGTATAAAATAAATAAAAAATGGGATGCTGTGCAAAAATGATCAAGTTGTAGCTCGAGCTGCATGGCTTGAATCTAAGGCCAAGTTTGGCATGTCTTGAAAAAGATAAAAAAGTCACTATCCTACTTGAGTCACATCATTTTATTTAAGTCACATCGCCTTTCTAACACATTATTTTAAAAAATGCATTTATTTAGATCATCTCAAACAACTCTTAAATCTTCCTTTTCATATATGGGTCTAACTTTGTGTTTTGATGGTTTTTTGGTTACTTTAGTAGCTTTTCTTTATTATTATTAATTATGTATTACATTTTATCTTTATTATTATAATTGTAATTTTTTGTATTTTGTTATAATATTATATATATAGATATATGTAATTTTAAAAAATTCCAAAAAACATTTTATGGCTACTTGTTAATTTTTGACTTTTAACCAATTAGGTTATATCACTTCTCTATCTTTTTACATGTTTTTTTAAAAAAAAAATTAAAAAGTTAATTTTTAACTAACTTCTTAAAACAATCCGATGTATCTATTATCTGGGGTAACTGCATGAGGGAATGGGCAATGAAAATGTGACTCTCTATATGACATTGTCCTTGTCAAATTTATAGCAAAAATGCTTTGATCCCATACATAACTGCTCAGATTTTTTTGAATAGTGTATTGTGTGATGGAAAATAAATTTATATAGTGTGGAGTTTATATATAAAATGAATTTAAACTATGGATATATTTTAGGTCATTTTTGGATTTTTATGTCTTGGGTTGTAGCATTATTGAATGAGAAATGTTATAAATCTCAAATAATCTATTAAATTTTTTATCAAATCTTTTATATGAATGCAAAATTTACACAAATTTTTATGTGTGGATTTCACATTTATGTGAGAGGTTTGATAAAAAATTTAATAAATTATTTAGATTTTTAACATAACTCTTATTGAATTTACGCAGGCAGTCGCATGGTTTTAGTGGGTGGTGATCTGCTTTTATGATCTGTCAATTTGGAAATGACAGCAGATTTGGTAAAATAGAGGGGCAAACATCATCTTTGGCAATGAGCTGTTGGTTTATGTCATTTTGTGTTTGGGTCCTGGTAGTAACCATCATGTAACATGGCATCAAGCTGTAGAGCCTCTGGCTTACCTTTTATCACATTGCATTCTCAAGATTATCAATGTCAATTTGACACTAACAACTTCAGTCTCCAAATAACCACCGGGGGTGGTGGCCTGATGGAGAAAGCAACTCATCTTCACAGGCTTGATCCAGGATCGAATCTTGAGGGAAGGTGGAAGCGCTCTCTTTGAGACCCCCTCTGTACTCCGGTTCGAACCCTCGACAG
The DNA here is from genome assembly GCA_022316695.1 of Camellia oleifera. Taxonomy (NCBI): domain Eukaryota; kingdom Viridiplantae; phylum Streptophyta; class Magnoliopsida; order Ericales; family Theaceae; genus Camellia; species Camellia oleifera. The sequence continues at coordinate 93,399,325 of CM039319.1, read as the reverse complement.
TCTATGGCGTATAGTTGAACTCCATTAGTGCTTCGGTGGTAAGTCTCTTCCTTTGGATTGGGTCAAACCAAGCTGCCAATCAATTATCCCGGAGCCTGGGCCTACAGAGGCAATGATAACAAAAACTTCAGTCTCCAAATAGCATATTTCCACACAGTGAAATCGTATGGGAAGTTATTTCATGTCCTGTGGCATGATCATTGAATTTGTGGCTTCGGTAGAGGGTGAAGTCCATAATTTGTTGTTTGGAATGGGAAGACAACCAGGACAAGTGGATTATGATTAATGTGTGAGATATGTGTTTAACAATATTGTTAAGACTAATAATTGACTTTCACTGACAAAAAAAATAATAATAATATTTTTAGACTAAATAAATTATATAGGGCAATGCATTAATTGTACTATTATAAAATACAAACATCTCTCAACCAGCCGCAACAACCACAAATCCGCCACCCTCTCATGTGGTGCCATTTATGTAAAATATCAACCCAACATTTTTGTTAATTTAAAATTTGAAACTTCAAGTTATGAGTTTATTTTATTAGTATGGAAAGTAATATTTTATTTGTGGTACCATGTAAAATCTCAACCCAACATTTTTGCTAATTTAAAATTTGAAACTTAAGGTTATGATTTTATTTTATCAGCAAAAAAAGTAACATTTTATTAATAATAATAAAATTATTACATAAGAGAAGCAGAGTCAAATATTGGAGGATTACATGATCTAATTAAGTGCTCGTTTGGCATTGACTTTTTTAGTTAGTTTTTTTATTTTTTTAACTTTTTTGGTCCTTTGGTATTCTTGTTTGACTTTTCTAGCTTTTTAGCTTTAGAATGGCAATTTTTTTTTTTTGTCTTCTTGTGATTTTTGTCCTTTTGTGATTTCTTGACCTTTTTTTTTTTATCCTTTTATAATTTTTTTAGCCTCAACTCAAATATCAAACGACCCTAATTGATTTCTTATTCATGGTACCCTTCCTACACAACGGTGAGCAGTAGAAATCTTATTAAGAGGGGATCAAATTATATACAATAAAAAATTAATTGCAAAATATATTTAATCACATTATCACAAAAGTTTTGTACATATGTCGTATTGAAATATTCATTTTTATAATCATAATTTATTTATTTTTTTGTAAATGTCTATTGGCTGAAAATTTTTAATAAGCTTCTTTTAGATATTGCACAAAATATATGATAAAAAAATAATAACGTATAAGCATTTTTTTCACATTGATTATAATCAAATTGAATAGTAACTAACACTAATTAAAGTCAAAATCAAAGCTTATTTTGGTCATAAGCAAAGTTACCACAATGAGCCATAACGAACATCATTTTGAGATATAATCAAACATCATAATGGAATGTAACTAATTTTTATTAAATAATTTGCTAGCTCTTATAACTAAACACCATAATAATTGTAACTAACATTAAATTAACTTACAGACATATAATATTTCAATACAACAGTATGCAAAATCTTATTTTTAACCAACTTACGAAATTCTAATAGTATGCAAAAAGAGGTGGAACAAGAGTTATGAGAGATGGACGAAAATTAGGTTATAGTGAATCCAACGACCAAAAATGATGTGAAATGAAATTACGATAAAGGAGATAAGTGCTTGAACATATGTGTTTGAATTTGAAAATTGTGCCCAAAGAGAGAAAAATTATATTTTTGGCCAACTTTTGGAGTTTCAACAGCATGCAAAAAGAGGTGGAACAAGGTGTATGAAGGATGAAATGAAAATTAGACTATGAAGTGAATCCAACGACGCAAAAATGAGGCGAAACGAAGTTACGACGAGACGTATGAGGGGTGGAATGAAAATTAGACCATGAAGTGAATCCAACTACGCAAAAATGAGGCGAAACAGAGTTACGATAAGGGAGATACAAGTGTTTGAACATGTGTGTTTTAATTTGAAATTTTTGTCCAGATTTTGCTACTTCAATCAAACAGATATGATACGGAGGGTTTACATTGAAACATAAAAGAAACTCTAGGATTCCATTTGTCAAAATTAAAATCCTGATATTTAAATTGAAAAACACTTGAAATGTTAAGATTTTTTTTTTATATAATTTGCCCTATTGTCTATTATAGCATGACCCTATTGCCACTTCCAAAAAGAATAAATAAAATAAATAGACTTGGAGAGGCAATTGTATACAAATTACAAATCTAAAGAATAGTATAACTTATTAATTGGGGTTTTCAAAATGGATGCAGGGGCTATGGCCCCCTAGCCACCCTTGCGTCCGCTATTGACGGTGAGTATTAACCACTTGAAGCGAAAAATCATTAGAATGAAAATAAAGATGAGGCCACTTGGCCAAAATTATTTTGAAATACATGGCCTTCCACTCCAATGCTACACCTACTAATCCTTGGAAGCTGAATCAATTTTGCTCCATTAACACCCACCAAATCATTCATATTTCTATCTTGAGCTGAATCAATTTTGCTCCATTAACACCCATCAACTCATTCACATTTGTATTTCTCCCTCTTCAAATGAGATTTTTCAAACGTGATTTGGAATGGTTGCTATACACTACACAACGGTTATTGTTGTGCAATTTATTTATCTTATTTTGAAATCTATTTCAATAATCTTAATTGTTTACTTTTTAAAGTATATTAAGTGAAACATATTTGTAAAAAATCAAATTAATGGGATATCGGTAATCCTTTCGTCAATTTATATTTGTATAAAAAAAATGCATAGAAGTGTAATTTGAAATATAAAATTAAATATAAATGTAATTTGATCAAAGGACTATTAATGTCTAATTAATTTTATTTTTTGCAAATATGTTATACTCGACATACTTTAAAAAATGGAACAGTTTGAATCATCAAAATAAGTCTAGTAGACTGCACAACAGTGAATATTGCGTATAGTGCGTAGTAATTGATGATAATCAGATTTGTATGGTCCTGATTTGATCCGATGATCTAGAAGAAAAGTTGAGATAAGTCGAGTACCAGTGTAGTGCAGGCCAAAGACCCTCCGATACCTTTGTTAGAGGCATAGGTGTTGAGAGAGAAAATAGAGAGAGTGGAGATGAAAAGAGGGTTTGAGGACGTACCTTTTATAGAGGGTTTTTGTATTGAGCCATTGGTGATGGTGGGCCTTAGTTTTGTTGGGCCTTGAGCCATATAGGTTAATCTATTGACCTGAACCTTAATTTATTGTATATGCATCACCAGCCATCCTAAATCCGTTCAAATGACAAGATCCAACTAATATTATTACCTTCATATAGAGCAAACGAACCGAGTTGTTTATTAACAACTCGAGCTCAGCTTGTTTAAAATTCTTTTGAACTCGACTTGTTTATTAAATAAATAAGGTCAAGCTTGATTTTTAAGCTCATTTATTAATCGAGCCAAGCTCGAGTAGTCCTAAACTCGATTCAATAAGGCTTGTGAATATAAAAATAAATAAATAAATATTTATTTTTAATAATATATTAAATAAATTTTCGGTAACCTATTTTATTTTTTTATTTATGTTTAATGTTTGTGTAAATTTACATATTTGATTGATGAAATTTATTATTAATATAAGTATTATTATATATATTTTACTCATAATTATATATATATATATATATTTTATCTTAATAAGTAAATTAATTTAAATTTAATTTTTTTTTAAGCTCAAGCTCGAGCTCAAACTCAGCTCGTTTTTGTAATCGAGCGAGCTCGAATTCAACAAATATTTTACGAACTGAGCTCGAGCTTGATTTTTGAAGCTCGACTAAAGCTCAGCTCGAATTCGAGTTCAACTAATTCTTTATAAACGAGTTTGAATATTCAAAAACTCGACTCGACTCGACTCAACTCGTTTGCAACCCCACCTTCATAATTATCGGCCGGGACATCCTCCAACATCCTGTTCATTATTTCTTTGTAGGCACTTCATCTTTTGAACAGGTAACTGGCCGAACATAGGACACCAAAGAATCCAACTAAAAAAGCATGAGGAAGGACAAAAATGCTTTTACAGAATCCATGGAAATAAAAGGTTCTTCCACCACTCTAATAGAGAATAATTTACCTTTAACATAAAAAGTTGAGTTGAATAATCTGATTAATCAACTGGAACACTTCACTAGCAATTACAACTTTACTTCTCTCAAAAGCTTGCCCTTTCAATGTTGGAGTATAGACAATTACAACTTTGCCCTCCACTGGTGTTTTAGCTCTCCAAGCATTTGGAGAAACCTACAATGGTTTAGCACTTCATTTCAACATCTTTTACTCCGTGCATGAATGTCATCGAACCAGTTCAATAGCCATTTTCTACTAGAAGAAAGCAAGTTCTTCACGTCACCCATTGTCCTATTTTTATTTTTTTTTTGGGTAAATAAAAATTTATTAAAATGTTGTTTGACCAAGTTAGCAAAAGAATCACAAATTTTAAAATATAATTAGATGAAATTGTGAATTCAGAAAGTAGAATATTTTACCAATAATTTAGAAATTGCGGTATTTTATTAGAGTAGCTTTAAGAATGGTCGATAAGATACACAAAATATCAAAATATTTATAATATCAATTCATTATCTATATATTATTATTCCCCTCCAAATTTATTCTCAATTTTCAAATCTAATGATTTGACAATCAATTAAAATATCTAACACAACTCTTTTTTATATTTTCTCTAATTATAGTGGATCATTTCTTTTACATAAAATTGACTTTAGAAGGTGAGTTTGTATATAATTTTTCTTTAAGTATTTCAAACATTTTCCTACATTCTAATATATTTTATACAATTTTTTCAACACTAAAAATATTTTAAAATTTTATTTTGTATAATGTTATTAAGACTTCGTTTGGCAATAAATTTTTTAGTTAAATTAGTCACAAAATAATAAAATAAGTTTAAAAATTAATAAAATAAAATCTTATATTCAAATTATAATCATTTTATTTTTTCTTTTACAAAAATTAAAAATCAAAAAAATCAACTCAAACAAATTTTTTAACCAAAACTAAAATAATTAAAACAGTAATGCTACAGAGCCTGAATATAGGAGCTCGAATTTGGCTCTAAATTAGGGGGAAGAAGGAGGAGGAGGAGGAGAAGAAGAAGGAGGAGAACTGAACTGGAGGGGCCAACAAAATCGGGCGGAGGGGGAGATGGAGGCGGAGGCGGAGGCGACGGTGGGCGGAGGCAGAGGTGGAAGCGGGGCTGCGATGCCGACGAGCGACGAGCTGCGAGATCGGGCGATGAGCTGGGACGTCGACGGCCAACTAACTGGGACGCCGACGAGCTGCGACGACGTCTCTCTCACCTCTGTGTTCTCTCTCTCGCCTCTGTTCAACTCAACGAAGAAGAAGGAAGAAAAGGTAGAAAAGAAAAGGAAGGAAAAAAAAAAATCAAAATCCAAAATGACGTCGTTTTAAGTTTTGAGCCAATTCGAACCCCTAATTTCGAGCCCACAAACATTATTCTAATTAAAAAATTTAAAAAAAAAAAAAAAACCCAATTGCCAAACGGCAAGTAAAAATCAATTTGGATTTTAATACAATTTTGACTAAAGGCACGCGAGCTATGTCCATGTTCTGTGTTCTCTCTCTCTCTCTATTGGAATAAATCAACACGCTCTCTCTCTCTCTAAAAATTGACACGAGGGAGGTGCTCTGCGTTGTTCATATGAAGCGTTAAAAAAGGGAGGTTATGGCGTACATCAGGCTGCCGAGCAGCGGCCACAGCAGCCCATCGTCGCCGCCGTCGTCGCCGCTGCGGTCGCCGAGGCTCCGGCACAGCCGGTCGAAGGGAGGGCGGTTCTCTCCGGCGCAACCCCCCAGAACCGTCGCCCAGCGCCTCGCCGGCCTACTCCTCTCCGTCCTCCTCCGCAGACAAGGCATCTTCCTCTTCGCTCCGCTTCTTTACATCTCCGGCATGCTCTTCTACATGGGAACTGTCTCCTTCGACGTTGTTCCGATCATCAGTCACCGTTCTGCTCCGGGCTCCGTCTACCGGAGTCCCCAGCTCTATGCGAAGCTCCGTCCCGAAATGGATGCGGACAATTCAACCTCCGATGCGGTCAGTGAGTCGATTTCTCTTTCTTCCTCTTGATTTGATCCAATCGAGTATTGTGTGCCGATTTTGAATACAAAATTACTATTTAACTGTTAGGGATGTTTGATTCAGTTATAGATTAGTTAAGATCACGTTATGCATATACTGTTGGGGCTTTAAGCTGAAACATTGACATTTGGATTAGAATTTAGGGAAATTTGTGTTATATAGGTCTCTTACTGTGTATAGATCTGTTGATAAGTTTATTATACTGAAGAATGAGGTGTTGTTTTACATCAAAGGAACTAGTTTGCTTCTTGTTGGCAATGCATATACCTGAATCTTTAATTCTCTCTACTTTATTAGAATGTTTTGTTGTGGAACCACGCAAAGTAGTTTGAGAATATTCTGCCAAAAAATGGTGGTGCTTGTCATTGAAATATTGTTGCTGTGCTTCTATTCTATGAATATAACAATGGTTTCAAATTTTTTTTTTTAAATTAAAATTTTTTTTTTTTTATAATATATTTGAATAACAGCTAGTCCCTTGGGATTTTATGTTTTGATATGAATTTGACAAGGAACTATGGGATTTTCATTTATTGTTTTCTCGTCTTACTTACTGGTGTTGACATAAGGTGTTGCATTTACTGTAGATATCTACTATATGGAAACGCCCTAAAGATTATGAGTGGAGACCTTGTATAAACAAATCGACAGGAGGTATGTCAATACTGAACCTGCCACTCCGGGAGGCCATTTTGATATTTTTATGCTTTGGTTTATATTTATGTTTGTCATTTCGTTTGGATCACTGAATCACCAAACACAAGTTATTTTGTCTATTAATGCCCTTTAAATTTTCACCTAATTTTGTACTTAATCTAATATTATCTCAATTAAATCTAATTTAAGTCAAATACTAAACTGATTTCTATTTAATTTTTATTATAATGTATACAATAACTAGAACATGTTAATATTAGTTACTAAATAGATAATAGTTTGGCTTAGGGTTTTGGACGAAGAAGATGAAAAATGAACATTTTTGTCTTTTTGCATTGAAATTTGACTTTTAAATTTGTTAGAAGGCGCGTGTTGATTTTTTAACAGAATGGATCAAAGTGCTGAACGGTTAAAACCACAAGGGGGCTCTCAGTCTATTATTGAAGTAAAGAGGTGAAGAGCACATGACCCAAATCATAAAGGGGTAATCATTGGGATGCTCATCTACTATTTATACTCCGAATGGTGAAGAACTCTTTGATTGGCGTTTATTGAAAGAGCAATTACTTCGCTCTCTTGCAAGACAATTAGGCTAGGGAGAGTGAGATCTTAGAGAACAATATGGATTATAGAGAAGATAAACACTGGTGACTTCACAACCTGACAAAATAAAGAAAAAGCTGCTTACTATCCATGGACTATAGTTCTCTTCTGTCTAAAGTTAACTCACCTATAGTTTTTATTTTATTTTACTTTAAATTTTGTTTCTTTTATAGTGGAGCTGGATAGAGGAAAAGTTTGGTTTCTACTATTTAGGCTTTTTAAGATTTGTTGAGAAAATATAAATAATTTTTTTTATTAAGTATAACACAAAATAAGCAAATATAAATATTTGTAATGATAAATCCAAAATGGTACGCCAAAGTGTACCGGTACTGGTTCATACCATTCCAATTATAGAAACCGTACACAAACTGGTACAGTATGCATATCTCTGTCATATACACGGTTGAACTATGCCAAAACTCGTCTTGCCCTTTTTTTTTTTTCGGCTGCAGTGTTACCCCAAGTAACATGTAGCGACATATTTCATATTCTTCAAACTCTTCTATTTATGGTATCGACGTTATTATGTGCAGTCGCAAATATTGTACAAAAATATCTATGTACATGCATTTGTATCGCGTAGTTCTCTTAAAATTTAATTTGAAGTTGTTTGTATTATTATAGGCTTACCTGAGTCAAATGGTTACATATATATTGAGGCAAATGGTGGCTTGAATCAGCAAAGGACATCGGTAGTTTTTGCTTCGCTTGTATTTTATATTTTTTAAATGTTTAAGCGTACATTGTATTATAGTTTTTGCTTTATCCATATTGGTGTTCCATTGAAGGATTTCAATGTTGTAGCTTTATTCACTTGCATTCTCTGCATGTTGCTATCTGTGTGTTGTAGATATGCAATGCTGTTGCTGTGGCGGGCTATCTTAATGCAACTCTTTTAATTCCCAATTTTCATTATCACAGCATTTGGAAAGATCCCAGGTTATTCAGTATTTCCATTTTCTGTCTACATTTTTTTTTTGTAAAAGCATTCTGGAAGGAAAAAGTTCTGATGACATGTGACATCTATGTAAATCATATTTTGGTAAAATTGTGTGCCCATCATGATACTATTTCTCTTGCCAAAAACATTTAGCTGCCCTTATAAGTTTTTAGAACATCAATTGTCCTAAAAGCATGCAAATATCTATGTATAATTTTGACAATACTGATTGGTATAAAATTTATTTGCAAGCATGCAAATATCATCAATTTTGAATGATCTAGAATCATTCATAGGATTTAAACATGAACTAAGAACAGGCAATCATAACAGGAATATCTATGTCATGTTTTCCACAAAATAATTGAACTTTCTCCAACAAAGAAGCTCGTTCATCTCTTTATTTTTGTTGTGGACACTAGATGCATTGCATTCAATATATCTTGGGATTTACTTTGCTAAACTGAGCTAATATCATAATGCTCATAATATCTCTCATAAGATGTAAGATAAACAGTAATTCAAAAGACGTAATCGCACCTTAATTTTTGTTTGTATTTGCACATTGTGTGGAAGTGGCTCCATTGTTAATAAAACCCAAGGCAAATGGCCAAGTGGTAAAGCCTGGAGGATAAAATCCACAGGTCTCAAGTTTGAGTCACACCTTAAGGCTACTGGAGGTTTGCCCGGTTGTTAACTTCAGCGCCCCGAGATTAGTCGAGGTGCGAGAAAGCTGGCTCAAACACTCGGATATCAAAAAAAAAAAAAAAAGTGGCTCCATTGTTAATGACATTACTTAAGAATGAACAAGTTGCACTGAGCACTTGATATATTTATCAAATTGCAAATGGAGCCCAATTTAGAACCCTAACTAACAAGTATCTCCAACTAGTTTCAATGTGCCAATTTGATTATTCCCTTTATCAGTCTCAACCTCATCTTGGTAACTTTTTCTGCAATTTATGCAACTTTCAATTAATCATGCCTTTTGCATGAAAAGTTGACTAGATTGATTGTGAGAGTTGAATTAGAAGGGGGAAAAAAGGGCAATGTGTATAACCTCTCTTGCTGCTGCTATCAGCAATAATTACAGTCGATGAACAAAAAAATGAATGTAATATGCTAAGCGTCACTCATTAAGAAATAAGGCATGTTAAGTGTTTTTTGGGTTTGTTGCATGTTTGAGTGGTTATGTGTTGAACTTTCTTTCATAGTTGAATACCATTTTGATTTAATTATCATGACATTTGTAATTTCTAGTACTGATTGACCACAAAAAAAAAAAAAAAGAAAAAGAAAAAGAAAAAAGAAAAAAAAAAGAAATAAAGAAATAAAGCTTGCAATCTAGTCCATTCTTTTTTATTTTATTTTATTTTTTTATTTTTTTTGGGTAAGTAATCCAATCCAATCCATCCAATCCAGTCCATTTTGTATACATGTTACTAATACCATCATATTCCGCAAGAATTTTGTGCAGAAAGATTATGACGAGAAAGGACAATACCATTAATATTTTGTGCACCATGCTTGCAATCCACTATATCTTATTGTGACAAACTTTTATAATTTGAAAATATTCATAAAATACAATAATAAGGGTTATTTTCGAAACTTTGGGGAGTAGTTGCCCCCAAGTCGTCCCTCTCCACCTGCCACTCCCCTCCTCGTATGTCCATCACTGCTAAGGAGAATTATTTGTCGAGTAACTATGCATAGTGATTTCATTTAACTCTAACCTAGGAGCCTAATGTCAGGGTATTGCTATTTAGTCATCTTACCTATGTGTATATGTGTCTGTACTTCTAGCTCAATACTTGTCTCGTTCTCTCAAATGCAGAGGGTTATATAATTATATTGCTTACCGTTCCATTATCCTTTTGAGCCGTCTTTTCTTTTTCCTTTTATTTATTTATTTTATTTTTTTTGAGCCATCTTGATAAGTCCAATGGCATGGAAACATGCCTACTGCATTTCATTTTGTCATAAACTGTTCTGTACTTCCTGTTTGTTATTATGATGACATACTGCCTTAGAGCGAAAATGTTTTTTGTTGGCAAATTGGAAAGAAATGTTGCAGTTTGGACAAAGCACTTCGTGTCTGGAGAAACCCACGTTACTCTCTTAATAGATATATGGATTGCATGGATCTCTTATTAGGATGATTGATTAGTGGTGTCATGAGTTTCCACAAATGTGTATTATGTAAAAGGTGTGAGGTGTTTGGCAGACGAGTTAAAAGTGGCTTCAGGGGGATATATGGTGTGGAGGGATTTCAATTAGGAGGAAATATATGTAAAGTTTTGTGTTGTCTGGTATATTGCTAGGTTTGGTATGGTGCGTTTTCCTTTTTAAACGAATAATCCTTTGAATTTGGACATTTTTTAGTTTATTGGAATAAGTTTGTGCCTGAAGGTTTAGTTATGGTTGCTGGTTCTAGCATTTATCCAATGTGGATATTGGTAATATTTTCTTTCCAAAGTATTTTATTTGCAGACAGGAGTGCTATTTTCTTTCCAATGTTCCTCGAATCCACTGCTATTTTCCTCGACAGGAGAGATATTATTAAGGCTTCTGGTTCTCTTTGCCATGTAGTTGCTTGACTTGACCAATGGAAGCCTCCTTACCTATATCTAGATCATCTTTGAAGGTTGCTCTTTAAGGAATTCAGGAGAGTTGGTGTGGGATAGGGGTGTTATTTTTTTTTTTTTTGAAGAATGATAACAGAACTATTGTGCAGGTTTGGGGAATGCAATTAGATGAGAGTGTTTAGTGTTTTTTTTTTTTTTTAAGTTTTTGATTTGATTAAGCTTATGGTTTCAGAATGTTTTGGTATTTTGCTTTAAAGTACATTCTGTTATGGAATATTCTCGTTTTTGTATGGAAGTCATTTCTTGAAGATAAGTAAATGAATGTGAAGTTGTTGATTGACATTGCTTTCTTATCCTATAGTGTTCAGAAATTCTGCCTTCTGTTGTTTCATTCTTAGTTTCATTATTGCATGGTTATATAATGGTCAATGTGTAAATAATATGCTGTGAGTATTCACTATAGGATTATGTTTCTCATAGTTCTTCCACTATAAGGTTATGTTTCTCACTGGTTATATGAAGTTCAATATTAAACTGTTCAATGATATGTTGTGTAGACTTCATATAAAACAGAAGATTCATTTCCTTCTAGCCTGAAATTTTTGACTCTGTTGTGCAGCAAATTCGAAGACATCTATGATGAAGCTTATTTCATTAGTACCTTGGAAAACGATGTACAGATAGTTGACAGGATTCCTGAGTATGTCATGGAACGATTTGACCACAATTTGAGCAATGTATACAACTTCAGGATAAAGGCATGGTCACCCATTCAGTACTATAAGGATACAGTTCTTCCAAAGCTACTTGAAGAAAAGTGAGTTGAACTTGATGTTTTGGCCCTGCCCTCGTACCTATTCCAATTCCAACTTTCTTGCTCTTTTTATACATATTTATACATGGATAAATGATGTATACTTGTATTCTTCTGGTTTTAGTTATTCTTTATTCTGCGTGTACATTTTTCAGGGACTTATTTTGTTTTTACATATCTGTTACCAAGTTGTTGCAAAATATGTACTCCAATGATTGGGCTAAAATATATTTTACTTCTCTGGCAGCATGTAACTTTTCCTGCCTTTCTTATGTGTGAACAGAGTGCAGTGTTCATTTAAATTAACTTGAAATGTCTGTCCTGTAAATGTTTAATTTAGGTTCATAAGGATTTCTCCTTTTGCAAATCGATTGTCATTTGATGCTCCTCCAGAAGTTCAACGGCTTAGATGCTTGGCAAATTATGAAGCTTTAAGGTTTTCAAATCCTATATTAACTATTGGTGAAACTCTCGTTGCAAGAATGAAAGAACGCAGTGCAAATAATAGTGGCAAATATGTTTCTGTGCATCTTCGCTTTGAGGAGGTCAGTTTTCACACTGTTTGAACTACTTTATTTTGATTGATACTTATTATGACCACCCACAATAAGATATCATCAATGTTGGTAGCAGTATTGATTATCTTCCATCAGCGGACCTTGTAGCAGTAGTGGTATGGGGTGCATTCCTGGACTGGTTGGCCAGGGATTCGACACCCATACTGTGTTAGAAGGAATTACTGAAGTTCTTGAAAATATTAAATGGAGTGTTGATTATCTTTTCATGTGCAGGATATGGTTGCTTTCTCTTGTTGTGTCTTTGATGGTGGTGCCAAAGAGAAGAAAGACATGGATGCTGCAAGGGAGATAGGTTGGAAGGGGAAGTTCACCAAACCTGGTCGAGTTATTCGTCCTGGAGCAATCAGGCTCAATGGGAAATGCCCCCTTACTCCTTTGGAGGTAATATATATTGCTTTATAAAGCCCTTTTTTTATTGCCCTTAAAGTTCATAATTATTTCACAATTTTTTTTCTGTATCTTGTCATTATATGGCAATAAATTGTTGCACATCTATATTTTGTTCTAATGGATCTAAAGTCACCATTTGTATCATTATCTCACTGTTTTTCATGTGCACATCTGTGACCTTTGGCCTTGTTTGATTAGTATGATTAATAGTGAAGCGATTAACAATCATGAGATTAGTGTAGAATCGGTTATTAGTGAGATAAATAATATTTTCCTTTTCACGTTTGTTTTGCAATAGATATGGAAATATATAATCCCAATTATATGTTTATTTTGCATTGTCAGTTGTAGGATTAAAAAATTGCCAGTTTTGTTGGATAGAATGTCCATCCATCAAAATCTAATTCGGATAACAAAAGTTGTAACCAAATACTAGAATGTGAGCCCCAATCAATAATCCTAATCATATGCTATACTCAGGCCAATCAAACATGCCCTTTTGTACTAGAATCTATTTGAGCAGCACTGACTCTACTTTTGCTTCTTAATATATGTAATTTTTTTGATAAGTTAATTACTCCTTTTTTTTTTTGGGTTTAATTAGTAAATGTAATAATTTCATTAAAAGATGACATTAATGGCATGCCACCTGTATAGAAAAGAGGAGAGTAAATAACCAAACAATCCTATACACTTTGTTTTGTATCAAAATGCTCTACAAAATTCAAAAATTGGTGAAGAGAGGAATTAACGATCAGAGACACCCTACTATACAAAAATCTTACAAAAGTACTTTTCAACCTATATGAAGGACTATCTATACCATCAAATGATTTCACTCGCCCTAAATAATCCTTATAAGACACGAGGGATCAAGACCCATAGCCATCTATGAGGAATCTCTTTCACTCATAGGAATGCCCGTGCCATCTTGAACCAAGATAGATCTGAATTTCAAAGAGTTCTTGTCACTTGGCAGTGGATGAGAAAATATTTAGCAATTTGCCGTCTTGTTTGCACATACAACAACAATTTACATCACCTTCTATTTTCGGATCAAATTAACTACAGTGAGAATTTACCAAGAGCTGCATACAAACCAGAAAACGCCACATTAGGAGGATCCTTAGGACTCCAAATGCTTTCCAAGGGATAACAATTGTGAGTGCCAATCAAAGCCTCATAGAAAGATTTAACATAAAGGACACAGATCTGGTTAGCCTCCATCTCAAGGAGTCTCTTCTCGTCACAATTCTAGACATGCAATACAATCTCTTAAGAAGCTCCATGAGCTCAATCATCTCCTAGTCTTGGAACTCTCAAAGTACCAAGATAACCCAATAACCTTTTCCCTTTCTATGCAAGTACTCGTCTACTGTGGCATTCTTGTCAACAATATCATGGGAAAATGTCCCAAAAAAAAAAAAAATCCACTAACCTCTCTTCTTCGTACCATAATATGTTAATCCAAAACTTGTTCTTCTCCCTCCCATCCCCAACAATCATGTTGGCATACTTCTCAAACTTATGCCACACCATTACGGTGCCTTCCAAAGCCCCCCTGCCACATGGCATATTGACTCCCAAAGAGGCCCACTCCTTCCATTCACACTAATGCAACCAAGATTTGGAAAATTTTATATTTGAGGAATTTTTTATTATTATTTTAGTTACTTTTCTATGTTACTTGATTTCAACTTTATTTAAGGCAATTGTCAAATCTAAAGTTGAGTAAATTTAGGTTTAGTCTATGAAGCACATGCACATTTAAGAAGGTAATGTGTTGTGTCCGACACCATGTCAAACACGACATGATCGGGCACTTTCCAACACTTAGACAAATGTGAAACACATTATAAGTTTGAATAAAACAACTTGGTATCCATAATAAAACAAAAACTATGTAAAGTTTTACCTAAACTCTTCCTTTGGACTCTAAAAATTATTTATATTTGATTTAAATATTCATATACATGACATATAATAATTATTTATTTTTATATATGACAATAAATATATAAAATTATATATTTTGCTTGTATCTCCCATGTGTTGTTTCTGACATATTTTAAAAATGCATGTACCCCCCACTTGTCTGTGTCGTGTCATGTGTTCGTGCATGTGCTTCTTAGGGTTTAGTTTTATTTCTTAATATTTTACTTTCTTTTTAATCACTCCCAATGTTATTCAGATTAGATGTTTCTCTTATTATAAATATAATTGTCCAACTTAGGGCTAAGGGAAGTTTTGGTTGAATATATTAGTTTTCTCTTCCTACTTCAATCTCTTCGGTATTTTTGTGGAATCAACAAAGACATCGATGACTTTATTCCTGGCATCTGTGGTAAAATCATCAAGTCTTTAGAAGCTTTGTTCCTAGTATTCTGCATGAGAATCAACAAGTTTGAGAAAGTTCTATATTCTTGATAATATTAGACTAAACTAAACAAAATATTAGACTTCTACATTGATCTTGCTGCTCAAAATCCTGTACGTACAAGCTTCCCTACATCAGTTGGTGTTAAAGCCTAGAGTTGTAATCGTCACACATTGGGTATTGTGCCTCCCCTAGACCCCCCAACCCTCAGGAGAGGCTTCTCCAAACCCCCATTGGGCATAGGGCTCGGTGTTCAATACTTATCCGGGTCCATAATACCCAACAATATGTTCCTTTATTGCAGAAGGTTTCTAATTCTAACTGTCGCGACCCAAATCCGCCCCTATAGGTTTAGGTCATGACCGGCTAGTAATCCAGGTTACTTACGGTCTCAATGACAAAATCAATCATAATATAATAATGGGGCTTAGTGGAACCAATATTGAATATAAAAGATAGTCCATTGAGTAGTGCATATATGCCAAATTCATAAATATTTAAAACTTTAAACTTCATACATACAATGTTATATACATATGTACACCATATTCAGTTAACTCCTTATACATAATATTTGTTCAAAACAAGTTTTCTCAAACAGCAAAACAAAATAACGTAAAAGCAGAAGGATTGACAAAGCTGGACTCCTTTCGAATCCAAGTACGCCTCGTCATGGAGGCACTTCAAAAATGGTTTCACAGGAGTAGACTCCGAGGCTATCTTAGGCTTGATGTTCAACTTACTCACCTACATATATGTATAAGGGAGAGGGTGAACTAAAACCCAATGAGTAATATCAATATAAAGGTTTTATATTAATGAAGTCCAACATGTTACAAAACTTATCTTTTGTTTCCGAAACAATTCATTTCAATAAGCAAAACAATTTGAAAAACAATTATATCAATCCTTTGCGATAAAAATAATCATTCGAATCATTATACGTGATACATCCAATAGAGTAACAATGAAACGATGTGCCAAAGCCAATAGGACCATGAGGGTCAATCCAATGGGACCACAACAAGTCAATCAATAATTCATAATTCAATATGGACCATTAAGGTCTAACATGAGAGATCTCTGTGTTTTAATCCATCCAATTGACCATGGTATTGTTTTCCTCAGGCAAGGGCCTTTTAATCGATAGGCAATGGTATTGTTTCTTCCAGGCGAGGGTCTCACTAAATGATGCCACAAATACAATTTCAAAAAGGACATTCATTCATAGATAACAAAATAGGATTCAAAATATCAATCTTGAACAATTTCAAAATACTTTTCAAACATAGCTTTGTGAAGACATTACTCACAGTGGGTTGTACCGATATTAGGCTTCGGGCGTCCACCTACACAATGTACATAACAAATCACACATTGAAACACAAGTCTCAATCAAACATTCTATCTAATTCAATTCCCTTTTATGTGTTTTTAATGTATTTCCTTATTAATGTTGTCTAAACAATGTCCACGAATGCTTAAGAGAGCACAGGGATAAAAACATGCACATCGGAGTGTGTTTCAAAAATGTTGAAAACAAGGCAGTTCGCTCAAGTGCACCTTTGGTTGCTCAAGCAGTGTGGCCTGCTTGCAAAAGTACTGATGGTTCAAATCTCGACTTGATGTTCGCTTAAGGCGAGGCGCAAAATAAAAGATGGTTGCTCGAGCCGACTGCAAATTAGGCTCGATGTTAGCTCGAGTCAAGGTGTAAAATAAAAGGCGGTCGCTTGAGCGGTGACTTGGTCACTCGAGCCGATTGCAAATGTCTGCAAAAATACTGATTGCATGAAATGTACGCTCAAGCGACAGATTGTTTGCTCGAGTGGTGAAGCAGAATTCTGTAATTTCCGGAACAGAGTTGAGCTTCAAATACATAGTTTGAAATCATGAACTTGCATGGCTCATTCACAAGTTAGTAGAACACTTAGAAACTCTTCGCATATCATATAAGCATAACCAATTTGAGATCAATTGCTCAAAACCATTGTCAATTCTCAAAATCAAATTTAAAACTTCATACCTTAGCCATGCATGTAAAGAATTTAAGTTCTTCTCTTTCAAAACATGAATATATGGAATGAGGAGTGAAATCATGAAGAAACTTCAAAGATAGCTAGTGTAACATCATGCATGTCTTGATTTTGAGAGTTGGTTAGCTTAATCCTTCAATTCCCCTTCAAATACTCACACTTCTTCAACCTCTCCCTCTAGGAGTTGTTTTTCTCTTGTTTTTTCTCTCTAAATCTCAGCCAAGTTGATGAGAAAAAATGAACTCATTAAGCTTATATGACCTATATATAAGCTTGATTAGGTTAAGCTAATAAAATGAGATTAGGGCTCATTAATTAACCTTAATTCTAATTAATCATAATCAAATCTAATTGATTTAATCTAATTATTTTGATTTGAATCAAATTTTGATCAAACTTGCCATATGATTCTAAATATTTCAATTAATCTATTGAATAGTCAATTTTGGTTTTTGAATCCGTTTGAGCTTTCAATTTCAATTTCAAATTCAAATTCAAATTCAAAGTCAGTACTCTAACAAATGTTCCAAAAAAAAGAAAAAAAAAAGAAAAGATAAACACCAATCAAACACATAATTATGCAAATATGCTCGATAAAATAATTTATAAAAATAATATATATGTCGGGGTCGTCACGGTCTCTCCCTTAGAAAGTTTAGTCTTCCAAACTTAAGTTACCTCCATTCGGGAATAGGTGTGGATATCGTTGCCGCGTCTCATCCTCTTTCTCCCATGTAGTTTCTTTCCCATAATATTCTCTCCACTCTACCTTTACCATTGAAATCAATTTATTTCTCAATTGTTTCACTTGTCGGTTAATGATCTGTATCGGCCATTCTTTGTACTTCATATCATTAACTAAGGCTATTCGGTGGTAGTCAATAACATGGAATGGATCCTTGAGATACCCACGGAGCATTGACACGTGAAACACATTATGTATCTGTTCCATTCCTGATGGTAAAATAATACGATAACTTTCATTGGTGTTACTCTGATAAATACATGATCTCTCATTTCATATTCCAAATCACTCATTCTTTGATCCGTATAACTTTTCTGTTGGCTTTGAGTAGTCTTGAGCCTTTGTTGAATGATCTTTATCTTTTCAATTGTTTCTTGCACAAGTTTAGACCCATATAAAGCCTTATCACCAACCTCAGTCCAACAAATTGGAGACCTACACCTCCTTCCATACAACGCCTCATATGGTGCCATGCCGATATTAGCGTGGAAACTGTTGTTATATGCAAACTCAGCCAACGGCAAGTAAGTTTTCCAATTGCCTTGAAATTCGAGAACACACATACGAAGTATATCTTCCAGCGTTTGGATAGTTCCCTCAATTTGCCTATTGGTTTGTGGATGAAAGGCAGTGCTGAATCTTAACACTGTGCCCATCGCTTGTTCTAAATTTTGCCAAAACCTAGAAACAAATTTAGGATCCTTATCCGACACAATAGACACTGGAACCCCATGTAATCGAATGATTTGATCAATATAGATAGTAGCGAGTCTATAGGTATTGAAGGAAGTTTTCATAGCAAGAAAGTGAGTAGACTTTGTCAATCTATCTACTATAGCCCAATGATGTAGGGATTACTTTCTTGCAATCAGTGAGCCTAGATTAAGTATACTGGCAGCAGCAATAGTAGACTTGTAGGGCTAGATTTGGTGGGATTTTATGACTGCAAAAGTATTTAAAAATACGAGTTTAAGGGTTTGTAAAAGGGTAGGGTTTTGGGAATGAAAACACAAGTGTTTAGGGGCAGTTGGGTGGTTATTCTAAGTATTGTGAATAGTAATGTGAACAGTAACCTTGCTGGATAGAAGAAGAAGAAGAAAAAGAAGAAGAAGAAGAAGAAGAAGGGGAGAGAGAGAGAGAGAGAAGTGCTTCACCCTCGCAAGGGATATGCCAATCACACAAATACAATCTCAAATTTTCATAATATTAACTCTTCTATTGAATCATCGAGATTATACATATATTTATAGGCTAAAGACTCCTAATTCTATAAGTACTATTTCTCAAATTTAGAAACTAAAAATATTTAGCAACAACTAATATTCTAAACCAACTATGACTTCCAATTCTATTTCAATCATAATAGGAAACTTTAATGACTTCTAATTCTACTTTAATATCAAAATAGGAAACTTGGACTTTTGATCACTAAGATTATTTTAGACATAATAAAACCCATGTATAATAACTCATTTAATAACTTGACCCAAAATAAAACTCATGGATGACCCCTACAACCCATGTCTAACAATTATTAGAATTACTATTATACCCTTAATTACTAAAACTTACTATAATGATATGAAGACTCAAAATTATTCTAAATTTTTAATTCTTGATGCCCTAAATGTGCTTCATGTGAAATTCCAGATTTGCTCTTTTTCTTCTTTCCATGATCTTCATCACCCAAATAGCATTCATACCTCTAGATGTTCGAGGTAGACCGATGATGAAGCCCATGGTTATATGCTTTCATTTCCATTCTGGAATGGGGAGGAATTGAAGTAAGCCTACTGGTTTCTAGTGTTCTGCTTTGACTTGTTGGCACTGGAGGCATTTGGAGTTGAAGTCGACAATCTCTCTTTTCATGTTTGGCCACCAATACACTTGTTTCAAATCTTGGTACATCTAGGTATTTTCGGGATGCATAGCGAATATTGATTTGTGGGCTTCTTCTAAGATTCTCCTTTTCAAGTCCGCATTATTAGGTACACAAGGCCTTCCTTGAAACTTCAATACTTGATCTTCAATTGTGAACCCCGGTCTACGCTTGGTTTCGAACTCATCACATATCTTCTTAAGGAAATCATCATTCATTTGCTCCTGTTTGATTTCTTCTATGATTGCTAGTTGTGCTGAAATTGTGGCTGATAAACTGTCTTGCTCATAAGGCATTACTTCTATTTCAAGTCTTTCAAATTCTTGCAAGATTTCTCTTTGATCTGTAAGCAAACAAGCCAAATTTCCCACATTCTTTCTACTGAGTGCATCAGCTACAGTGTTGGCCTAACCTAGATGATACTGAATTTATAAGTCCGTCTTTGATCAATTCAAGCCATCTCTTCTGTCGCATATTCAACTCTTTCTGTGTAAAGAAGTACTTCAAGCCCTTGTGATCTGTGTATACCTCACATTTTTCCCCATAAAGGTAATGGTGCCATATTTTCAATGCGAATACAACAACGGCAAGTTCCAGATCATGTGTTGGGTAGTTCTTCTCATGTGATTTCAGTTGCCGGGATACGTAAGCAATTACCTTGTCATTCTGTATTAAGACACAACCCAAACCTCTGTAAGAAGCACTATTAAAATTCACAAATCCTTTGGTACTTGACAGTAAAGCAAGGATTGGGGACGTAGTTAGTCTTGCTTTCAACTCTTGAAATGTGGGTTCCCTTTGGTTTGTCCACTTGAACGGTTCCCCCTTCCGGGTTAATTGACTCAATGGCATAGCAATCTTTGAAAAATCTTTGACAAATCTCCAATAGTAACCTGCCAATCCCATAAAACTTCAAACCTCTGTTACGTTAGTTGGAGTAGGTCAATCTATAATCGCTTCAATTTTTTGCAGGACAATTGAAATGCCATCTTTGTTATTGACATGTCCCAAAAATATAATTTCATCTAATCAGAATTCACACTTTTAAGTTTCCCATACACTTGTTTCTCCCCGAGTCTCTGAAGGATTATTCTCAAGTGTTGTTCATGGGCATCTTTTCTTCTCAAATAAATCAAAATGTCATCAATAAACACAACAACAAAGTCATCCAAGAAAGGTTTAAAGATTCTATTCATCAAATCCATCAAAGCTGCTCGTGCATTAGTGACTCCAAAAGGCGTGACTAAAGATTCGTAATGTCCGTACCTGGTTTGGAAGGCAGTTTTCTCAATATCTTGGACTTTAACCTTCAACTGATGATATCCCGATCTCAAATCAATTTTTTAAAATACCTAAGTCCCCTGTAACTTATCAAACAAATCGTCAATCCGAGACAGAATATTTATTCTTAATGGTTATCTTGTTGAGTTCTCGATAATCAATACACAATTGGAGTGTGTCATCTTTCTTCTTTACAAAGAGGACCAGTGCGCCCCACAGTGATGTACTTGGTTGAATAAACCCTTTATCAAGTAATTCCTATAACTGTACTTTTAATTCTTTCATTTCAGCAGTTGACATGCGATATGAAGTTTTAGATATCGGTTGAGTACCCGATATTACATCAATCACAAATTCAATTTTCTTATCAATCAATTGTCCAGGCAACTCTTTCAGAAACACATCTGGGAAGTCTCTTATTATTGGAATACTGTCTAAGGTAATGTCCATGGATTGATCATTTATTACATTGCACAAGTACCTTTGACATCCCTTACCAATCAGTTTACGGGGTTTCATTGTAGATATTAGATATGGTGAAGGAACTACACTCTTACTCTCAAAATAAAATTCATCTTGACTCGGAGGTCGAAATATCATTCGTTTAGAAGTACAATCAATAGTTGCATGGTACTTAGATAGCCAGTCCATATCCAAAATAACATTGAAGTGTCTCATATCAAGGGGTAATAAATCAGCATTTAAGGTGGCATTTCCAAGTAATAATTCACATGCAGAATAAACAGATGAACACAAGATAGATCCCCCCATTGGTGATGCAACACAATATATATATCTTAAGGATTCCATATGTCTATTCAATTTACCAACAAATACCATAGAAACAAAAGAGAGTGTGGAACCCGAATCAATCAATACATATGCAGCTTGGCCACAAACAGAAAGTGTACCTAAAACCACAGCCTTTGTGTTCTAAGTATCCTGTGGAATGAGTGCGAAGACTCTTCCTTGTCTTAGATCATTTCTTGTTGCAGTATGTGTTGCATTTGATTTCACTATTGGGATTGACCTTGTCGAACTTTTAGCGCCTTGGTTACTGTCTCGTTGAGGTTGTGTACAATCTCCTACCATGTGACCAACTTTCCCACACTGATAGCAAGCTCCCGTAGTACGGTAACAAATATCCCAATGCTTCTTTCCATATATAGTGCAAGTGGGTATTGAGTTGCCACTCTGATTTGAACCTGAATTACTGGATGCCCCTGATTTTGATTTCTTGTTCATTAAACACAGCGTTCTCTTATTGAAATTTTGTCTTTTGCCTTTCCATTCAAAATTCTGGTTGTGAGCGGCCATATTTGTTTATGACATCAATGCTCTGTCCAGTACATCAACATATTTTGGCAATTTAAGTACGTTAATTCTCCTCTAGGATTGAATCACGAAGACCTCCCTTAAACTTCCTAGCCTTTTTGTAATCTGTGTCAACCATATGCGATGCAAAACATGCCAACTCTGTAAATTGGGCTTCAGATTCAGCCACTGTCTTGTTGCCCTGCTTTAGTTGCTCAAATTTGCACTTTTTTTGTCCCCAGACACACTTTGGGAAGTACTTCTCATAGAAAATCTCTAGGAACCGAGCCCAACCAATCCCCTTATTATCATCTCGAACTAACATCCACCATCTCTTTGCCTCATCCTCTAGAGTGAATGTAGCTAATAGAACCTTTTGTGTTTCTGTGCATGGGAACACTTCAAACAGCTTTTCAATGCCTAAGACCCAAGCTTCAGCTTTGAGCAGGTCTACTCCATGAAATAAAGATGGCTTCATCTTTTTAAATTCCTTAGTAAGGGCAATGGTTTGGTCATCTGATTGATGGTCCTATACCAATGCGGGCATTGGAGGTGAGGGCGGTGGTTGTTGTTGTTGCCATTATTGTTGTTGTTTTAAGCTTCCAGCCATATCATGCATCATTCTTTTCATTCTGTCAAGTCTTGAGGAGGTTGACTCATCCAGTTTATCCCCTCTTATTCTCACCATTATCTCTATGAAACTTGTATTATACATATACATAGACATAGTGTACGCACGCATATACGTATACACAATTACAAAAGTTATTTCATTTTGACATTAAAATGCATATAAATGCAGTCCTTAAATCTTTTCTAGACACCGTATTGCTCAATGGACAAGCCAATGAAATATTACTTGTGCTTTGATACTACTCTGTCGTGATCCAAACCTGCCCTTATAGATTTAGGTCATGGCTGGCCAATAATCCCAGATTACCTATGGCCTCAATGACAAAATCAATAATAATATAATAACGGGGCTTAGCGGAAGCAATATTGAATATAAAAGATAGTTGATTGAGCAATGCATATATACCAAATTCATAAATATTTAAAACTTTAAACTTTATACGTACAATCTTATATACATACATACACCATATTCAGTTAACTCCTTATACATAATATCCATTCAAAACAAGTTTTCTTAAACAACAAAACAAAAGAACATAAAATAGAAGGGTTGACAAAGTTGGACTCCTCTCAAGTCCAAGCACGCCTCGTCACGGAGGCACTTCAAAAATGGCTTCATAGGGATAGATTCCAAGGCTACCTTAGGCTTGACGTTCCACTTGCTCACCTACATATATATATATATATAAGGAAGAGGGGTGAGCTGAAGCCCAGTAAGTAATATCAATATAAAGGTTTTATATGAATGAAATCCAGCATGTTACAAAACATCTTTCATTTCCGAAACAATTTATTTCAATAAGCAAAACAATTTGAATAACAATTATATCAATTCTTTGCGATAACAATAATCATTCGAATCATTATACATGGTACATCCAATAGAGTAACAATGAAACGATGTGTCGAAGCCAATAGGACCACGAGGCTCAATCCAATGGGACCACAACGGGTCAATCAATAATTCATAATTCAATGTGGACCATTAAGGTCTAACGTCAGAGATCTCTGTGTTTTAATTAATCCAATGGGCCATTGGTATTGTTTTTTCCAGGCAAGGGCCTATTAATCGATGGGCCATGGTATTGTTTCCTCCAGGCAAGGGCCTTTTAATCGATGGGTCATGATATTGTTTCTCTCAGGCAAGGGCCTCACTAATAGATGCCACGAATACAATTTCAAAATGGACATTCATTCATAGATAACAAAATATGATCCAAAATATCAATCTTGAACAATTTCAAAATACTTTTCGAACATAGCTTTATAAAGACATCACACACAGTGGGTTGTACCGATATTAGGCCTCGGGCGTCCACCTACACAATACACATAACAAAGCACACATTGAAACACAAGTCTCAATCACACATTCTATTTAATTCAATTTCCTTTTATGTGTTTCTAATGTATTTCCTTATTAATGTTGTCTAAACAATGTCCAATAATGCTTAAGAGAGCATGAGGATGAAAACATGCACATGGTAGTGTGTTTAAAAAATGCTAAAAACAGGGCAGTTCACTCGAGTGCATCTTTGGTCGCTCGAGCTGTGAGGCTTGCCTGCAAAAGTACTGAATAGTCCAAATCTAGACTGGATGTTCATTTGAGCCAAGGCGCAAAATAAAAGGCGGTCGCTTGAGCGGTGACTTGGTCACTCGAGCCGACTGCAAATGTCTGCAAAAATACTAGTTGCATGAAATGTACGCTCGAGCGACAGATTGTTCACTCTAGCGGTGAAGCAGAATTTTGTAATTTCCATAACAGAGTTGAGCTTCAAATACATAGTTTGAAATCATGAACTTGCATGGCTCATTCACAAGTTAGTAGAACACTTAGAAACTCTTTGCATATTATATGAACATAACCAATTTAAGATCAATTGCTCAAAACCATTGTCAATTCTCAAAATCAAATTTAAAACTTGATACCTTAGCCATGCTTGTAAAGAATTTAAGTTCTCTTTCGAAACATGAATATATGGAATGACGAGTGTAAAATCATGAAGAAACTTCAAAGATAGCTAGTGTAACATCATGCATGTAATGTTTTGTTGAATCAAACTCAAGAATGATGAAATATGCATGCGTGTGCACAATTAACTCAATTCTTCCATAAACTAGCTGATTTCTTCATTTTCTTGTCAATTACATGGAAATGTTCCTAGAAATTTTATGAATTTAACTTCTACTTGAATTATTTGCAAGAATTATGGTTAAGTTCCATACCTAGAGCTTGAATTTGAGAGTTGGTTAGCTTAATCCTTCAATTCCCCTTCAAATCCTCTCAATTCTTCAACCTCTCTAGGAGTTGTTTCTCTCTTGTTTTCTCTCTATAAATCTCAGCCAAGTTGATGAGAAAAAACGAATTCATTAAGCTTATATGACCCATATATAGGCTTGATTAGGTTAAGCTAATAAAATGAGATTAGGGCTAATTAATTAACCTTAATTCTAATTAATCCTAATCAAATCTAATTGATTTAATCTAATTATTTTTATCCGAATCAAATTTTAATCAAACTTGTCATATAATTCTAAATATTCCAATTAATCTATTGAACTAGTCAATTTTGGTTTTTGAGTCCGTTTGAGCTTTCAATTTCAATTTCAATTTCAAATTCAAAGTTGGTACTCTAACAGATATTCCAAAAACAAACAGATTAACACCAATCAAAGACATAATTATGCAAATATGCTCGATGATATAATATATAAAAGTAATATATATGTCGGGGTCGTCACACTAACTGTTTTCCCCAATGCCTAGAAAGGTGAACTCCTAGAAGATGATATCTTCTTTGTTGTTGCTCTGTTGACACGTGATACTCGCCATGCGGAGTGGTTACTCGTTCACTAAGTGATGTCGTCAGGGATCATTATTATACACAAGATTTGATAGTTATTCTGTTGTGCTGTTTCATATTGATATTCCACTTTGTTCTACCTTAAATTTTTGTTTCAATGTTTTTCCTAGAGAAGTTCATTGCAGAATATGCTGAAGCAATGTGATGTACTGGGAAGAAATCTTTTATAAATAAGGGACTCACTTTAGTGGTGTTTGATAAAATTGAAAACTGAAGACTGAAAATTAGTATTGAAAATTGAATGCCAAAGTTTTTAAGCTAAAAAGATTTTTGATTCAAATTTAAGTGCTAAACTAAAAAAGAAAATTGTTTAATATGTATAAAGATCAAATTTGAAATTTATTATTTTAAAATTATATATTATTTTAATTTTTATATTGTGATGGTGGTAGTAGTGTTGGGTTGTGATGGTATGATGGTGGCGGTGGCGGTGGCGGTGGCGGTGGCGGTGGCGGTGGCGGTGGCATGGTGGTGGTCGCAGTGCAATGTTAGTGATAGTAAAATGATGGTGATGCTTAGGCAACAATGACAATGATGATGAATGTGGTGGTAATGGTGGTGGCGGTGGCGGTGGTGATAACAGCAGTGATAGTGGTGGTGGTGGTAGTCGTGGTAGTTGTAGTAGTGAGTTTATAATAGTGTATATTGATTCTTGTGTTTAGTATTTATAAATTTAGTCAAAATTAAGTTTCATACGATTTAAAATTTTCTTAATCTTTAGCCTATATTTTATGAGGTGCTTAAATTTTTGAGTGATATCAGTTGTAGTTATCAAACGAGTTTAATTGATTATCACTTGATATATTCAGTTTAAGTATTGAATCAAGTTGTCAAACACCTTCTTTTTGTCTGAAAAAGTAGAACTTATGTGAAAAAAACTAAATTTAGCTTATATTTCAATTTATGTCACTATTGATTCCCATTCTTCTATTGAAATTTATATTCCAATTTATATTATATTATTTTGAAAGGCATCTGAAGTTCTCTTTTGTGTTGCAAGTGTGTGTTCACTTATTTCTCCTTTTCAGGCCATGGAAAAATTAAAGACAATAGTTGAATGTGTTATTATTGATTGTATCCTCATTATATATGAAAGGGCAAATTACCAATACCCCTCTCGAGGTTTGACTAAAATACGGATTCTCCCCTGAGGTTTGAGAAATTACATCCCGCCCCCCTGAGGTTTATATTTGCATAACAAATTACCCCTTGGGGTTTATATTTGCATAAATTATTATTGTTATGCAAATATAAACCTTAGGAGGCAATTTGTAATTTCCCAAACCTCAGGGGAAAATCTGTATTTTAGTCAAATCTTGAAGGGGGTGTTGGTAATTTGCCCTATATGAAAATATATTAACTGCTAATTCTATGGTTCTTGTTGTATCTCATCAGGTCGGCTTAATGCTTAGGGGAATGGGGTTTGACAAAAGTACTTCTATCTATTTAGCTTCTGGAACAATATACGATGCCAATAGATATATGGCTCCACTATTCGAAATGTTTCCACTTTTACAAACTAAAGAGATGTTGGCATCCCCTGAGGAACTTGCTCCATTTAAGGTTTGAATGCTTTGTGTTTGTGGGGTTCTTCCAATTTTACTTCCTCTTTTTTGAGGTCTGATTCAAGGTCATTGCTTTTGACTAGAGTTGCTTCTTCTAGAACTATTCTTCCAGGATGGCTGCCATAGACTACACTGTTTGTCTTCATAGTGAAGTTTTTGTGACAACTCAAGGTGGAAACTTTCCTCATTTTCTGTTGGGCCATCGGAGATACTTATATGGTGGACACTCCCAGACAATCAGACCTGACAAGCGGAAGTTAGCATTATTATTTGATAATACCAATGGGTATATATTTCATCTCATTGCTTTCATTTACCTTCAGTTCAAGTATCCATTATGTACAAGTTATTGGAATTTTTGTTTATTTATTTATTTATTGCCACATGTTAGATGTTAGTATCAAAACTTCTATTTAATCAATTCTACTTGTTAGGATGTTACCTTAGATTGTACTCGAAAACTAGAATCTCTGACAACAGTAATATTTATTTGTTCAAGGTACTTCTACTGATTAAGTTTGATGCTACCTCAGGCTGATTTGGAGAGCCACAGCCATGCCAAGTTGTAGAATAGATTTCTTGTGTGCATGTAAAATTGATACAACCTATTTGATGATCAGTTAGTTGTTGTCGGTAGCATGTTAGAAAGAGCTTGTTCAGAATAAAAATAATAAATATGGCTTGATCTTATTTATTTATTTTTTTTGTTTCTTTTCATCTTCATCCATTCCCCAGGTGGAAAAGCTTCAAGCGAAACATGCTGAATATGCGAGCTCATAGTGATTCTAAAGGAATTGAGCTCAAAAGACCAAGTGACTCGATATATTCATTTCCTTGTCCAGATTGTATGTGCCGGAGGAACAAATCAGAAGATTCAAGATTATTGTCAGCAACGTGATTAATGGAGAAATAGATTCTGATTGGTGTTTTTTGTTGTAATTCTTTCATTTTTTTTCCTCTTCTCATTGGTGAGAGAGGGCACACATCCATTTTTGGAGCTCGGAGTATTTCTTGGAAGACACAAATGATCTGATATTATTTCCCGGGATTGGTTCGAGGAGAAGAAAGAGATTTGCCGATTGATTGCAGGGACCCGGACCTTAATTGACATCAATTCATCTTTCTCGCTGCTGCTGTATCTAACAAGCTGCGAAATGACACATTAACTTACCTTTGTGACCTGGCTTTGCCATGTTTGTAGTTTTTGTGTACACTAGTTTAAATTTTGAGCTGTAGTTCTAATGTATGACTATAGAAACAGGGTGTATTGTATACGTTTATGAAAATCAGGTTATCGAAAAAAAAAATTTGTTGGTTTTTTTGTTTTTCGTTCCCATTTGATGTAGGATAGAGTCGAGTGTTTCATGCCACTCACCCCATTTGATGGACTTAAGGCTTGGTTTAGTTTGGGTTTGGGTTTGTTTTTCATTCCTTCAAAATGGCTTTGTTACAAAACTTATTTCTTGGGCTCTTATTAGTCTAATTTCTTTCTTTCAGCTCTTGGAAGGGCATTGGATACATCCATGGTCGCTGCTGTTTCCGGCATTAAAGTTGGTTTGACAATTAATTTTTCAGCAGTAGTTTTTTTATTTTTTATTTATTTTTGGCTTCTTTAATGAAACATTTTTAAAATTAAAAAAAAAAATTATTTTTAGGTTGTACTAATTTAGACCGATCTTAATAATAATAATATGCTGACAAATTTCTTTTTAAAAAATGACCTTTTTTTTATTGAACACTGCTTAGTAATTGTTTTATTTATTTATTTATTTATTTTTTTTAATTTTATTTGTGGTGGTTTTGAAAATAGTGGCAATTGTTTGGTGTGCGCAGTACGAGGGTGAAGTGTTTTAGGGATTAATTAGGTGCCTGAAAAGTCTGATTTTTCTTTTGTAAAAGGAAAATAAATCTCACAAAATGCAAAAATATATACATAAAAGAGGGAGAAAAGAGCAATGATGAAGAGGAATAAAATTGTCAAAATCAAAATTGTTTGGTTGAATTTTTGAAATTTATTTTTTTAAACAAAAAAATCCAATGGAAACCAATGTAATCACTCCATAATGACTTCTATGTTGTGTTTGGTTTATGAATTTAGGAAGTAATTTGGAAAGAGAAATATTTCATTTACATTTCAATTATATTTTTCCTTTCTTTTTCCAAATTTCTATCTAAATTTATAAACCAAAGACAATCTTGAACTGCTAATGCTACCTACAATATTTATTGTTGATAAGCAGATTTGAATGGTTTCAATCCGATCCAGTGATCTGTAAGAGAGGATAAGATGTCTTTGGAGCACTGATGTGGTGTTGGCCAAAGACCCTCCAATATCTTTGTTAGAGGTGTAGATGCATAGAGATGGAGAGCTTAGGATTTATGTTACATACCTTGGCTTTTATAGGAAGTATTTGTCTTAGGCTACAAATGGTGGTGGGTGTAATGCCCTAGCAATGAACCTCCCTGATCTCGTTCATCCGGGCATTTCCAATATACGATCAACAACGAGAATAAGACAATAGCAATGAAATAACATCAATAACATATCTTTCCTTTTGAACTATTTTCAAGCTTTACAACATTGTCTCATTACATTCATAAACAAAATAAAATAGTTCAACAAGTGAAGAATAATATAACAAAATCTGTTACAAGTTGACTTTCCCTCAAAATTTGTTCCTTGTTACACTAAAATACAAATCGATATACAGTCACCAAAACTGGCATACACAAAATATGATTTCAAATAAAAGCTTTCACATCCCAAAACTTTTCTTCTTCTCAAAACAGTCACTGAGGAGGGGCTTCATCATCTTTTCTTGAAATTTGGTTAGTTTGGGGTAAGCAAAAGCTCAGTAGGTAATGCATTTAACAGGTTATAGCATCAATCGAAAAACACATGATCATGCAATGCAAACATTTGGTAAATTTTGTTATATTTAAGTGTATAGGTGCGTTTATGCATGAGTATGAAATAAGCAACGTTAAGATTCAATCAACATTCCAGCTTTTTCATGGACGGTAAATATACTATGACATTCTAAGAGCCGCAATTCAAAATACATACATAGATATAGATTTTGTATTTTGAAAATAGTCCCACATTTGCCGACTTCAGAAATAGCGGGCTAATGGGCACCCAAAAACCTTTTCCCTATCCACATTTGTTGATTCCAGAAACAACGGGGACGTGGACACCCAAAACCATGTTTTTCCACATTCGCTGACTCCAGAAACGGCGAGCTCGTGGACACTAAAAAAATATTTTCCCACATTCGTCCGGCGATATGCGCAGACAGGGCAATTGGGCATCTTGACTCCCCTCGCGGGTATCAAATACAATACGTAACCTAACCCCTACTCACTACCCAGACTCATAGACTATTTACCCCTTTTCAACTTTCCACTGTTCGCAGCATTATTGTATCATATGAGAAATTTAATAATGCGCATGATGTATGAATTTGTAAATTCTCGATTTCCCCTAAAATGATTCCAATTCACAACAATTCACTGTTTCACTCTTCAATAATAAAGATTACTTATTTTAGCAATCATCACCAACACCAAGTGTATACAGAAAAACATTTAAAATCATACATTTCAACCTCAAAATTGAGCAAATACCTTCGATTTCATGTTTTTGAAATCAATTAAGCAAAACCCCTTTTTATTGAACAATTTCCAAAACTAGGGTTTTCTATGACAATTAGGGATTTCCTCTCTTTCATGAAATTGAAGTTAATGTTCATCACAAATAACAATAATCATCAATAATAAACACAATCCTTCCATAATCATGAAACATTGCTCACTTTTGTCCAATCCCTTCACTAACATAAAACAATCTCTCTCTCTCTCTCTCTATATATATATACACACATATATAATGAGTATCTAATGAAATTACCACATATGATTTTCAAATTAAAGATATAACAAGTTAATGACACACCTACCTCAAGAATAGAAGCTAGATATGAGAATCCACGTGAAACTTCAACAAAATCGCGAAACAATTGGTGAAAATCCAAAGCTTGACTTGTTCTTCAATTTTCTTAAATGATTTGGAGTGAATCTTAGTTAAAAGTTAAAGAAATTTAGTACTTCTAGGCTGGGGTTTTCGAAAAATAGGGTTTGAAAGAGAGGGAATATGTGAAAGTGGAAAGAAAATGAGTAAAGATAGACTTTTTAAGTCAACTGCCCCGACAGACCGCTTGAGCGAACTTTCTATTGCTCAAGTAAACAACACAAATTCAAAGAAACCGCTCGAGCGACATTTCCACTGCTCGAGCAGTAAATGAGATGTCGCAAAAGTTTTGCAGAGCTACAGTGACAATACTAGAAGCATGAAATTTGCACTCAAGTGACCACGTCACGCTTGAGCGGTCTTGCCTGCAAAATGGCAAACTATTGAGGGCTAAGAATCTTTGCTTATGCGACCAAATAACCACTCAAGCAGTCTGCCAAAATCAATTGTCACAGTGGGCCTCAATCTTGTTGGGCCATAGGCCATATGGGTTGATCTACCAAACCTGGACCTTAACTTATTATAAATGTATCAATAGACCCTCATTCCCAAGTGATGCTTCAGTCGAGTGAAGGGAATTAAAGTTCGGATTGCCCATCTTAGTTGTGCATGTATCAGTAGTCCCTAACTCTTAAGTGGTGCTTGTGATTGGGAATTCAATTTAGTTAGGATCTAACTTTTCGTCCATTTTTCTTCAACTGTTCATCTTTGTGAAATATGAGGCTTCAATCTTGTTGGGCCCTCTATTCTTGTTATTGTTTCTTGTTGGGCCCTCTATTCTTGTTATTGTTTCTTGTTGTCAATGTGCTCTTTAGTATTTTATTTTCCATTGTGATTTTTGAATCTTCTGCCTTGGTGACTGTTGTGCTTTCTCATCAATGATGACCTTTAAACTTGGCCAACATCTATATATGGTCATCCTGAATTACCGCGTGGGTTGGTCACTCTAAACTTGTTCGATCTCGAGGGTTGATTTTCTGAACTTGGCCAACCCTGTGGAATGACCATTTTGAACTTGGTTAAACCTGGGGGTTGGTCTTTTAAACTTGACTGATCTAGTGGGATGACCATTTTGAAGTTGGCCAACCTCGAGAGGTGGCCATCTAAGTTGGCCAACCTCATGGGACGACCACTCTGAACTTGGTCAACCCGAAGAGGTGGTCTTCTAAACTTGGCCAACCCCAGGGGGTGGTCTTCTGAACTTGGCCAACCTTGTGGGAGTTGGCCAACCTCGTGAGATGACCGCACTAAACTTGGTTGACCCCGGGGGGTGGTTTTCTAAACTTGGCCAACCTAGGGAGTGATCTTTGGCGATGTTGAACATGGAGGTCAGCTCATTCAACATTCATCGGTCTAGTTGCAATTGTCGACTCTATTGACGGCCTTTTGGTGATCTTGTATTTAGAAGACGGCTCATTTAGCATTCAATTGTCGACTCTATTGATGACCTTTGGTGATCTTGCACATGGAAGACGGTTCGTTCAACATTCATCGGTCGACATTAAATTACCAACTGTAACGCCCCGAAATAAATACATTAACCCATCCACAACATTGATAAATAACAACAATAATAAAGTAATTACCTTCCATTAATTCCCAATTAAGTTTACAAAAGAGTTACATATGCAGGTATACATTCATAAGCCTATCCCTGAATCTATAGCATATGTTACATAATAAAATGAACATCAAACAAGTAAGAAATCCCCCAAGTGCTTACAGTTTTCCAAGACAGTGCTTGGTTACAACGAAATGGATTTAAATCCAATACAGTTAAAGCTCTAGGCTTGTACAATTAAATACAACAAAGTAAACAAAATGAAGCCCTTACTTCCAAGTCCTCCCAAACTATTGCCTTGACAGAGACATATCATCGATACCTGAAAACGGTTGTTCACATAAGGTGAGCCAAAACCCAGTAAAAATAATCCAACACAGCATATGAATCTTAATAAAGATATGATGGTGAAATGCATATGCAATGCTCGTGACAAAACATTTTTATATCCTTTTCCGAAACCATGTAATGCCATATTCATACCATAGTTCATGAATCATTTCCTTTACATCAAAAAATATGGGGGTGAATTACAAATCAGGAATCTTAATACAAGTATCACATTTCACAGAAATTTCGTCCACGGGAAATCATAAACCTGCACCGATGTAAACATAGACTATACAAGCGCCACTCTTGCCATTTTACGGATATTTCATTTGCGGGATCAGCACCCATGTATACGTGTAGTTTTTGGGACTTCCACTTGGACATACATGCCAACTTATTTGATGTAATAACAACTTTCTCCCATATTCACCCCTCTTTCAACACAAGATACATTTTCATTGAAATAAGTATGTTACAATGCTCAACGCAAATGGATGAGAAATTAGTTTTCAATTCCCCTAATTCTCATGCAGTTTCTACAACAATCATAGTTATCCTCCACTGATAGCCCAAAACATATATCTCTAAACAAATAGATAATTTCAATAACGATAACTTTCCAAATTCCAAGATGTGAGTGGTAATACATATTCAACTCCACCATCTTTATCCACAACAGCTCAATTTCACCATTTCAATATCAATTCCATTTATCACTACAAAATCAATATTTGAGATTTCGAGGGCAAAACCCTCTTTCCTTTATAAATCATTTTCCAAGGTAAAACCCATCATTTCAACATATTTCATAAGTAAATATCCACCCATAACCATTCTCAATAAACCATTTGAAAACCCCTCTCTTTGATTTCTAACCAACACACAAGATTTGCTCAAAAATCCCTTTTCTTTCACAAAGTGGTTTTATAAAAATAAATAACTAAGTTAAAACTCATAAGGAAGTGCGAAGAATCCCTACCTCAAGCTTAGAAGTTAGAAGAGAAGAACTCAGAAAAACTTAACGTCCACAAAATCACGAGCCACTCGAATTAAAAGGAAGCCCTTACGATGATCTACAATCTATTTTAAAGGACCAAGATGAGAAGGTGCCTCTATGTGAGTAGATTTGAAGATCCAAGTGAAAAAGTTGAGTTTTGAGAGAAAAGAGAGAAGTCACGATTTAAAGAGAGAAAGGAAAAACTGAGTGAGAAAAGTGTGTTTGGGGTCTATTTATAGTGGTAGAGTAATCGCCCTAAAGTCAAAGGAAAGAATAAGTCAAACCCCCAAAAAGTAGGGCCCAAAATTGAACCAAAAATCTAGAAATAACTCATAGGGGTTGACTCTCACGATAGTGGTGTCGACCCTCAGGAAGAAAAGCTGATACACTAATGTTTTGCAGCAGTCGAAGGTCGACCCTAGCAGACAGTAGTGTTGACCATATATTTCAGAATGCAACCCAGAACAAAACAACAAGGGACGGGTCGACCGTAAGACTTTGAGGTGTTGACCCTATATGTAAATATGTAACTAAAGACAAAGCAATGATGGAAAGGTCGACCCCACCGAGACTGGTGTCGACCCCAGAGGCCAATAACAGGGTAAGTGTCGGCACCACCAAGACTGGTGTCGACCCCAAATTTTAGTAGCCACCCTAAAGGCACAACAACAAGGTGGTGTCGACACTACCAAGGTTGGTGTCGACCACAGGAGCTGAACAAAACACAAGAAGACAGTGTCAACACCACCAAATATGGTGTCAACCCTTAAGCCAAAATCCAATAAGAGAAGAGGGAAGGACAATCGCTACGGATATGGTTCCCAAATTCAAAGGCAATAAATGGGTTGGGTCTAAGCCCGGAGCGCTATACCAACTTTGTTGACGGCCTTTAGTGATCTTGCACATGAAGGATGGCTTGTTCAACATTCATCAGTTAGCATTACAAATTTGGCCGACCCAAGGGGTGATCTTTGGCGATATTGAACATGGAGGTCGGCTCATTCAACATTCATCGGTCGGGATGCAATTGTTAACTCCGTTGACGACTTTTGGTGATCTTGCACATAGAAGACGGCTCATTCAACATTCATTGGTTAGCATTCAATTGTTGACTCTATTGATGGCCTTTGGTGATCTTGCACATGGAAGACGATTCATTCAACTTTCATCGGTCAACATTAAATTGCTAACTTTGTTGATGGCCTTTAGCGATCTTGCACATAAAGGATGGCTCATTCAACATTCATCAGTTAGCATTTAATTGCCAACTCTAATGATGGCCTGTGGTGATTTTGCACATAGGAGACGACTTGTTCAACATTCATCAATCAGTATTAAATTGCCAACTCTGTTAACAGCCTTTGGAAATCTTGAATGTTGGCGAGTCGGCTCTCTTAACATTCATTTGCTGACGACTTTTGGTAATCAGCTCTCTCAACATTCATTTGTTAACAACTTTTGTATAGCTGCCATTCAAAGTATACAAGATAGTGAGTGTATTGAAAAATAATGGAAACATTATTTACTTTGAAGTGATATACCAAAATTATTTCTTGTGGTTCATTATTCTTCTTAGATCAGTTTACCCACTTTGGTCTGATCATCTTACTCGTATTCATCTTGGTTGGTTGTTCAACCCTTGCAGACTACTTGGCATGCTCATGCTCTATGCTACATATCAAAGTACGGAAAGATATTTGTGCAAGCAATAAGAATTGTAATATTATTTATTGAAATTAGCTTTACCAACAATATTTGCTTTTTGGGTTTTAGGTTTTCTTGATCCAACTTCTTGTTGGAACATTTCGTCTTGAATTCTTCAGTTGGTGGTCTTTGGGTCTTCAAAACTTGGCAATGATTTTGTCCATGTAAAACAGAAATTTGGTGCCTCAAGTCATGTTACTTAGTCGATTTTCTAAAGACCGTATTTGCACCCACTAAAAGGTGTGCAGGGAGTTATAGCAAATTTGCCTCCAAGATACAATGAAGCCTGATCTAAGGATCAAGTCTATCGGTATCTGCATTGACAATAGTAGATCAGAATACTCTTGATGTACTCAAGAAAACCAAAAAACTGATAATCAAGTCTGCAGAATTTGATTACTAGAAAAGAAAAGCAGAAACTTGCTTAAAAACTCTTGATCGAAAACTCTAAATCAAGAGAGAGAGAGAGAGAGAGAGAGAGAGAGAGAGAGAATTATAGGAATACTTTTTGGATTTTTAGATGGATTGAAATGGATGATTTTACAACCTATTTATAGGCCTAGATGCATTTGATCGAATGGTCATGTCCTTTGATCACATCCGATTAGATCTGACCGTCGGATCAACAATCTATGGTGCATATTATTCTCACACCGGATATATGCCTTGACTGATCATACCTAATCACAATCGGGTGCCATCTCATCCTACGATCACACGCATCCCCGATCAACGGCTATGATCAAATCGCTCCAGATCGGACATGCAACCGTTCGATCAGTTGGTTGCCTTATCACCAGCGAATAGCACATCATTGCCACGCGGATCTGACTGTATTCCGCATTACCCATGCCACATTGGATCCACATCATCG
Organism: Camellia oleifera; assembly: GCA_022316695.1. Lineage (NCBI taxonomy): Eukaryota > Viridiplantae > Streptophyta > Magnoliopsida > Ericales > Theaceae > Camellia > Camellia oleifera. The sequence goes on along the minus strand of CM039319.1, from coordinate 93,362,425 downwards.
ATCCAACCTGTTCGATGCAAATAGAAAAGTGCCCTCATGGCACCTTCCGCCGATGCATCTATGCTAAGTGCAAAGTGCATCATCAAACGCCACACAGTTTACTGCCCACGCTACGCGCGCGTGTGTGCATATGTGGCACCATCCTTGCGGTGTGAGTACATGTACACTAGTATCCATTCCACAATTCCATATTCAAAGGAATATTCCATGTAGCATTTTATTAAGTGCTCCATGTTTTTCTCTCTTTCTGATGTGAGACAAAGTCTCTAAGCTTATTTCAAGCTTTCCAAAGAAAAACAAGGAAGGTTCTGAAAACACCCAAAAACTAAAAAAAAAAATTTGAAAACCCATTTTGAAAATTCCCTAACATTCCTCCACTATTTTCAAAATACCAGATGATGATTCTTGGCTCACTTGGAAGCCTTATGCATAGGTGAAGATATCTTACAATTTGAATCCTTGACTTAGTGAAGACACTTCAAAGTTAGTCAAGATAGCATGACAGACTTGTCTTTGAACTAGCGATCTTATACGACTAACCGGACATGTCTCACACACAGTATAGGTTACTTCAAGTATTCAAACAAACAAATACATAGATTGGCCTTGTGTCTATATCCTGTTTCATGAGTGCTCTAGAGTCAAGCCCTTGGACTCAGAGGAAGTAACACCACCTCCTACACTTACATAGGTAAGCTTACTAAGAGTACCTCTGTAATTTATAGTACCCTAACAACCTAGTTGTAAGTTTATTAGGAGTTTGCTTACCCAGCCCATACTCTACTTAATTATGCATGTGATTATGTGTTTGATATGAATTTGCAAGTTTGAGTATGTGAATTATGTGAATTTGGAATAATATCTGTTGAACGTAGGAATATTCGTTGCAATTACAACTTTGAACTGAAATTGAAAGCCTTAAAAGTGTGATAAATAAAAACCGACTTCATATCTATGATTAGCATGATTTATAGAGCTTATGGTGAAATTTTAAAAAATTACGATTCATAATGAGTAAATTAAATTTATGAGTTAAGTCATATTTGTGTTTGGCCTCTTGTGTTATTTATTTGATAAAGAGCTGAGGAAGAAGAAGAGCTAGCGTTTTAGAAGAGAATCAAAGAGCAAACCTTAGACTTGAGTTAATGTATGATAATCTACTTATAATCTTTGTCTCTAACTCATCTCTGTTATGGAATCAAGAAGAAATTGGGAATTTTGGGCTAGGGTTTGAATTATGTAATGGATTGAACTAAATGTAAGAAATCTCTTTATGTTTGTTTGATTTGAGTCTAGTCTTGTGATTAATGCATGAAATGAGCTCTAGATTGTGCATAAAACAAAGATTTGTTGAAGGATCACCCATGTTTTTATGTGTTTGAGCTTGATCATGAAATTTATGAAGTTATGAAAAAGATGAGACCTTGATTTTGTTATTGGCTCAAGATTGATGTGTTTGGTATCCAGTTACCCTTATATCATACTAGTATATCATGTTTTTGGTATCAGGATCCCCTAGAGTGGGTTCCTAAAGTCATCTCCTAAAGTGGAAGATCCAATGGCTCAAAATAAAACTAACCAAAACGACGTCGTTTTGGTTAGTAATTTCAAAAAGAAAAAAGAAAAAAAAGATCTCTCTCTCTCTCTCTTTTTTTTTTCTCTCTCTCTCTCTCTACAGTTCACTCGCATCACCTTTCGCCGCCGCAAATCCACCAAGCTCCTCCACCACCACAAGCTCAACCTCACTCCGATCGTTTCCAAGGAAATCCAAGAGATCGTCCATGACGCCGAACCAGATCATCGCCCAATCACTGTGCCAGAGATCCAGATCAATATCGTCAAAGCCGAGCATAGGGTCGTCTTCTCCTATCAACCGTCGAGCGGTGAGAGCTGAGTGACGAGCGGCAACGACACGGTGTCGTTTGGAGGCAATGGTTCGATGCCGGAGGTGTCGCATCTAGGGTGGGGGCTGTGGTACATGTTGAGAGAGCTTAAGGCGGCTACGAATGGCTTTTCTGATGAGAATGTGATTGGTGAAGGTGGTTATGGTATCGTCTCTAGTGTTGTATTGGTTGATAATACTCATGTTGCTATGAAGAATCTTTTGAATAACAGTTATCTATTTGCTTAATTCAACTTCAATTTTGCAATTGGGGGTCTTTGAATGTCAATTTGAATGTTCAATGCTTATATAATATTACAAAATAAGATGAAAACAATATATGATTAACGATTTCTATGTGGGTTTGTGACTGTGTAGCTTTGATTCTTTTCTTTTGATGGTTTTGTTTTTTCTTTTTATGCAAAACTTGTTGTAAAAGTGACTCAATTCTGAAGAAGATAGCTTTCTTTTTCTTTTCAAATTGTTCCTATTTGGAATCAAATCACTGAATTGGTTGTTTTAGGGTTAGAATTTCTGAAAAAAAGAGCTGTCTTTTGAAAGAGAGAAAGAAGATCAGGTTGATAGAAATGGCATTGTTGTGGCCGAAAATGAGGTTTTCCGGCGAGAAGTGGTTATTTCCGACAACAGGAGTTGGAGAGCAAGTGAACTGTAGAAAGAGAGAGAGAGAGAGAGAGAGTATGTGTGTGATCTCTCTTCTTTCTTTCTTTCTTTCTTTCTTTCTTTCTTTCTTTTTTTTTGAAATTACTAACCAAAACGACGTCGTTTTGGTTAGTTTTATTTTGAGCCATTGGATCTTTTACTTTAGAAGATGACTTTAGGAACCCCACTGTAGAGGATCCTGATACATGTTTTTGAGTTATTTTTGCATGATTTTGGGGCTTGAAAATCAACCTAGAAGCTTAAGTTTTTCTTCAGCTTTGGACTGCCCAAAATAACCAGGACTGCATGTGCAGAAAATAGGGCAAGGCTACACTTCACTACTGAAATAAAAGCACGTGCGGGCCGCACGTGTGGCACGCTTTTTGCACATGTGCCACACGTACGGTGAGGAGCTTCTGCACGTGCAGAAATCAAGGGAAAAATCTAGTAGCATTTCGTAGAGTTTTTTAAATATGATTTGAGAATAGAGTTGTATTTTGAGTTTGTGAGTTTTGGAATTATGATTTGAGTGTAGAAAATTTGTTTGGTTATGAGTTTTGAATTGAGTTTTGAGTTGAGTGTTGAATTGAGTTTTGAATGTTTGATGTGACATGTAAAATAAGAAAATTTGTTTGGCTATGAGTTTTGGAAAGAGTTTTGAATTAAGATTCCAGAGCTATACCAAACACAGCCTCAGTCTTTTTCTATTATCTTCCCCGACCCTCTGAATTCGTTTTATGAGCATGTTTTGACCCTTTGCAAGACCTATAGATGAATGGAAAATAAACGAATCGTAAAACGAATTAATGAAAGAAAGTATATGAATTGAACGAATTATTCATCAAATGTGTGTGTGAAATGTTTTGTGTAGGTCATGTGTTGGAGGAAACGCCACAAGATCAAACGCACTGTGAGTAATAATATTGTACATATATGTTCTTAATTTTGTACCTTGAGCCACGAATTGGGAATTGTACCAACATTGTGATTTGATGGAAATGAATGAAATTTGTAAAAGTTATATGACATGTGCAACGTGTACCTAAGGTCGTTTTGTTTATGCTATGCTATGATATGATTAGACCCGAGGCCGTTCTGTTAATATGATTGGGCCTGTTAATATCTAGGCCTGAGGCCGTTCTGCTTATATGTGGGCCCGAGGCTGTTCTGGACTTTTGTGGTCCTGAGGTTGTTCTGATATGATGGGCCTAAGGCTGATTTGTTTATATGATGGGCTAAGGCTGTTCAGCTTATAAGATGGGCCTAAGGCCGTTCCGTATTATGACTATGAAATTATGAGAACCTTATATGCATTTATCTACACTACTTTACTGTACTATTATTCATTGACCTTCGCTCACCCAATATTATGTATGCACATGTAGGTGATCCGCAGCATGGAGCCCATCCTTAGAGTTAGCTTTCAGGAGATAGTTTTGTGAACCTGTCAGGTCATGCCACCAAGATGGAGTTTTGTTGTTGACTCCCATTATACTTTGACTTTATTTTTGTTTCTTCTATTTTGGTCTTCAGATATGTAATCGGCATGTATAAAATTTCCTTTGATATTTATATTTTTGCACGGGCATGTAAATGATGTGATTGTGTTATATTTTGCTCATATTGGCACAACTCGATGGACTTTTTCATTTGTTGTATACTTCTGCTTATGGCCCCATTACTATAATTACTCTGTATATTTGTTTGAGGCTGAAGGTAATCAAGTGATTACTGGCTGGTTATGACCCAAACTTTTAGGGGCAGGTTCGGGTCATGACATTGCTAACTCATCCTTTTCTTTTCACATTGCATACCAAGCACTTCAACCTTGGGATGAAAGTGAAATAAAACTAAGTGCTTACAATTATGACATATGGTGTACTTGGGCTCATTGAACTCAAGACTTGATGTTTCTTCAAACGTTGAGTCGAGTTTCTGTAGCTTGCTTTTCGTGCTCCTTAGAGGGGTTTAGTCTCCTCGAATACAATAGCCCTACAGTTCGAACTCCTGTAGTTTTGAATCTGGTTTCACAAGTGCAAAGTGAAACAGAAAAAAATACAAAAAAGTCCAAATCCGGCAAATCTTTGAAAAATCAAAATCAATTTTTAATCAAAAATGACAAAAATGGACTACATTGCCAAATTTTAGAGTTGCTACCTAAATATTTTTTATAAACTTAGGAAACTCGTGACTCGTTGTAGACACCCCATTTTTGACCGTCCTCAAGACTTGGACGTCACCGTCGGAACACTCGGTGATTATCCATGTTGGTGTTCATTTGGAGTTCCCGGAGTTCTCGGCTGCGCGCGCCCTGCCTCAGGACCTCCGAACTCGACCAGTTGTGTTTGGTTTTGCACCAAACACTTGTGTTTTGCCATGAAAAGGAAGGGAATGCCTTGTGAGGCATCCCTACACACCACCGGCTGGAACTAGAGGCCACCGGCTGGCTGAAAGTTATATCGGCACTTTATTGTGCCGACCGGCACTATTTTGTGCCGACCGGCACTGTTTTTGTTAAAATGGCACCTTTTGCCGGCCGGGTACTGTGCACTTGCTTTATCAGATATTTTTATAGCAGCTGTAAAGTTTTTGCTCCCCTCCATACACGTGTATGGAGGGATGAAGCTTTGGTTTGCTTAATGGCTAAGCATTCTTTGCCTATAAAGAGAAGCCTCTCCTCTTGGTTTTAGGGTTGAACCTTTTGAGGCAAAAACCAGAGCTCATACATACATATATATCTATATCTCCCTCCCTCTCCTCTTGTGTGTGTGTTCTAGGGCCCAAATAGTGTTTTTTTACCTCATTTTTGCACCATTACACACACTATCACACCTAGCTTCGAGATTGGGAGGCTTGGAGGTTTGTTTTAAGTGATTTTAGACTGGTTTTGATCACTTGAGGAGGGCTGGACCATCTGTTCTTCATTGGATCTTCAAGGGTGAGCTTTTCACTTTATATTCCCCATTATTGCAACTCATTTCTACCCTCTTTACTTTGTGTTTTTGGATTTGTGTCCAACATGTAAAAGTCTTGTTTTTACTTGTTCTTGAACCTTCATTAAGGTCATTTTATGGTTTGAGTCAAGCTTCATCACTTTAAGCCTTATTTGGCCCTCTTTGGTGCCTTTTCTTAGGCCTTCTTATTTTGGTGTTCTTGGATCTTCTCACCACTGAAAACTAGTGGGTTTTCAGTGGTGAGGATGATATTTTCGAGCCTCAAATAGGGGAGAGACACCCCTCTCCCTTTGGTCCTTTGGTTGGCCTTTGTTTTGGCTCATAGCATAGCATGTGTGCATGTTTGCATTTGGCTTCATTTCAAGGCTTTTGGGACTGTTTTAGGTCATGTTTGACCTCTGTTTTTAGTTGGAATTATAGTCTCTAACATGCTTCTCATACTTCCTTTGAAATGCTCTCTTGTGCCTAAAAGAATGTCATGTTTTGAGGCCATGATTTTTTTTGCATGTTTAGGTTTAGTTTCATGAAGATACTAGCATTGTTTTGCCATGTTAGAGGGCTGTGAGCCACTGTTTTTGCCATGTTTGGTGTGCTTGAGGTGGTTGTCTTGCATATTGGCTTGTAGGCCTTGTTTGTATGAAGTCCTAGCATGTTTATCTTGTTTTGATCTAATGATTTGGCATCATTATAGGTGGTATTTCAGTCCCCATTTCATGTTCAAACACCCCCATTTATCATCTCCTTCATGTCTTAGAATGTGGGTCTTTTATGCCTTAAAAAGAGCATTGTGCATGCTTCCATGATTAGTGTATTTTGGGGGTGCCATGAGGGGATTTGGGTGCCATTCCACATGCTCAAAATCTGTTCTTGTTTGTTGAATGCATGCCATGAGTGGTTGTATGAATGATGTCAAATTACTCTCTTTGGTGTCCTAGACTTGGGCCCATTGAATAGCATGCTTGTGAGGCATTTTGATCATGTTGAGAGGCTTGTTTTGCTACTGTTTTTGGGAGTTTGAGGGCTGTCCTTTATGGCTTAAGTCCATTGTTGCATGCTTACTTCATGATTGTTGCTTGCTTGGTCAATGTAGCCTTGAATGTATGCTTGCTAGTTCCATTTTTAATTGGCCCATCTTGCATGCTATTTGTGTCCTACATACTTTAGCTCTTTGCATGCTTAACATAATAGGTTGCATTGCATTTGAGCCTTGCTTGCATACTTGCATCTCATAGCTTGGTTTGGGGTTGTCAAGCCAAGCCTAGGATTGAGGGGAGTTCACATTTCAAGTGGTGTAACTCACCTCAATCCTTGGTCACTAAGGCCCTTGATCTCCACATGATAGGGACTTAGCCTTCATTTGTTGTGTTGCATGCATATTTACATTAAAATGAGCAATCTTGATTCCTTAGGCTATCATGCATCAAATGCACTATTGATAGCCCTAGAATCAAGAGCCACACCCCCTTGAGTCCCTAAACATGATAGGAGGTGTTGGACATGCTCACATTTGCCCAAAAACCATGCCTATGCATTGCTGCCTGTTGCTGCTGCTGTCTACTGTCTGCTGCAGGGATTTTCTGCCGACCGGCATAAAATAGTGCCGACCGGCACTACTTTTGTGCCGATAATCATCAAGTTCAGCCGATGGCCACTGGAAGGAGCCGATGACTACACTGTCTAGCCGGTGAGGCATTTCAGACTACTTGGGAGGTATCCCAGAATTTTTGGAATTTTTGGAGAGGCAGGACAGTAAAAACAGAAGCTGCAATGCCATGGCATAGGTTTTCCGGGCGAGTTGCGACGAGCATGCATCATTCGCGCATCCCAAGGCAGGGCCGAGGCCCCATTTCATTTCATTTAGATGTTTTAATTTTAGTACTTAGAAATTTGTAATAATTAATTTATTCATTTATTCTTCGGTCTGTATTATTTATTTATTATTTTGGTCCCTCCGGGCGAGGGCAAAAATGTAATAAGTGTGCGTGAGTGGGTGTATGTCTTCCAACCCCCATTTCTTTCTAACCCTTTTATTTACCTGCTTATGGTAGATTAGGGCACGTCTACTTTAGCATACCTTATGCAATACATGCGTGCATTCATGCATTTGTTTACATGCATCAGGCTCGGTACATCATACAAACTGCATTGTGTTTTCAATTCCAAAATTGAATACGTGTTATTCGCGCATTTCACATGCCATGTTTAGGGTTAGCCGAGCCTGTCTAATTGCATTTCTGCCTGTGTCACATTAGCCACTTAACACGAACTAGGTCATGCATGTTTGCTAACCAGTTTCTTGTTTTGGCGCGGAGTACGATGTAAGTGTTTATGGCTTTAGCATATCGCATGCGTGTGAATGTTTACCATGACAGTATGCTTGCCATGCGGCTAAATGCTTATGTGAAATAAACTGTTTGAATGCCTGTGGGTGGAGGTTAGATTGCCTGAGTTGGAACAACTCGTTGTAATCCATGTTTTAGCCTACTTGCGAGTAGCAAAAGAAAACGACACGTTTTTCGAGACAAAACGGATATGCAATGTTTATTTCCAAATTAGGCAATCTAGTCTATACTTGTTTGCTGTACGCATAACATAGTAATTCTAGGCTAATAATTGGAATAAGAACATGTAATGTTTTCAAAATTGGACATCACGGTTAGTAGAGGCCGGTCTTCGGACCGGGCGAAAGGGGGTGCTCATAGCTGACCTTCTCCGATCGTACCCAAGCTCCCGAGCCAAGACCACTTTGGTGATGACGGACATGTGGCCTTCGGCACCGAGTCAGGGTTTCCTAAATTTCCCGAAAATAAAATATTTAGGTGGCGACTCTGTAATCTGGCAAAGCAGTCCATGTTTGGCACTACTTTTCAAAAATCTGTTTTCTCAAACGATTTGCCGGATTTGGACTCTTTGGTTCAGATTTAGAACCGACACAAAAAAGGGAGTCCGAACTGTAGCGCGAGGTTCCCCCGCGGGCGTGTTACACTCGTGCTAAAGGCCACTTATCCGTTATCACTAAAGTGTCTCGGCTCAGGAACTTAGGTATGAGAAGAAAATGTCATAAATTGAGTACCCCACTCACCCAATCAAAGATCGGCCTCTACTAATCATGATCTGATTCTTATTAATATTGTATGCTCTTATTCTGATTATTATGCTATCATTACTACGTGAAGTCAAACAAATATAGACCAATTTCACAAAATTTAGAATGCTTTGATTTCATGTTTGTTTTGAAAAAAGGTTTGTGAATATGTGCTACTTGAAAAAGTAGCTCACATGTATATTAATCAAAACATCTCAATTTAAGTAAAAAAGCCTTCATCCACTAGCATTCAAGAAGTATATTGTAATAACCCTCGTCACTGTTTACCGATAAACTACTGATTACTGCTAAACCGAGACTGATTATGACTGATAACTGAAATAATTGAAATACTGAACTGACTGACTGAAATCTGAAACTGATTGATTGAGTATATGTTAGTTAAATTGCATTCTATCTGTTTGCTTGCCAAATTATCTGTTCATGTCTTTGTGTTTAAATTGCTAATTGAAGGCCTTATCGGCGGCCAAACCAGAAATTGATTGATGTTCTGTATTAATTAGATTTCATGTGATTTTATGGTGCAATTATCTGAAAAGTGATTTAGTATGATTAAAATAGATTAAAATAAAGCTAATCAAAGAGTTAGGCTTATTTACAACTTTGTCATTGTGGGTGGGCCACTATCTATGCACATTTGAACCTCTTGCATTCATTCATACACATTTTATCAACCTAGTTTCTTGAGAACAACCGACCAAGAGAGAGAGAGAAAGTGAGAATAAAGAATTGGCTTGAATCTTGAGGAATTAAAAGCTTAAGTGCCTAATTGAGCCTCTAGACTTGGAATTAAGGAATCTAGGTATGAATTTCACCCTCTTAAATGTGTATTTAAGTTTCTTCTAGTATGGACCATGGTAGATTAAAGAGTTAAGTCATGAGTTGGTTCAATAGTGTTGAATTAGAGCTCAATTGTTGCATGCATGGCTACATCCTTGAGTTTTGATGTTGTTCTTCATGAAAGTGTACATGCATGTTCATATTTTCACGATGGACCATGAATTCACCATATTTTTGAAGATATAGACTCTTTAGAGCATGAAATTGAAGCTTTGAAATGGTTTAAATTCATGCATGTCATGTTTGAAGATTGTTCATGAAATTTGGTTTGAAAATGAGTTCAATTGAACTACCCTTGGGCTTTGATTTCTCAAATTGAGCTTTAAAACATGTCATACTATGTTTTTACAAGTGTTTTCCAGGTTTTCAGCCTAAGAGGATCGATTTTAGTGCATTAGAACTTGGTTTTAAGCTTGAAGGTGCAATCTGGGTTTTCCAGATTTTGCACTCCCGCTCGAGCGGGGGAAGTGGCACTCGAGCGGGGAATTCGAGCATCCAGTACTTTGTTATGTTTTGCAGTACGCTCGAGCGGGGTATTAGACGCTTGAGCGGGTCCTTGTGTCTTACGCTCGAGCAGCTATCGAGCGCCCTATCGAGCGTGGTTTTCACACATCCAGTACTTTTGACCTGTCTTGCAGAACGCTCGAGCGGGGAAGTCCATGCTCGAGCGTATCCCTTTGTCTGCATTTACGCTCGAGCGGGGAAACCCACGCTCGAGCGGGACTCTGTTTTTTTGAAAATTCTGAAAATGCTTTTAAAGTGCATCTTTGCATCCTTATTCCATCCTAGGCATTCTTAAGCCTAGTTTAAGACATTTTAATGAGGATATAGATGTAGAACACACCGAGGCAAATTAGGGATTAAGTCATCATCTTTCCCAACTGTGTAGCTTAGTGTGTATTCGTTCTGTAAACTGTGTAGGGTTGGCTTTCCGAGGAGACGCTCTAGTTTACCGTAGCCCAGAATTCTGTGAGTAACAATTGTGTAAAGATATGTTCAACTGTGAATATTTCTGACTGTTTAACTGAACTGCTTTCTGAACTGAAACTGTTAATCGAATGAATGTATGTCCTATATTCTGAACTGTATTGTGGCATCCTTAGCAACTACTGTTTACTGTTACTGTTATAGAGATCTCTGTCGGTTCCCTTGTTGGAACCACTACCGTTTACTGATTGATGGCCATCATTTACTGTCCGGTCTTTTAAGACCTACTGTTTACTGTACTGTTATGCTAATAGATGTACCACATAAGACTGAATGACTAAGATACTGAATCAATGAACTGTTTTCATTACTGTAAGGACATTCATTCTTAACCTTTTTACGCATTGTGTTATTCACTGGGCTTTAACTCATTGCTCATATATATATGTAGGTGTACAGGCACCAGACCGTGGCTAGAAGCGTCGGGGTAAACTCCAGTTTTGTCAAGCCAACCACTGTGCCTCATTGTGAGGTTCCGAACCTGTCAAGCTACGGCTTAGGGGTGTTTTAATTTCCCCCGTCTATCTCTGTACCTGTTTGTATTATTGTATAGCACTGTACTGTACTGCCTAATAGGGACTTGGTCCCTATTTTGATCGACTGTGAATATTGTATATACTGTTTTGTACTATTCCTATATATATATATATATATGTATGAAAAGTCTTTTTGCAAACAGACTGTCACAGCTCATTGGACAATGTTTATTTACTGTTTTGGCTTCCGCCATGCCCCGGTACTCTGTTTTACTGTCTTACTGTTAAGCAGGCTTTCGGTAATCTCGGATTACTGGCCGGTTACGGTGCTAAACCCTTAGGGGCGGGTTTGGGTCGTGACATATATCAACTAAGCACTTAGCCTCATAGTAAACATGCTTGATATGGCAACACCAACACGCATGCAATATGTAAACATGCTTGATATGACAACACCAACACACATGTAATATGCTAAAGCAAGAAATGCTCACCTAGTACTCAACCAAGGCGAGCCAAAAGAAATGAAACCATTAGAAAAATGCATGCTCTATTATGCAAGTGACTAATGCAACACATACAAAATGCAACTATGAGGTTCGGTTTTTAATATGTCATGTGGATCAACTTAAAACATGCTATAGATAAACTTAAAACATGCAATAGCACAAGTATTCAAGTAACTAAGAAATGAGGATATTTGTTAGAATGATGAACTGAACCTGATGCGTGCAAAAATGGATATTTACATATGGTAATGACATGAAATCAAAATATGGTACTACATGCAACCATCATAAGCGAGTAAATAAAATGGAGAAAGAAATGGGGGTTGGAAGATATACACAATATTACAAGTGTTACAAATTGGCCCTCGCACAAGAGGATCCGAATGAATGTCCTAATTAACTAATTATTACAACACCAAATTAAATAACTAGGTTACATATTTCATAGGAATTTAACTAATTAATTACAACATACTAATTAATCTAAGAGCTATTTAAGCTAATTAATTCGAACTGTAGTCGAAGAACCACGCGCGCAACCGAGAACATCCTCTAGAAAGCTCCTCTGTTTTGTTGCCAAATTCTATTCTGCTTGCAATGATAAAATAAGTATATTTTTACCCTAGCTTCTGCTCTGTTCTGTCATGAAAATGACACTACTAGGCCAAAATGAAGTGGCCGGCCGGCCTTGGAAAGTGGTTGGCTGGAGGTTACGGTGGCCGGTTGGTCACTATTTTTAGGTGTTGCCCTACTGCAACATAATGAAAATAGAGCAAAAAAAGAGTGTTTCCAGGGGATGTTTATCCTTTCCGCCTTTTCCTATCAAGAAACTGATCAAGGGATGGATAGATTCGATTCACAAACCATCAGTTTGCGTGATAATCTATGAATCGATAGGACAAAGACTTAATGAATGAAAATAAAAGATCAGTGAAACCTCTTCCCTGTCATGGAGTTACCTCAAGAGAAGCAGTAGACATTGATTCTTGAATCATTGTCATCACTAAAAAGTATGAAATGACTCAAGACTCAATGGGTTCACTATAACGTCTGATTGAACCCAACTCAATTTTATTATCTTGTGCCTCTTTTAGTCTGATTTTATTAGCCCTTTTTATTACCTTTTCATTCTTTAATCATTTTGTCCAAAAGTGATAATTACATCCACTAATGAAGAGAAGTGTCAAACAAGAAGTTGTTCTTGGCACAAAAGAGATGTAATGCCCTAGTAATGAACCTTCGAAGAGATTAAACCATTAAGCATGGAAGGTCACTTTCTCATGCCTTAAACAACAATTGTTTGAAGCAACTCTTAAATAAAGAAAACCAAGAAAGGAGGGGGGTTGCAGAAATGATTATTACAAGTGTGAGTATATGAACGAAGACTATGAAATAAAATCTATCAACTCAAATAGGTTGGTGTCTAAGGCCTAAACCACCAAACTTATAAGGACTTACAACAACACAAGCATAATATTCAAAGCATAAACTAATTAAACAATTAAAACATCCCCAAAATGGCACAAAACGGTGCTGAAATTAATTTTAAAAGAGTGAAAAATGGTGAACAGAATGAAAGAGAATAAAGCTAACAAGCAAGCCTACGGAAGGGTGGCTAACCCCTCCATTTTTTGGACCTTAAAATCACATATTTTAACCTTTTAAAACTCTGAAAAACAGTGGCCGAAAGTTGATAAACAAGTGGGAAACACAAGGATAAAAACTTATGGAATAAGGTTCAAGAAAGGGTGGTTAACCCCTCCACCTTTGGTAGCTTTAAATCACAATTTTTAGCCCACCAAAAACAGTTCAAAATAGTATAGAAAACCAAGAAAAAGATGAGAGAAAAGTAGGCCAAAGATGGCAAGAGTTATATCTCTGAAGAGAAGGCACTCTTTTGTTCACAAACCACAAGATGCTCACTCTTAAGGGTTGAGATTTTAGCTCAGGAACCTCGGCAAGGAGCCTTAGATTTCTAGTTTAGGAAGTGTATGTATGTTACAAGATAGAGAGGGAGAGTGTTTGGCAAGTTTTGGGCTCTTCACAAATTTTTCTAATCTAAAATCAAGAGGGATGGACCTATATGTATATAAAAACAGGTTCCTCAGTCAGAAATATCTGCATGGAGACAGCTGGTGCAAGGCATGCACACGGGAGAGAACAACTGGCTGTAAATATCTGCTTGCTAGGACACATGGTCCGCCGGCCACTCTAATTGGCCAAATTTTTCATCAATTGGCCGGCCGACCACTTAATTGGCCAGCCAACTACTTACAGAAAAAAATCTATTTTCAAGCCCGATTTCAAACAGGTATATCTCTCATCCGGACTCAGTTTTAGGTGATTCTTGAGTCTAAATTGAAGCCCCAAAAGTCTACTTTCCAATGGTGGTGGCTTAACATTTGAATTCTAAGTGTAAAAAGGGATATGCCTAATTTAGTGAAGGCTGCTTATTTCTTTCTTAGTAGTTTGATGCTTAACCTTTTCCCCAACTAGTTTTCTTCCAATCCCTCCTATTTCCTTCAACTCCAAACCTATAAATAAGTGTTTTTAAATATTTTTCAAAAAGTTCACCTCCTTTCCATTTATTTCTACTTTGTCTGTACTCGATTTACTGAAAAATGTAATTTTTTTAAACGAAATACAAATCTCGGAACATCGTAGAAATATTTGGAAAAATATTTTGAAAAAGAGGGTTTTAAGGTCTAAAATAGTTTTGGTCAAAATGGGGTATAAGGTTTGGTTTTGAAGCTCAAAACTAAAGCTTTTTGCTGAAGAAATTGAGCGGTTGTATGACGTAGCTCTTCATCATCAAGTGTTTACCATGAGGCGCTCAAGTCTTAAGGGCGGTCAAAAATGGGGTGTCTACAGTTTTCACTAAGAGTGACTATGTTAAGTGAACCTAAAACCCATCTATAACATCGCCTGGAGGGTACCCGCGCACGTTAAAAGTTCAAACCCTCGATTTCTTCGATTTAGTCTCACGAGTACAATGTGAAACATAGATAAAAGTCCAGATTTGGCAACTTTTATAGAAAATCTATTTTAATACAAATTGTTTTGCCAAAAATGGACTACATCATCAGATTTTAGAGTCGCCACCTAATGTTTTGGGAAAATTAGGAAACTCGTGACTTGTGTCAAGGCCATTGTTCGTCGTAACTGTAACATGTCCAGGGGGTACCCGCGCACATTAAATAGTTCGGACTCCCAAGATCTCTTTGATCTAGTCTCATTAGTGCAATGTGAAATGTAGATGGGAGTCCAGATTTGGCAACTTTTTAGAAAATTCATTTTATTGTAAAAAAAATATTTGTCGGAAATGGATTGCGTCATCAGATCTCAGAGTCGCTACCAAATATTTATTTTGGGAAATTAGGAAACCCATGACTCGTGCCAAGGCCATTGTTCGTCATAACCAAAGTTGTCTCGATTTGGAACCTTAGATATGAGAGGGGAAGGTCATTAATTGAGCACCCCTGCTCACCCGATCAAAAGATTGGCCTATACTAAACCATGATATGAATTTTATTTACTTTATATGTTCATATTCTGATTATAATAAATCCTAAAAAAATTACTATGTGAAGCATACAAGTAGAGACTATGTCACCCACTTTGGAACAACTTGATTTCATGTAGTTTTGAAAAAGTTTTGAAGATGTACAGCCCAAATAAATCAACATCATTCCAAATTAAATGACACAACCTCCATCCACTAGCATTCATAGAGTTATATCACATAAGCAAATAGCCTCATAGTAGAATGCTAAACATAGTAAGAAAAACCAACACAAACGGGATGCTAAAGCATAAAAACTTACATGTTTGACGACCCACGAACAAGCTATAAAACAAAGTTAGTAAAATATGCAATTATCTTATATGCAAAATCTAAAAACAATTCACTCATGAGATGTAACTAAAGATTCGGCTTCTAAGATATGACATGTAATCATCTTAAGCACATGAGGCAGCGCACATAATCACATAGGAATTGATTAAATCCACAAATGCAAAATTAGCCGAATCAAGATGCATGAAACGTGGATGCAAAGTATGGATATAATGAAAGACGAAATATGATGCATATTCACAGATAAAGAAAGCAAGTAAAAGAACGGGATAGAAAGAAACGAGGTGAGAAATTATTACAATACTTTGAATAAATTACACAAATCAAATAAGAGAGAGAGAGAGAGAGAGAGAGAGAGAGAGAAGGGAATATTACAACAAAATAAAAACCTCACAAACTCTCAAAATAAAAAATAAATAAATAATAAAAAAAACAAAAATAAAGAAACTTCTTGTGCTTTGGGGATTGCCGGAAAATATTCTGCTTGACGCGGGAGGACTGCTTCGTTCCACCTGGGGAAACTTATTTTACGGGAGCACTATTCATCTCGGGGCACTATTCATTGCTGACAGTACTATTCACCACAATAATTACTATTCACTTTTTTGATTGTTATTCATCTTACCGGGCATTTTTCGTTCGCGGTTACTATTCATCGCCGAAGGTACTATTCATTGCCGGAGTTACTATTCACCGGCGGAGGTACTATTCACCGACGGAGGTTACTATTCATCCGGGGGTAAATTATTTAAAGTAATAAATTACAACAGTTTATATACAATATTTAAATTACAGCAGATATGGTAGTGGTGCAGCCTTCTCGTTAAAGCAGTAAAACAATAATAAATAAAATAAAATAAATTACAACAGATATGTGGGTGATGTAGCCTTCCCATTATAATGGTAAAACAATAAAAAAAAAAAATTTAATTTACAACAAATATATGGGTGGTGCGGCCTTCCCATTAATGGTAAAACAATTATATCAAAAGTAATTTACAACAGATATGTGGGTGGTGCAGCCTTTCCATTAAAGCGATAAAAAAAAAAGTTATGAAAAGCAGTAAATGAAGTATTTAAACAAATTATATCACATTTTTAAATTAAATGAAAGTTTGCGAAATCTCATCTTTCGAGGAAATAATGAATTTTCTGATCGCAAACTTTTTTTGATTACCCTCAAGTCTGTGGAATGTGTTCTTAATTCTTAGTTCAAAATTTGGAATTACAGCCTTAGTGGTTGGTTTTTGAATGGTGTATTGATGAAATGGGAATAAAAGTTTGGTTCAGAAAAATAAAATATTTAAGAAAATATTTTATTTTCCCTCATCTCTCTAAAAAAAACTAATTTTCCTTCTTTTTGATTCTTTTCCTTTCAATCTCCCTAGCACCAATTCTTTTTTTGTTCTTCTCTAATTCTCCTTTTCAATTCTCTCAGCCCCCCTTAATCTCTCAATCACCTGCCTCTTTTATAGGCAATATAAGCTCACAAACAAACAAAACTTCAAACGGTGGAGGAGTGAATTTTCAAAAGGTGCATAGTAACTTTATAATATTATAATATATAAAATGTATAATTAGCATTAATATATGTACAAATACCCAAAAAAATATGTAAAAACACACAAAAGCATTTAAATTATAAAATAACAAAATAAATAGATTGATAAAATAAATTTTAGCAGGCCAAATATGTAACATAATTTGACCAAAGCGGGTCTAAAACAAAAAAGCACACGATGGGAGTGTAGTGAATTTTTGAAGAGGGAATAGCACCCTTATATAATATAATAATATATAAAATATTTAATATATTTATATATATACAGAAGTATGGTACGTAGGTGAAACCACGACACTGAATAAATTTAATAAAATATTATATAATAATATAACATAATATATATACATATACATATATATATATATATATATAATATATAACAAAGGAAAAGAAAATGGAGAATGGGTCTAAAATAATTTGGCAAAAACAGGTGTAAGGCTGGGATTAAAGTTTACATTCCATATTTTCACTGAGAATTTTCTGAGATAGCATATTCTTATTTTCATCATCGGGTAATCAAAAAAAAATGCCCATGTCTTAAGGTCTGTCAAAATAGGGTGTCTATAGCAACCAAGGATGCTTGGCTCGAAATCTTAAGTATGAGAGGGGAAGGTCATTAATTGAGCACCCTCGCTCACCCAATCAAGAGATCGGCCTCTACTAAGCCATGATATGAATTTTATTAACTTCTTATGTTCATATTCTAATTATTTATAAAATCTTAAAATTTACTATGTGAAGCAAACAAATATAGACTGTGTTATCCATTTTGGAACAATTTGATTTCATTATTTTGAAAATATTTTGAATAGTACAATTATGAAAGTCAATTTTATTTCAAATTAAATAACACAACTTTCATCCACCGGTACGCATAGAGTTATATCAAATAAGCAACTAGCCACATGGTAGAATGGTAAACATAGTAGAAAAACACGCATAAGCGAGATGCTAAAACACGAAAACTTTAATATTTACCGACGTTCCGCAAATAATTACAAAACAGACTTAATAAAACATGCATGATCATATATGCAAGATCCTAATGTAATTCACTCATGAAATGCAACTAAAGATCCGACTTCTATTATATGGCATGTGAATTATCTCAAGACATGAGGTGGCACACAAAATCACATAATAATCAATTAAACCTACAAATGCAAATTTAGCCAAATCTTAAGGCATGAAATATGGATGCAAAGCATAGATATGATGACAAGACAATATAAGATGCATATGTACAAATATGGAAAGCAAATAAAAGAACGAGATAAAAAAAGTGGGAATTAGGAATTATTATAACGCTTTGAATATTACAAATCCGAATAAGGGAGAGAGAAAAAATATTACAACAAAATATATCCTCACAAACACTCTCTAATTAAAAGAAAAACAGAAAAACAGAAAGCTTCAGGGGGCCTCAGAGATCGTTGGAGACTATTATGCTCGACACCAGGACACGTTTGGGTTCTGTCCAGGAAAAAGTGGCTGGCCGGCCAAAAGATTAGCTGGTTGGCCAAAAAGGTAGCCAGCCGACCAATTAATTGGCCAGCCAATCAGGCTAGGCCAGAAACTCTGTTTTGCTTCAAACACTAGAAAAACAAACGAAAAATATGCAAGTGGCTTAACTAACCATTTCCAATTAGTTTACAACAGCTTTATAACATGAAATTGAAGCAAGAAAAGCAATATAGGAAAGAAAATGCAAGAAAGTAAATGAAAATGAAAGGTGCGCAAAATTTACTTTCCAAGGACGGATTTGATTTCTAAACTTCCTTTTGATCACCCTCAAGTTTAGGAAGTGTGCTCTCAATCTTCAATCTGAAAATTCAAAATTCTAGTTAAAGTGGTGTTTTTGGGCTATTTAATAGTGTGTGTGGAGGGGGGGGGGGAGTTGTTCTAAATCTCTTTTTTTTTTTTTTTTTTTTTCTCTCTCTCTCTTTTTGATGAAAGCTTTTGAATATGGTTACAACAAAATTTATGGGCTAGTTTTAGTATATGAAACTTGATATATAAATGTATGGCAGTGTTTTGGCTCAAGGCTTAAGCTTTTTCTCTTTTTCTCTTTCTCTCTATATCTCTTCTTTTTTCTCTTAATTCATTCATCCCTTCTTTTTTCCTTACATTCAGATCCTCTCTATCTCTATAACCAATCAGGGAAGGCTGCTAAGTTAAGAAGAAGGTGGCAGACAATGATGATGGGGTGACAAGGGTGGTTGAAATGGATGCAACCTTATGGAAGAGAACAAATGCTCTTTTGACAATGGAGGCCAAAGGAGGGGGTGGGTGTGTACCTCGTGTACTGAATGTATTAATAATATCTGAATTAGCATGACTCAGACACATTCAACAAGAATTCTACTGAAAATTGCCTTGCTCCTGGGCAAATTAGCTAGCCGGGCAACTTATTGGCTGGTCGACCAAAAACTTGACTGGTCGGCTGACCAACTTATTGGCTGGCTAGCCAATTATTTAGCTGACCAACCGGCCAAAAAGGTTGGCCGTGATTGACTCTTTTGCATGAAATAGGATTTTTCGACAGAATTATCATCATTTTCTCCTATTTTCACACTGTTCTTTACTCAATTTTTATGAGAAAATGTTTCATTTTGAAGTTTAAAAATGAGCCTTGCAGCACTACGGAAATATTTGGAACAAAGCGTAGAAAGAAGGTTTTGAAAGTGAGTTTTGAACGAGACTTGAACACTTGGCCAAAACAGACTTAGGGTTAGAAATAAAACACAAATTCCATATTTCTTACTGAGAATTCTGCGAGAAACACATTCTTGTTTTCATCATCGAGTAATCAAAAGAAAGTGCCCAAGTTTTAGGGCTGGTCAAAATAGGGTGTCTACACCATCTCTTTGATGTTTTGCATACCAAATCCCTTACAAGTCCCTTTGTTAAGAGGTCAGCCAAATTTTCACTTGACTTTACACAACTAATGGTAATCACACCTTCTGTGATTAACTGTCTGATACAACTATGTCTTAGTCCTATATGCTTGGACTTTCCATCATAGACATGGCTATAGGCCTATGATAGAGTTGTTTCACTAGCATACTGCAAAGATATTGGTGGCATAGGTTTTGGCCATATTTTAATGTCTAACAACTCTTTGCTACAAGAAGCTAATGCTACAAACTCAGACGCCATGGTTGAGTCTGTTATGCATGTTTGCTCCTTAGAACCTCAAGAGGTAGCTCCTTAGAACCCCAAGAGATAGCTCCTCCTCCAAGATTAAAAATACAACCACTCGTGGACTAGTGATCTTCACGGTCAGTTATCCAACTGGCATCCTTGAATCCTTCTAGTACTGCTGGATAGCCATTATAGACTATTCCATAGTTTATTATTTTCCTCCAGTACCTAAGTACTCAGTTAATAGGATGGCAATGCACACTACTGGGATTACTAGTGTATTTACTAAGTTTTTCCACTACAAATGTAATATCAGGTCTAGTGCAAGTCATGGCATACATCAGGCTACTTATTACTCTTGAGTATTCTACCTGATCAACATCTCTTCAAATATTAGAATACAATTTCAAATTTGAATAAAAAAGAATAGACATGGGTGTAGAATTATATTGATTAAATTTTTTAAGAATTTTCTCAATATAGTGTGACTGGGTAATAATCAAATTATTGTCTTCTCGTTTGATCTTAATACCTAGAATTACATCAACCAAGCCCATGTCTTTCATACTAAAGTTAGACGATAAGAAACTTTTAGTATTTTCAATGACATCATTGTCAGTATAAAAAATAAGCATGTTATCTACATATAGGCATATGATTACACCTCTATTTCTAGTAAACTTACTATACATACACTTATCAGATTCATGTATCCTAAAGCTAGTTGACACTATTACTTTGTCAAATTTCTTATGCCAGTATTTTGGAGCTTGTTTCAGTTCATATAGTGACTTAACGAGTTTACACACTTTGTGTTCTTGACCTTGTACAACAAATCTTTTCAGTTGTTGCATGTAGATTTCCTCATCGAACTCTTTATTTAGAAAAGCGGTTTTAATATCTATTTTTCAAGCTTGTAGATTGAGACTAAGGCAATCGATACTTGAATGGTGGCAATTCTAGCCACTGAAGCATATGTATCAAAATAATCGATACCTTCCTTTTGAGTAAAACCCTTAGCAACTAATCTTGCTTTGAATTTATCAATTGTGCCATCAACTTTCATTTTCCTTTTAAAAATCCATTTACAACCAATTGGTTTGGATTTAGGTGGCAAATCAGCAAGTATCCAGGTATCGTTACCCATGATAGAATTCATCTCATCGTTTATTGCTTCTTTCCAGAAAGCAATATCTTGAGACTTCATAACCTCCTCAAAGGTTAATGGATCTGAATCCATATTCAAAGAAATCATTATTTGCTTATAATAAGCTTTCCTAGTTCCTTCTACAAGGTAAACAATGAAATCAGGGCCAAATGACTTCTCAGTCCTAGCCCTTTTACTCCTTCTTAGCTCAACATGCTCATTAGGTTCATTAGGCTCAATGGGTTCATGTCGTTCACTTTCCTCTGTAGATACCAAAGGAGTTAATTCATTTCCTTGATTAGGATCCAACCTTGGAATGGTTGTGAAATGATTATCATAAAATACTGTATCACGTGACTCAATGATGATATTTGTTTCTACTGAACCATTGGGCTCTACTACCAGAAACCTATATGCTTTGCTATGTATAGCATAGCCAAGGAATATGCTTTCAATTCCTTTTTCACCGAATTTCTTCCTTTTAGGTTCAGGCAATCTAATTATTACTCTATAGCCCCAAGTTTTCAAGTAACCTAGATTAGGTTTTGAGAGAGGAATTCTATTGAGTATGTGATAGGTAGTGAACGACGCTTCACCCCAAAACCTAGAACTTAAACTTGAGTAAGAAAGCATAGCATTAATCATTTTTGTTAATATTCTATTCTTTTTTTCAGCTACTCCATTTTGCTGTGGTATATAGGGTGCAGACTTCTCATGAATAATACCAACATTTTCACAATATTCTGAAAAATGATATTCACTGCCCCTATCGGACCTAAGTCTCTTTATTTTGACATTACGTTGATTTTCTACTTCTGTCTTAAAAATCTTGAATTTATCAAGCACCTGATCTTTTGAATGCAAAAGATAGATATGACAATACTTAGAAAAATCATCAATGAATGTTACAAAATATTTCTTACCACCTCTAGTGGAAGTACTATGCATGTCACATACATCACTATACACAAGTTCAAGTAGAAATGTGGTTCTATCTACTTTAGGAATGGAATGCGAGAAATTTTAGATTGAACACAAAATTTGTATTTTTCAAACATATCAATGTCATACTTAGGAATCAAATCTAAATTAACCGTATTATGCGTTTTCCTAGTATTAACATGACCTAAACGAGTATGCCATAAAGAAAGAGAATCAACAATATAAGCAATAAAAAATGTATTATTGATAACATTAAGTTTGAACATTCCCTGATACATGTTGCCCTTCCCAACAAAAATCCCACCTTGGACAGGACAAATTTGTTCGACTCAAATACTAACTTAAAACCATGTTTATTAAGCAAGCTTCTAGATACAGGGTTTTTCCTTACATTAGGTACATGATAAACATCATTAAGACTAAAGACTTTTCCAGATATGAACTTCAGATCCACCGTTCCTTTGCCTTTGATAGCAGCAATTGAAGAGTTGCCCATGTAGAGATTTGTTCCATCACTCACTTGTTCATAAGTAGTGAAAAAGCTCTTGTCGTTGCAGACGTGCCTCATTACTCCTAAATCAATCCACCAGTCACCAGCATCTTCGAGCATGTTCACCTCAGATACAACAGCCACGAACTTGTTCTTGGCATTGATGCTTCTAGCTTCTTCTTGTATAACTGAAATTAATTTCTGAAGTGCCCTGGCTTGCCACAGTGCCAGCAAGTGCCTTTCGACTTCTTAGCATCTTTCTCAGGTTGGAGGTCGCGCTTATGCTTCCTTTTGTTGAACCTCTTGCCATCATCCATCATGTATGTAGCATTCTGGGAAAAATTTTCTTTTCTTCTCATAGCTTGAGCGACGGATTGATTGCTCGAGCGGTCTTATGAAGCTTCCAGTACTTTTGCAGGTTTGAGATTCTAGGAGCTATTGATGTTCTCTTAAACGTAGGATTGGTTGCTCGAGCGGTGTGGTGTCTCTGACGCTTGAGCGAAAGAGTGGTCACTCGAGAGGTTTGTTCAGGATCAACATCCTTAAAAGCCATTTTTGGTCCACTTTTCTTCATTCTTTTATATGATTTCTCTCTCATCTTCCTCAATTTCACCATTTTTTAGGGTTTCAAGCCTTCAAGCTTGATTTTCATCTATTTCTACTCATTTCCTGCCCCATGTTCCTTGTATAAAAATGAAGAGCATGCCTAAAGCTTTCTATCCATCCAAGCGGATTGCATTTTCATCAAAGTTGAAATTTCGGGTTTCTTTTCTTCTTGTTAGAGGTAGGGATTTCTTTGCTTCTCTTCAATATATTCTTATAAATAGGTGGGTGGTAGATTTATATTGCATAAAAACCTCATCTTGAGGAAATTTTCATAAAAGCTTGTAAAGGAAGTCAGAGTTTTCAAATTATAGGGTTTGAACTTATGATTGAAGTGGAATATGAACAAATTTGAGTTACTAAAATGTAGTTTTGTGCCTTAGAGTAAAAAGCCCTAATTTTTTTCAAACCCTAGTTATGGTTTTTTTTTGTTATGAAGATGGACAATTGTTTAATTGACCCTAAATTCTTGAAATTATGTTCATGCTTGGTTAAGATGAATATAAATGATGAAAATTAGTTGTTGTGAAAATGATTATGGTATATGAGAGTTATGTTGGAGAAATTAATATTGGTAATTGAATCAATAAATCTTGGGAAGAGTATGATAACAATTGTGTTGTGTAATTGAGTATACAGAGTTGATGCTAACGTGGAGAAGTAAAGAAGGAAATGGAAAACAAATTGTAATTGTTTCTAAAGATAAATCTTTATACTTATGGTGGATGTGTTATGGGGTTAATGTGTAATTAAAATAAGGAATGATGTTGTTGGTTTTTGTCTATGAGTTGTGATAATGAATAACATGATGAATTGATGGATGTTGATATTGGAATAAGGGTCTGTTTCCTTCTGGCTTGTGACCGATAAAGCGTAGCGCTTGATATAAGCTTTGTATTCCTTCTGGAGCAGCGTCTGGAAAAACGTGTGGCCTGTTGAGATATGTAGAGGTTTCGTATTCCTTTCGGCTTGTGACCAGTAAAGCGTGGCACTTGATAGAGGTTTGGCATTCCTTCTAAAGTAGCGACCGAAAAAGCGTGTGGTTTATTGGTATGACTTGGTAATAGAGTTGGTTGTTGATGGTGGACTAGTGCGAGATAATTATAATAGGATTTCTATGTGTAATTGTAAAAATTGGAAACTAAGAATTTGATTGTATAAGGTTGAACAGATGGAACTGAATTGATTTGTTTTATACGGATTGATTATTTTATTCGTGTTGAAATAAGTGTTGGCATATGTATATATTGTGGTTATGTGGATTATGGTGGTGTGATGGCTTGTTGTCAGATTAAAGGTAGGATATATAATCATTAGTAATGTATGGTTTCTATACCTAAATCTCTATGTAATGTTAACAAGGGATTTTTAGGAAAAACTATTTGAAATTATACAAGAATGATACGAAGATAAAAGAAAGAGTTTTCTTCGAAAAGTTTAGTGGATTTTCATGAGGAAGGTTTTACCTATGTGTATTGTATTTTGAGTATAAAAGGCACATTATTTATTTATATGTCATCCTTTACCATTCATGATCGCATGTATCTATCGATTTTATTATTGAGAATCATTTTAGATCCTTACTGGACACATTTGTTCATCCCACGTTGTTTCTACCATTTTCAGGAATGGAGTCGGAAACACTGGTTTGAAGATTTGAGAAGTCTATTTTTTTTTATGTGTATTTGTTATATAAAGTGTAGATGAAAGATGTGTTGTAATTTTAGATTGATAAGGTGTCGTTTGGTAACACTTACGTTTTCAGTTTTCTGTTTATATTTACAAAAATTTTAAAAACTCAAATAAAAACTTGTTTGGTAAAATTTTTGATTTATAAATCAGTGGTATCAATTTATAAATTTGGCCAAAAAATGAAAACACAAAAAATGTGTTTCCGTTTTGAGTTTTGAGTTTTTTTTTTTTACCACCAAACACTAGCCACCACCCGCCACCATTTTCCACCACCCACCACCCACCACCACCTGCCACCACCACCCACTTGCCACCCACTCGCCACCACTACCCACCCCTCGCCACCGCCACCACCACCACCACCACCCATCTGCCATCCACGCGCCACCACCCATCACCCGCCACTACCATCCACCGCCCGCTACCTACTTGCCACTACCACTCACCACCCACTTGCCACCACCAGTCACATGCTGCCACCACCAGCCATCCAACCACCACCAGCCACCTGCCACCTATCCATCCGCCACCACGACCCACTACCCACCTGCCACCACGACCCACTACCCACCTGCCACCACGACCCACCACCCACCACTACCACTACCACCACCACCACCCACTCGCTACCACTTACCACCCGCCACCGTTACCCATCCACCTGCCACCACCGCCACCCGCCACCACCCGCTACCACTACTACCACCACCCACTCGCTACCACCCACCACCCACCACTATCACCCACTCACCCATCCATCATCACCACCCATCACCTATCCGCCACCACCCGCCACTATCCGCCATCCGCCACCCACTTGCTACCACCACGTGCCACCACCACCACCACCCGCCACCATCACCCACCTACCCACCACCACTACCCGTCACCTATCCGCCACCACCCACCACCACTACCCGCCACCTATCCGCCACCACCTACCACCACCCACCATCCGCTACCCACCTACCACCACCACCACCACCACCACCACCACCACCTACCCACCCACTCGCTACCACCCACCACCCGCCACCGTCACCGTCACCGTCACCGTCACTGTCACCCACCCACCACCACCACCCATCCGCCACCACCAGCTACCCACCACCCACCGTCACCATTTTCCACCACCGTCTTCTACCGCCACTTGCCACCACTTGCCATTTCTCACTCTTTTTTATATTTTTAAATTTTTTTAAACATTTTGTCAATTACCAAACGCGTTTGTAGTTTATATTTTTCTAAAAATAAACAAAAAATAAACAAAAACCAATTTATAAAATTTTTGTAAATATAAACTGAAAACGTAAACGTTATCAAACACACCCTAAGTGTTTTACCCTGTAATTAATTAACATGAGTATTTCAATGTAAACCTTGGCATGTATTATTGTTGTAATTATCTGAGAGAGAACAATTTCTATTTACCTAAGTGTAATGTTATTCCTATACATGTTATGCAATTGGACTTAAATTAAAGGTTTTGGTAATGTCTCTAGGTGATAAAATTTGGGGATGATAATGTGGATCTTTAAAGTCTAAGCTAGTTGGTTATCTTTACTTTCAAGAAGCCTTGACTCTTCCTCAACTCGAAGGTGTTGAGCCAATTTCTCTAAAGTAAGATCTTCCTTTTCGTAATTTAGAGCTTTCTTAAATTCTTCCAAGAAGATGTCAATTTCTCTATGATAGATGAAACTACAATAGATTCATTCATGTTCATATTCTTTTGTCAAAACTGACTTAGAATATGCTGGATCTCATGGAATTGTTTTATAATGGGCTTTGTATCAATCATAGTAAAATGCATAAAATTACTAACAAAAAATTTCTTACTGGTGGCATCTTCGATGAGATACTGTGACTGCAATATGTGCCAAAGTTGATTTGTCGTTTCCAAATGTTGATACACATCGAACATAGAGTCTATCAGTGCATTCAGAATGTGTTTTTGACAAAGGTAGTCGTCATTCTCCCATTTGGTTCTAGTACAGGTTTGCTCCATCGTCTCGTCTTCTTGCTCTGCCAAATAGAGGGTAGTCAGCATATAGACCACTTTGAAAGTGGTGAATAAAAAGTGCATCTTCTTTTGCCAGTGTCAGAAATTTCCTTCATCAAATCGGTCAAGTTTCATGAAATCTTGAGTCATTTTCTGAATAGACATCGTTATATCTAAATATTGTCTTTAGATTGTTGGAATAATTCGTCTTGAATTCTTCAGTTAGCGGTCTTCCGGTCTTCAAAACTTGGCGATGATCTTGTCTATGTAGAATAGAAATTTGGTGCTTCAGGTCACGTTACTTAGTCAATTTCCTAAAGACAATATTTGTACCCACCAAAAAATGTGTAGGGGGTTACAACAAATTTGCCTCCATGATACAATGAAGCCTGATCTAAGGATCAAGTCTATCAGCGTCTACACTAACGATAGTATATCAGAATACTCTTGATATACTCAAGAAAATCAAGACATTGATAATCAAGTCTGTAGAATTTGATTACCAGTAACAAAAGCAAAAACTTGCTTAAAAAACTATTGATTGAAAACTCTAAAATCAAGAGAGAGAGAGAGAGAGAGAGAGAGAGAGAGATAGAGAGAGAATTATAGGAATGCTTTCTAGATTTTTGGATGGATTGAAATGGCTGATTTCACAGCCTATTTATAGGGCTTAATGCATCTAATCAAATGGTCGTGTCCCGCGATCGAATCCGATCAGATTTAACCATCAGATCGACGATCTATAGTGCAGATTATTCTCACACCGAATAGATGTCTTGATTGATCATACCTGATCACGATCGGGTGCTATCTCATTTGTATGATCACTTGCATCTCTAGTCAACGACTATGATCAAACTGCTTGAGATCGGACATGTAATCGTTCGATTAGTTAGTTGACATATCACTAACGGATGCCACATCACTGCCACGTGGAGCTGACTGTATTCCATATCACCTATATCATGTTAGATCCACATCATCGCTCCAACCTGTTTGATGCAAATAGAAAAGCGCTTTCATGGCGCCTTGCGCCGATACGTCGGTGCAAAGTGTGTCATTAAACACCGAACAACCCACTGCCCATGTCACATGCGCGCGCGTGTGTGGATGGTACGAAGAACCATTCTTGCGGTGTGAGTGCATGCACACTAGTATCCATTCCACAATTCCATATTCAAAAGAATATTCTATGTAGCACTTTATTAAGTGCTCTATGTTTTCCTCTCTTTCTGATGTGGGAGTCCCGAAGCTTATTTCAAACTTTCCGAAAAAAAATAAGGAAGGTTTTGGAAACACCCAAAAGCTGAACAAGAAATTTTGAAAACCCACTTTGAAAATTTCCCTACATTTCTTTAGTCTAACTTGACCATTTTAGTCTGCTTAGCTCATAAACTCTGCTTAGTTAGCCATGCTCTTTTGTATCCCTCCATTTTTGAGGCTATCATATGAGAAAATGATCAGGCAATAGAAAACGGAATGCTTGGCTAATGTTGCTTTATTATCATTTCTTGCTTCTTGCTTTCTCTAAGGACTGTCTTTTACAATGTAATGATATACTTTGCAAGTTCTTTGGCAAATAAAATAAAATCCCTAAACATACATCTCATAAATAAAACCTAAAAAATCACAAATTCATAATAAATCCCTAGATTACACTATTATTATAGTAATATTCAACAATTCCCTATTTTTCAATGACAAATTTTACAAATAAAATAAAAGCCCTAAACATACATCTTATAAATAAACCCACAAAATCACAAATTCATAATAAATCCCTAGATTACATTATTATTATAATAATATTCAACAAATTCCTTTTTTCTAGTCACAAATTTTGCAAATAAAATAGAAGCACTAAATGTATATTTTCGAAGAAAACCCTTTTCATATATATCTCATAAAATCAAAACTACAATAGAAACAAATTTGTAAGAAGAAAACCGAAATGAAAAAAAAAAAAAAATGAAAACCCTAAACTGAAATTAATCATATTTGAAGCGTAATGAGTTTGAAATCTTACTTGGAAGCTGTAACAACAACTTTTCACTGATAAAACTCTTTTACATTGTGCACTGGCAAAGACGATCGAGCCAAAATTGAATAGCTTCTTTGTCTTCTTCACACCAATCAATCTTCTTCACATTGCTTACTGTCATCTCTCTCTCTCTCTCTCTCTCTCTCTCTCTCTCGCTCAAAAATTTGATGTATATTCTGAATATAGCTTGATTAGGGATTTTGTGGATGAAAGGCATTTTTGGCTTTTCGCACGCAAAAGCAAGGATAATATGGTCATTTTGTATATGCTAGTAATGTCGTTTGTGCAAATTTGAGGGAATGGAGGAATCTTGATATTGTTAGTTAAAATATGACAGGTTATTGTAATGATTAAAATTACATGGGAGGTATTTGTCAGAAATCTCAGGGGGTAAGTGTAATTTGCCCTTTTTTAAAATAAAATTTGTATTTTTAGAATTCTCTCATTAGGATCCATCAAAAAAGATCCACGAATAGTATGAAATTTTATAAAAAAAATAATTATAAAATTTTATTATATTTGTGATATGTAGCTGTGAAATTTCACTAAGAAATTTTTTAATTTTTTGCACTAAAAACCGTAAATTTAAGGACTGATTCAAACAATTAGGTTCTTAATTCCAAATTTAGGACTTATAAATTCAAATTGGGGACTCTAAAATGATAGTTTTTATTTATTTATTTGGTTTAAACATTTAAATAAAACAAAGTGAAATTTTATTGCCTAAAATCCATGAAGTTTCTATTTGAGCTCTAGAAATTATAAAATTGAGGAACAAATGCAAAAATTAGGTCTTTAATTCCAAATTAAAGATAAGAAATTTAAATTTATAGTTCCAAAACAAAGTCATTCACCCTCTTTCCCCCCCCCCCCTCTCCTCCCAAAAAGTCAATGTATTAAATTTCATTGGATTTTTGTCAGAGAAATTTCATTTACTTGTAGTTTATGTCAGTAAGATCTTATTGACTATAGTAGTTTCATTGATTTTATTCAGAGAAATTTCATTGAGGACGATAGACAATAGTGAAAGAGCAAATTGAGAAAAAAATATATAAAATAGACAACAATAATCATTTTTATGTAACCATTAAATAGATAAATAAAATAAAATAGAGAACCAAAAAGGACATTAAAGATGAGCACCGTCCATATTTGAACTAGTAAGATGCATCAAAGTGAGAGATAGAATTGATACTTGACATATTGATGGCGATAATGATTGTTTCAAATAAATAAAACATATCTAACACTGGAGGATGGTGAATAGTGAGAGATTGGTAGCGGTGGCAACACATTCGAGTGAAAATAACATAAGCAATGGTTGTAGTGACGAATGCGATTAAGGTAGTGGTGGTAGATGTCATTGAGGCCGTTCCTATAAACACAACACAGAGAGAGAGAGAGTGTTCTAGGGTTTCAAAGCTATGATGCTAGTTTTAACCATTTTATCCCAATCTTTGTGAGATTTGAAATCCCAAGAAATTTTACTAGCAAACAAATTCTTGGTATTCTTACACTCTTACACAAATATGCAGAGAAATGTATATTTTAAATTTTTTTTTGGACAAAGATTATCAAATTGGATTAATAATTTTTATGAGTGACATAAAAAAAAAATACAAAATAAATAGTTAGAATCATTAAAATAAAATCTAAAGGGAAGTAAGATGCTTCACAGATAATTATAACGTTACGATTAAATTCCGATTCACCCGATAATTGAACTAGTAACTCATAATTCGGTCACTTTTTTGATTTGACCAACTATCCGAACTTTAGAACACTAAACAACATTTTTTCAATTCCTACACTAGGCACATTGAAGCCTAACCAGCCCAACCGGTTTCCTTATACTGGATCCAATTCGTTGGTTAATTCAGTTCAATCACAAGTTTTGCTGACTCAATTAAAAGTGGTTGATTTTACAATTAAAATTAATTTAAAAGCATATTTAGACCTAGTTTAGAAATAAATTTTTTTTAGTAATTTTTTAACTAAATATGATATAAAAAAATTAATATATTTAAAATAATTTTTTAATTTTTTATAACAAAATGTACAAAAAATAATTTTTTTTTAAAAAAATTTAATATAAATTATTATTTTTTAATGACTTTTTCACTTTTTAATTAAGAAAGACACCTCACTAGACCTGATTCATTCCGATTTTCGAAACATTGCGCCCACAAGTCCACGTTAACGGCGATAATATCTACTATTTACTTATGTATATATCTTAATATTATGGTCTACTCTTCACCTTCCTCACAATCTCAACTCTCAAGTTTCAACTCAGCACCACCAAATCCCTCTGAAGCAAAATCAATCACTCATGGGGATTACTGGAATTCTCTCTCCTGATCAACTCCACTGCTTCCAATCTCAGGGTAATTTCTCTCTCTCTCTCTCTCTCTCTCTCTCTCTCTCTAGGTTGTGTGTTTTCTCTTGTTGAATTGAGAGTTTAAATATTGCAGGGTTTCTAGTTCTTGAATCATTTGCGAGCCCTGAAGAAGTAGATGCCATGAGGAACAGAATGGACCAATTGCTCGATGACTTTGATTGCTTATCCACCGCCTCCATCTTCTCTACCAAAAACCAGGTTTCGATTCAAACCCTGACTCCCTATCTGTACTATTCAATTAGTTCACCCCTTTTCGAATGTAAAACCAAATTTTATTCACTTTGGTTTTGATTGATTTTCTAAAAATTGAATTTTTATTTTTTTGTATTTTTATTTAATATTGTAAGTATATATATATATATATATTTTTTTTTAAATGCACATAACTTAAATGCAGGTAAAAAGTAAAATATTTGTAAATTTTTTAAAAAAAATTTCAATAAATATGTAAGAATATAAAAATGTATTTTATTTTTATATTTTTTTTGTATTCGGTGATTTTTTTGAGGTGTGTATCTAATTTTTTTCTCTTTTAAATATATTGATAAATTTTTGAAAGATTTTTTTTTATAAATATTATATTTTAAATTGCATTTAAAAAATAAAAAAATCTTAAAATATTAAAATTTTTGACTAAAAATAAAAAAACTCAATTTTCTGAAAAGTGGGCTACATTTTCTGATTAAACAAGGTGAATTTATTTCACTACTTTATTTTTATTTTTATTTTTATTTTTTTTCTCCCTGATTATTATTATTATTTTTTTCCAGCAACATACAACTGATAATTACTTCTATGATAGCGTCGAGAAGGTTTCGTTTTTCTTCGAAGGTATAGTGTTGTTAACTCTGCTTTGATTTGGAATTTTTTATGTTTTAAAATCTAAATAAAGTACTTGTTTGATTTGTTTGGTTTGAGTGGTGATGGTGATTAGATTACAGTTTTGGTCATCATAGCTTCATGCTTAAGGTACAAGTTTCTATTTGATAATAATAATAATAATAATAATAATAATAATAATAATAATAATAATAAATATGAGTCACATTTTAGTGTGATAAGGTTGGAGTCGTGGATGCCATTTTGTGCAAGCTACAATGCTGAAGTGTAACCCCAATGCTTTATTTGGTTCAATGGAATGAGATGGAACGGAATGGAATTGTAATTTCTTAAGCTCCCTTATGGAATGGAATGATCATTCCTTATAATGGTGTATGATCATTCCTTATAACGGAATTGTAATTTCTTAAGCTCCCTCCAAGGTCTTAGGTTTGACTCCCCTCGCCAACAAAAACTCTTGGGGCCATGGACCGCAGAGCATAAATCATGTTTGGGAAGGCTTGTTCGGGCTGTGGAGAATAGTTTGTTGCGTGCAATCTGGCCCAGGATACTCTACATATCAAAAAAATCTTTGTTTTCTTCAATTGAAAACCTGTATTTGGGTTTCAATATATTAAGGCTGCAGTCATGTTTCTATAGGTAGTAGTACTATGAAAGATGGCTTAGTTTTGTTATGTATTTTTTTTTTTTATTTATGAGATCATGGTTCTACGTTTGATTTGATTCTTTTAATCTATTAGCTAGATAAAAATCATTGTTTGTTTTAACTTTTAGATACGGTGTAGATAGTATTTCTATTGTACTCTTTTTAAAGAGTTAAAAATGCTTTGATTGCTGCTGTGCTGTGAAACAGGTTCACTTCTAGAATTCTAATCAAGCAGTATTTTAATTTCCCCCCCTTTTTTTCCATTTAAAATTTTATTTTTTTTAATTTCAGTGACTTTTTTAGTTGTAGCCCTTGTAGAATGTTGGCTACATGGCCATGTTGACATTTGGTATTGTTGGACAGAGAAAGCATTTGATGAAGATGGTAACTTAAAGCAACCGAAGCAACTTTCAATTAACAAAGTTGGACATGGTATGTGGGGAATACTATTCTTCTTCTTCCTTCTTGGATGTATGTATGTGGAGAATTCATATCATCTCTATCATCCCCTTAAATTCTATAATTACTTGAATGTTTTCATTTATATCTTTAAATTCAATAATCTTATTTGGATTCTAATAAGGTTATTAAATGAATTGCTATGACAATCTAAATGATCGAAAAGAGGATTTGAGTGGATGGTACACTGATATTTGTTATGCCTTTTTGGTTGGCATTATATTGCCACTCTTTTTGGGTGAATACATTATATTGCCACTCATATTGTATGTTTTGTGTAGCGCTGCATGAGATTGATCCAGTCTTCAAAAAATTCTCTTACTCGGAGAAACTATCAAGCTTACTCTTATCCTTAGATTACAAGAGGCCGGTGATCATTCAGTCAATGTACATATTTAAGGTACCTCTTGTTCTTTTTTCATACTGAATATTTAGTAATTTCTTTTTTCATCATGTTATTAGAACACTTATTTTCTGTTAAATGTGGCAGTTGTATGTATCCAATAGGCTGAGCTTGAGCTTGTGCTTGTGTCTTTGACATACAGCACTGTGCGAGCTCAGTGTGGCCTTCTTTAGAAGAAAAGATGCATTTGGCAGATGTCTGTTCAATTATGTTCTTTTTTTTTTTTTTTTTTCAAATGTATAATTGATTTATCAAAGAATTTTTTTATCAATTCTTTACCATCTCAAATAGTTGATCTCTTTCGCCCAAGATCACCCATGTTGAAGTTTAAGTTTATTAAAATCCCTTTCCGCATTTTTAAATTCATCGTCCATCTTAAGGTAAACATCTTCATTGGTTAGTTTTAAACTCCTCAGTCCTCACTAATAGGTGAAGAAATGTTGCTCAAATGATGACAATCCTTTAGGCCTGACGTTTTACTCTTTGTTGTCACCATATCACTAAATCAAATATAATTACTCTGTTTCACAACTTGCAGAAAAGCATATATATATATATATATAGACTATGGCTATGAGTATTCTTGATCATCATCTCATACAATAATCATTAATGTACTAAATATCTTTCTAGAGTGCCGGAAAATTGTGAATTTTCATCAACCCTTAGTTTGCAATTTTCAAAAAAGGAAGTCTAATTTAATTTTGTTTCCTATTCTGATTTACTATCATTTGATGAATATTTTTCAATTTTTCCTATAGAGTTTTGTTCTCTTGGAGTGATTCTTCAATCCTTTTATTTGTTCTTTCAACTCAAAATTTATAGAGCTGCATGTCTGTTAGGTTGAAGCCTTGAATTTTAAATTCAAGTATATTTTTTAGATACTGAATTGGCTCTTTTGTTGTATCTTCTTCAACCTCAACATTTGATTGGATGTTTTCCCAAGGGGTCTTGTCTTTGCATCCCTGAAAATATCATGGAGAATTGCCAAAGATATTTTAAAAGTAGTATTCTCATGGTGGTGCAGAATCTTGTTTATATTGTTTTTGAAAAAAATTGTGATGACCACACTTGCTTCTTATATGATCTTGCAAAACAAAAAACTACACCCATGATTTCTTCGCAAGGCTTGCCCCCCTCTTTCAATGCTGAACTCGTGACCTCCTATTGTGGAACATGGGTTGTGGCCTCTAGGCTAACCTGTGATTGGTTTTTAGGTAAAATTGGCCCAAATTGGATTCCAATTCCTTTGGTGAAGTGTGTGCTAGCTCCCCAATTTTTTCTTTTTGCATTTTGAACTTGGATAACACTTGTTATCTACCAAATCGTTTTTCTTAGTAGCAGAAAATTTCTTTCTGAAAACTCTTTGATCTTGGATTGTAGAGAAAAACTTTTGTGCAGAATTTTTTGCAAGGAGACTTCATTTTTTTATTTATTGAAGAAGGCATTTAATACTATTTTGGGCAAGGTGTTCCAGAGGCCTAACCTACCTTTCATTAATGAATAAGAGGGATAGATATTTATCCATAGCTTTGACAATGAATTTGTTTAGGCAGCAGCCACAGTAGAAGCATAAAAAAAAGAAAAGAAAAGCACACTGGGTATGTGGAGTGTGTGAAGATGTTTGGCTTTCAAGGCCACACAGCTCCTCAGAGACATGCTAAAAGAACTATTAATTAGAAAACGGAATTGAATCTAATGTTCAATTCAATGTTCTCAGGTTTAGATATATCTTTATATATAATAAAAATTGCATAAAAGCGTATCACTTTTAGGACTTGTATTCTAGATCAACATCTACACACCCCTATAATAAACTACTAAATTCTTTCGAGCCTTGTACACTCCTAATAATCAAATATCAAAAATACATTTTAGTGTGTTATTTCGATTAGCAAGAAATTGTTACAAAAGTATTTCAAAATAAATAAAAAGAATTCAAAATTAAATAGAAATGTTTGGAAACATTGATTGTGATATATCTAAATATATAAAAGCTTAATAACCATGTACCATGACAACTGAAAATTAAATAAATTCATATATTTTTATACGATCATATCCCATGTTACTTTAGGTCTTCCTCTCCCCCTAACATTTCCATTTATAGTGATCATGTAACTTTTTCTTGCCAACTATATGTTTTTGTTGTAAATAGTTAAAACTGGAACATAAGAGTTTTGAGAGAGAGAGAGAGAGAGAGAGAGAGAGAGAGAGAGGCATAAAACCTAATTAGGGTTTTACGTCTCTAAACACATGTATTTATAATAATAAGGGAATAAGTACAAGTACAATATTACCCTCAACCATAATTTCACTATTTCACTGATCTTTTGATTTGACAAACGACAAACAAATAATTCTACTATTCACTTTCTCTTAATGAAATGTCGATCAATCTCGATGTGCTTAGTTCTATTACGCTGAACCGGATTATGAGCAATGTTAATAGCCGCCTTATTATCACAATACCGCATGGGACCACTACGCAACAATTCTAGATCAGCCTCCAAACCTTGAAGCCACATCAACTCACAAATGCCAAGTGTCATGGCTCGATACTCCGTTTTTGCACTCGACTTGGCGACAACTGATTGCTTCTTACTCCGCCGTGTC
The DNA here is from genome assembly GCA_022316695.1 of Camellia oleifera. Classification (NCBI taxonomy): domain Eukaryota; kingdom Viridiplantae; phylum Streptophyta; class Magnoliopsida; order Ericales; family Theaceae; genus Camellia; species Camellia oleifera. The sequence continues at coordinate 93,326,168 of CM039319.1, read as the reverse complement.
ACCAAATTTCCTCCGACAAATGTACAGTAGCCTGAAGTAGACCTTCTATCATCAATAACACTAGCCCAATCTACATCAGTGGAGGCCTCTAATCTTAAATGACCATGATTGGAGAACAAGATGCCTTTTCCAGGCGTTGATTTGAGATATCTTAAGATCTGATGAACTGCATCCAAATGCCCTATCCAAGGATCATACATGTATTGGCTAACAACGCCAACTGCATATGCAATATATGGCCTAGTATGAGAAAGGTATATCAGTCTTCCCACAAGCCTTTGATACCTCCCCTTGTCCACATTTCTCCGTCACTACTTTTGAGCCTGTGATTAGCCTCTATAGGAGAATCAGCAAGTCCACATCCCAACAATGCCTACCTTCTCAAGCAAGTCCTAGATGTGCTTCCTTTGAGAAATTAAGATGCCCCTATTTGATCTAGCAATCTCAATTCCAAGAAAGTACTATAAGAGTCCGAGATCTTTAATTTCAAATTCTTTGGAAAGTTGAGCCTTGAACATTTCTTCTTCATCATTGCCTGTCACCACAATGTTATCCACAGAAACAATAAGTACAGTGATCGTATCTCCACACTGTTTGATGAACAAATTATGATCTATATGGCTTTGCTTAACCCAAAGTCTAAGTATCGCCTTGAGGAATTTGTCAACCAAGCTCTAGGAGATTGTTTCAACCTATAAAAAGCCTTCTTTAACTGGCAAACCTTCCCTTCAGTGGCTAGAGAAGAAAACTCTGGAGGAACATCCATATACACTTTCTTTTCTAGATCCCTATGAAGAAATGCATTCTTCACATCCAACTGCTGTAATGGCCATCCCAGAGTTGTTGCACAAGAAGAAGAACATGATGGAATTCATCTTCGCCACTGGTGCAAAGGTCTCCTAATAGTCAATGCCGTAAGTCTAAGTGAACCCTTTGGCAACTAACCTCGTCTTATATCTCTCAATGGTCCCATCAACTTTCTGTCTAACAGTGAACACCCATTTGCACCCCACATGCTTTTTCCCGATTGGTAGAGAAATTAACTCCCAAGTGCCATTCTTACTCAGTGCTCTCATCTCTTCTGCCATAGTTTCTTTTCACATAGAATCATTAAGAGCTTCCTTCTAACCTTGTGGAATAGAAACAGAAGACAAAGATGAAACAAAGGCATGGTACGATAGAGAGGAAGCTTTGTGGGATAGGGTTGAGACGCATGACATTAGTTTGGGCTTGTGTGTCTCTGCCTTTCAAGGATATATCCTTATTTTTTATTTCTAGGGATTGGACTACTGTTTGTCATGCGTAGTGCCTGTTGTGATGTATTGTAGTTTTTGTTTCTTTGGTCTTTATCTTTGTATCTTCTAACTTTATAGGAGGATTTCTTTTCCTCCCTTTGTTAACATCTTTGTTTCAATAAAATTGTTTTGTTGTTGTTCAAAATAAATAAATAAATAAATAATGAATCATATGACACAAAATGAGATAAAGGATGTTGAGTACAAGATCTTACTCCTTTCCTAATAGCAATAGGAAGATTTGAGTCATCAACTTTATGAACATCACTAGCAGGGACAGTAGAATTAGCAACCAATGACTCATTACCTAAAACTCAAGATGGAGATGATTGGCATGGCAGCGCATTAGGCACTTGTTCCCTCTATCGTTGAGAGTAGGTTTTGAGATATGATCTATCCAACCGACTCGACATCTTGAACACAAGGGTTCACTGCCCCCTCACTACATGGCTTACCCTTTCCCTCACAACCATTGGAAGGAAAAACCATAGAATTTGGGAAACTAATCTTTTCTAGAATAGAACCTCTACCTGAAGAGATGATCCCTGGAAGAATGGCTCAGACTCACAAAACATGACATCCATAGAAACATAAACCTTGTGAGTGTCAGAGTCATAGCACTAATAGCCTTTTTGAGTAGAGGAATAATTGAGAAAAATACACCTCAAGGCCTTGGGATCAAATTTTTTGCGAATGGAACGAAGGGAATGGACAAAGCAGACACAATCGAAGGCCTTAGGTGGAAGAGAAACAAGGTGAACAGAAGTGCGGGGAAGAAGGTCAAGAGGGTGTTGAAATTGATGGACACTCGAAGGCATGCGAGTAATAAGATATGTAGTGGTAAGGACTACATCACCCCAGTATAGTTTAGGTATATGCATTGTGAACATAAGAGCACTATCAACCTCAAGAAGATGACGGTTT